>JAKSZU010000012.1:59859390-60292386 GCA_026018925.1 Tupaia tana
GAAGTCAAGGAAAACTATGAAAACCTTAAAAAGGAAATTGAAAAGGACACTAAAAAGTGGAAGGACATCCCATGTTCCTGGATTGGCAGAATCAATATAATCAAAATGGCAATCCTACAATCCTACCCAAATTAATCTACATGTTTAATGTAATCTCTATAAATTTACAAGAGACATTCTTCACAGATCTGGAAAAGACAATCATAGAATTTGTCTAAAACCATAAAAGACACTGTCTTGCAAAGTCATCCTGTGCAAGAAGACTGGAGTAGGTGGCATCTCACTTCCTGACCCCAAAATATATTACAAAGCTGTGATAATCAAACAGCATGGTATTGGCACAAAAACAGACATGGGGACCAATAGAACAGAGTAGAGACTCCAGAAATAAACCCCAAAACATACAGCCAACTCATCTTTGATGAAGGGTACTAGTCAATCCAATGGGAAAAGGGAAACCTCTTTAGCAAATGATGCTGGAAAAACTGGGTATCCACCTGCAGAAAGATGAATCTGAATCCATATTCATCAACATTAACAAAAAATAACATCAAAGTGGATCAAAGATCTAAACCTAAGACTGCAAAGTATAAAACTGGTGGAAAACACTGGGGCACCTCTGAGAGACACTAGGGTAAGCAAAGACCTCTTTTTTTTTTTTTTTTTTTTGGAGAGGTTTTTCGCTATAGGGCGCGTGCGCTCGCCAGACAGACAGAGAGAGACATAGAGACAGAAAGCGAGAAATCACCCCCCAGGGGGAATGGTCACGCCGCAATCCCTTCTCCTTCATTCTCCTCTCGGGATCTTGGGCACGCACGCACACGCGCCCGGCGTGAGTTGTAAGCCACCGGGTCCGAGACGCGAACCGCGGTCGACTACGTGGGAGTCCAGCGACATAGCCATTCCGCTAACTGCTGGTTCCCAGCAAAGACTTCTTAAGCAAGGCCCCCAAAGCACAGGCAATAATGCCCAAAATAGACAGGTGGGATTACAACAGATTAAGGAGTTTCTGCACATCAAAGGACATGGTAATTAGTGTAATTCAACACCCCCTTGGAATGGGAGAGAGTTTTTGTTAACCGTGCCTCAAATAACCAGAATTCACAGGGAACTCAAGCAACTTACCAGGAAGAAAATGATTAACCCAATTCAAAGATGGGAAAATGAGCTGAATAAACAACTCTCTAAGGAAGACATAGGAACAGCTAAAAAGTGTATGATAAAATGCTCAACATCCCTCATTGCAAGGGAGATGCAGATCAAAACCACAGTGAGATACCACCTAACACCAGTCAGAATGGTGAAGATTAAAAAAAAACAAATAATGATCAGTGCTGAAGACGATGTGGTGAAAGGGGACACTCCTACACTGTTGGTGGGAATGTAAGTTGGTCCAACCACTGTGGAGAATGATATGGAGGTTCCTCAAAGACCTTCAGATAGAACTACCATAAGATCCAGCAATTCCTCTCCTGGGTATCTATCCAAAGGACAGGAGGGGACTCAGTTGGAAAAGCTCTTGCACAACTATTTTCATTGCAATATTATTCACGATTGCTAAGACATGGAACCAACCCAAATGTCCACAAACAGATGAATGGATTGAAAAATTATAGCACATATACTGCATGAAGTACTATTCAGCCATAAAAAAACAACAAGGCCCTCGAATTTGATAGAAAGTGGACGAATGTGGAAGATTTATTGCTGAGTGAAGGAAGTCAGGCTATGAAAGAGAGACATTGTATGTCTCCACTTAACATATACTGACTGTTCGCACTCTATGGTAGATACTGAAATACTGGAGGACATAAAAGCATTAAAAATTATAATGGACACTAGAGACAAAGTGGAAAGAGTGTAGGAAAGGAAATTTTGGGGACAAATGGAAAGGTAAGACACTTGTGGGACACAGATAAGGTTTTTTATCTGTTGATGAGGATTTGTGTAATAGTCTTGACTGGGCTGAACTGAACTGAACAATTTTAAAAATTAATAAAAAATAATTATTTTATTTAACTTTATTTATTTATTTATTTTTAATTTGACCAGAGAGGGACAGAGTGAGAGAGAGAGGAGAGGGAAAGTGAGAAAGCAAGCCACCAGGTCTTGCCCTTGAATCGCAGTCGGCCATATGGGAGTCCAGTACCCTTAACCACCTCGCCACCTGCTGGCCCTGGAGTTTTGCTCATTCTTGAACTCCATATAAACAAAACCATACAGTTCATAGATGGTCATATCTTCTCCTTTGCTCGCCATTATATCTGTGTAATTCATCACGGTGCTGAGAATAGCAGAAGTGTGTTCCTCTCCTTGCTGGGTGCTATTTCATTGTGTGAATCTACCAATGATTCATTTTGCTGTGGATGGACATTCGGCTTGTGCATAATTCTTCGCTATTTTGAACAATGATGCTGTAAACATTTTGCATGTACCAATATCTCTTGGGTAGCTACCTAGCATTCCAATTGCTTGGTGTTGGGATAGACAGATGCTTAACTTTCTACAGACTCCCCAAACAGTTCTCCAAGATAGCTGGACCAATTTCCACTCCAACAAACAATATACAGAGAATCACCAGTCTTCCACATTCTTCACAAGGCTTTGTATTTTCATTCGTTCTAGAGAATGTGTGGTGTGTTGTTTTTAATAGACTTTGTCCTGATGAGCAATAGTGATGACCACCTTCTCACATGTATATTGGTCACTCGGACATCCTCTTTTGTGATGTGCTCAGGTGTTTCCCCTCAATATTTAATTTGGTTGTTTTATTGGCTTGTCAGTTGCAGATATTGCCAACGTCTTCCAGTATGTGGCTTGCCTTTTCACTCTCTTGATGGTCTTTACTAAACAGAAATTTTTGCCTGAAAGAAAAGACTTACTAGTGTGCAAAGTGTTTATAATCTTTTGTGAAACTGTAATTTATCATTAGTGTGTATCTGTAAGTTATTGTTATATTACCTGTATTCTTGACTTGTGCAATTTTACACTTTGAGCTTATATCTGTGCATTTGCAACTGACATTTATTTTATTAATGTTTTCTGAATGAACTAAATAAAGTTTATTTTGAAAGAAAAAAAAATAAGTAATGAAAGAATATTTTTTAAAAATGGAAGTAGGGACCAGCAGATGGCATGACGTTTACGTTGCTGGACCCCCATATTGTTAACCGCTGTCTGAGTCCTGGACCTAGAGAGTTAAAACTCACTGGATGTGTGTGTGTGTGCTTGCCCAAATTCCCAAGAGAATGGAGAAGAAGGGATTGCAGAGTGGCTATCTCCCCTGGGGGGGTGATTTCTTGCTTTCTGTCACTCTGTCTTTCTCTGTCTCTCTGCTGAGTGCACATGCACTATGGCAAAAATCTCTCTATCAAAATAATAATAAGTAAATAAATAAATAAATGCCTCGATAAATAAATAAATAAATAAATAAATAAATAAACAAAAGTTTTTAATTTTGAAGAAGTCTACTTTATGGTTAGTGGTTTTGGTTTGATATTTGTTTGCTTATCCCAAGGGTATATTCTTCTGTTTTCTTTTAGTTGTTCTGTTGTTTCATCATTCACATTTAGATCTAGAATCCATGGCAAATTAATTTGGAGTATGGTACGAAGGAGGAATCAAGGTTCATTTTTTTTCTCATAAGGACACCCATTTGACTTAAGAATATTAGAACATTCACTTAAGAGGCAGCCTTTACTGCCTGGATTGCAGTGACACCATTATCAAAAATCCACTGATGGGCCAGTCCTGGAGTTTAGCAGTTAAAGGAGCCAGATCCCACATGGCTGACTATGATTTGAATCTCAGCCCTGGCAACTTGCAAAACATGCTAGGTGGGTGTACATGCATGCTCCAAATTCTGAAGGGATGGGGAAATTGAGAAGGGATTGTGGTGTGGTCATGCCCCATTGGGGAAAACTTTTTCCCTCTGTCCCACTGTCTTTGGCAACTGCACATAACATCTGGCAATTAAGAGAGTGTGTGAGAGAGACAGAGAGAGACAGAGAGAGATAAATCAATTGTTCATTCAAGTCTGGGTCTATTGCCGGGCTCTCTCTTACCTCATTCTTCTGTCTTGGCGCCAAAACCACGAGTTGGGGAGCTATTGGTATTTGGAGAGAAACAATATTGAATCTTCACATCATTAAACAGAAAGTCAATGTATTTATTTAGGTCTTATTTCATTCCACTCAACTTGTTGTATAGTTTCAGTGTGGATAGCCTGCGAATTTTCATTATATTTACATCACATATATATGTTAATTAGATGAATGTGGTTAATTGTGTTGCTTAAATGTTTGACATATCACATTTTTTGGTTTGTTTGCTGGGCTGTTCTGTTGTTTACTAGGAAAATGTGTTAAAGTCCCTAACTCTGACTTTGAGTTTGCTCACGCCTTTTTAGAAAAATTCTGTAACTTTTGCTTTGCTTACCAAGATACTTAAGAGAGTTCATGGAAAAAAATAGAATTAAAGTACAAGCTTATATGGGTGCAAAAATATTTTGTAGGCTGGCAGGTGACGTGCTGGTTAGGGCAGCTGGACTCTCATATGGCTGACTGCGGTTTGAGTCCTGGACCTGGCAGCTTGCATTCTCACTTTCTTTCTCTCTCTTTGTTGCTCTCTGATCAGCTTCAATAAAATAAAATAATGACAATGAATACATTTAAAATAAAATAATTCTTAAAATTTTTTTGGGTAATCCAGGCACAGCGTTTTTTCAAAATACTCATTTTTTAATAACTTTTTTAAGACTCTGAAGTTTTGAAATTAAAAGCACACACTTTTGGAACGTTACTGCTTACTTTCTGCATTAATAGTACTTCTTGCCTTTGACTCTATCGATGCTTTACCTGATGGTAATGTAACCACACCAGCTTCTTGTTTCAAGCAGCATCTCTTTTGCTTTCAGTCTGTGTCCTCATATGTCCTGTGTGTCTCTGATAAACAACCAATAGATGCCTCTTGTCTTTTTTGTCTAATCTGAAAATTTTTACTTTTTTTTTTAAATTCCCAAAAAGCATATGTGCTTGCAAGAGAGAGAGACAGGAGTGGGGAGAGAGAAAGTACTCTCCCATGAGGCACTGCCATGCTGCAGTCCCTTCTCCTCCATTCCTCCACCCTGTTGGAACTTTGGGCATGCACATACATGCACCTGGCATGTTTTGCAAACCTCGGGGCTGGGATTTGAGCCATGGTCAGCCATGACTCCCTTAACCTGACTCCTTTAACCACTAGGCTGTGAGGCTGGACCTCAGAATTTTACCTGTTTAATTGGGCTCTTTATAATTAATGTAATTACTGATATACGTAAAGTACCATCCTATGATTTAATTTTTATTTGAACCAACTATTCTTTGTTTCTTAAGTCCTCCTTTCCTGCCTTTCTTGACTTACCAACTAATTTTACATCTTTTCACTTATGTTAGGTTCTTAGATACATAATCTTCTCTTTCTTCTAGTGAATCTAAACTGCATCCCTGAATTATTACAGTTTACATTAAGATCTTACTTTCACTTCTTGAATAACCCAAGAACTTTCCATTTAAGAACTTTACAACAGGGGCCACAGGCAGATGGCATGGTGGTTAAGGCGCTGGACTCCCACATGGTCAACCATGGTTCAAGCCCCAGATCTGGCACCTTGCTTTCTCACTTTCCTTCTCTCTCTTTCTGTCTCTGGTCAAATTAAACTAACTAGCTAAATACATAAATAAAATTAAGTCATAACAAAGGACATTACAGCACCTTAACTCCATAGTATCCACTCTTGTCCTTTGTGCTGACATTGTCATATATTCATACTCATACATCTGCTCAATCCCATCTCCTCCAGTCCCCTCTTGGGATGTTGGGCACACGTGTACACGCGCCCAGTGTGAGTTTCAAGCTGCTGGATCTGGGACTCAAACCATGGTCGGCCGTGTCATTCTTGATTTTTTTTTCTCTCAGCACATTAAAGACGTACAGGTTAGATGTCAGCCTCCGTCCACTCTGGTGGGAACTTGTTCAGCCACCACGTCTGTGTTCCGCTCCGCCGTGTGACATGTGGGTTTCGGGTTTTCTGCTTGTTCGTTTGTTGTTGTCTACTTGGTTTTTACCGGCTGTTTTCAAGATTTTCCCTTTTTCTTTGGTCCTTAGACCTGCTGAGTCTCAGTGTGGTGTCCGTTTGTCTTTACCCTTCTTGGGGCTCAGTGAACTTCTGGGATATTCAATTCTGTTTCCACCAAGTTTGGGACATTTTCAGCCAATGGTTTTTCACATAATTGTCCTGCTTCAGCATCAGTTTTCCCTCCTTTCCAGATTGCAATTTGGGGCCGGCAGGTGGCATGGTGGTTAAGGGCACTGGACTGCCACATGGCCGACCACGGTTCGAGTCCCAGACCTGGCCACTTGCTTTCTCACTTTCCCTCTATTTCTCTCTCTTTCTCTCTCTGTCCCTCTCTGGTCAAAATTTAAAAATAAATACATATATACATAAATAAATAAAGTTAAATAAAATAATTCTTGGTTTTTAAAAAAGATGGTAACTATGTATGTCAGGAAAACGGCCATTGCCCTGTAGACGTCTGTGGTCCTGCTTAGTTCATTTCATTTTCCCGTCAGACTACTTTCTGCCTGTCGAGCTCACTGGTCCTTCTGCGGCGCCCAGTTTGCCATTGTGAGAACCCTGTGAATTGTTCGTTTCATATATTGGACTTTCCAGTTCTAGACTTTTTATTTATTTATTTTTTTGAGAGGTTGTTGCTGTAGGGTGTGTGCTCGCCAGAAAGACAAAGAGAGACAGAGAGACCGAAAGCAAGAAATCACCCTCCAGGGGGGACGGCCACGCCGCAATCTCTTCTCCTCCATTCTCCTCTCGGGATCTTGGGCATGCACGCACAGGTGCCAGGAATGAATTTAAGCCACCGGGTCCAGGACTTGAACCTCGGTCGATTACACAGGAGTCCAGTGACAGAGTCATTGCGCCAACTGCTGGTCCCAATTTCTAGACTTTTTACTTGGTTGTTTTAGAGTTGGCATTTCTCTGATGTGATTTTTTAATACCTTTGTTAGTTACAACTTCCCCTCTGAGTCCTGGAGCACGTCTCCATTCCTGCGTTATACTTCCGGCCTTACACCGAGGTCTTTGCCATGCGAGTGCTAGTGTCTAGCACATTATTTTTCTCTAGCCCTTGGGTCCTATTTTCCCACTTCCTCATGATCTCTAGGAAATTTTTTATTGAATAGCGAGCACGCTGGGTGGCACGTTAAGAGCATAGAGAGTGAGTTCTCTTCCCATGAAGAGTGTTGGTGTTTTTCTGGTGATCGGTTGGTTTGGCTGGACTCACACTGCAAATGCCCTCCTCTCCAATGGCAAGCAGTCGAAATTGTCAGTCAATCCTCCTCTTGCCCTTCACTAATAAACTTGGAGACCAGCAGAGCATTTTGTGTCATTGCTAGCTGTTTTCTGGGCTTCCCTTTTTAGGGCTCAGTTCTTGCTAGCCCTTTCCCTCACATTCCATGTGACCCTGCAGCTCTAAAGTCTGTATATGACTCTTGGAACCAGTAAGACTGCACTTTATTTTTTTATTTTTAAAATTTGCCATAGGGCATATGTGCTTACCAGAGAGAGACAGGTAGAGAGAGAAAGTGACAAAGCCCCCTTTTTGAGCAGAAAGAGGATGGTCACACTGCAATGTGACCATCTCTTCTCTTCCCTTCTCCTCTTAGGATTGTGGGCACACCTGCACATGCACCTGGTATGTTTTTCAAGCTGCTGGGTTCGGGCTCAACTGCACAGCTGGCCATGTGGGACCCAGCGCTTTAACCACTGGCCCACCTACTTCTGTTTTAGCCACCCCACCCCGCGTACACTGGCAAGAGCTCTCCAGTGAAAAACAAACGAACGTGACTCTTCTTTTAAATATATAAACATTTAATTTAACTTACTATTTTAAAAAATTTTCTAGGGGCACATGCACTCTCCAGAGAGAGAGAGAGAAAGTGAGATAGCAAGCCTCGGGTCTGGAACTTGAACTGTAGCTGACCACATAGGAGTTCAGCACCCTAACCGCACACCACCTGCTGGTCCCACAAATGGGATTCTTTTTTTCAAAATTATTTTATTTAACTTTATTTACTTATTTATTTTAATTTGACCAGAGAGAGAGGGGGAGAGAGAGAGAATGTGAGAAAGCAAGCCGCCAGGTCTGAGACTCGAACCATGGTCGGCCATGTGGGAGTCCAGCACTCTTAACCACCATGTCACCTACTGGTCCCAAACGTGATTCTTAAACAGGATGGTGTCTTCCTTTTGATGGTAGATTCTCTAATATCCTTGTTGTCATCGTTGTTGTGGAAACAGTTCGCTCATTCCGTACCAGGTCCTCGAACTGCACGGAGCAGTAAGTGCCGTGACTGGCTGCCAGGCCCTGCTCCCTGGGGTGCCGTGGTGCCGGAGGAGAGAGGGACTGCTTTGATTTCTGACTTTTGGTTGCTTCTTTGTGCTTTAAAATAGTGGTTGTAAAACTCTTCTACTCCGTGTATAATTGTTTTTGTAAGAACGTTTACTTCAACAGTCTGTTTTGCCGTTATGACAGGAAGCAAAGCACTGATTGTAACTGCTCCGTCTTTGTAACGCATTGTAACTGCCACCAGGGAGGTTCGCGTCTTTGCAGATGTGATCGACTGTCCACGGCTCCTACCTCCAGATGAATACTAGACTCACCTGGCAGTGCTTTAAGTGAAAATCCCCGAGGTCGGTGGAATGGGATTTCATGACATTTGTGAACTAATGTGGGAGGTTACTGATATCTTAAATACGCTTACCTTCTTTCTGAAATAATGTGTGTCTCTGTTGGCTCGAGTTGTATTTTTTTTTTTAAGGCTTTTGCCATAGGGCGCATTCCCTCCATGGAGAGAGGCAGGGGGAGAGACAGTGAGAGGGAAAGTGAGAAATCACCCCCCCGGGGGGGATGGTCATGCCACAATCCCTGCTCCTCCATTCTCCTGGGATTCCGGGCACACATGCACACATGCCTGGTGTGATTTTCAAGCTGCCAGGACCGGGTCTCGAACTGTGGTTGGCCATGTGGGAATCCAGCACCGTAATCCCCAATGCCACCTGCTGGCCCACGCTCAGGTGTAGTTGAGGTTGCTCTCTGACATTTTGTAGTTTTCTCCATGTAAATCCTACTCACTTCTTGTAACATGTATACAAAGTATTTGGTGATTGAACTTTGTGCGTGGATGGCCACAACCCAACCCCTTTTCCGTTCTCTTGTTGGGATTTTGGGTACATACACATGCACCCAGCATGATTTTCAAGCAGCTGGGTCCAGGACTTGACCATGCAGTTGCCTGTGGGAGATCCAGTACCTCAACCTCCACAGCACCTGCTGGCCAGAATTTAACTCTTTGTTTTTCAGTAAGAATTCGAGCATAATCCCTCTCCACCTTCTTCTCAAGTTCTGAGAACTGGACTGATGAGACAGACCTGCTCATGGCTGTGTGGGCTGGGATCCAGTCATGGAAACAGGGATTACCCTAGAGTAGTTCATCGCAGAGACAGACGGTTAGCGAGTCTGGTACTGGAGGTCTACAGGGGTAAAACAGACGATCAGAAAACTCCCCAGGGCCAGGAGAACTAGGTGCCCACAGATGAGGGGTCAGATCCCTTTGGAGGGGCCGCTGCCTGGCCAGCCAGTGCTGGCCTCTGCAGAGCTTAGATGGGCTCGTCACAGCGGTCACCCTGACGTCCGAGAAGGGTGAGGAGGCTGGGGGGCTGCTCCTGGCCCCTCGGGGGCTCGAGCAGGGTTTCATAGATCCCCGAGGAAAGGGCACCGTCTAGCTGGTGGTATTGCCTCCATAGGGGTGCAATGGAGCTGGCTCTGGAACTGCGAAAGAAGCTTCTGGAACTAGATGCCAAAGGCAAGGCCACCGCTGGGGTCACACAGGTAGGAGTAGACACAAGCAAGGCAAGTCCCTCCCCTCTCCTGGCCTCCTGCTCCCCCGCTAGTCACCCTCAGTGGCGGAGAACCGGCTGTCCAGCGGGGGCCGAAATGTGCAGACTGAGCCCGGCCTTACAGAGTAGAGCAGAGGAGGTACGGGACTGTCAGAGGGCAGGCACAAGGTCCCAGTGTCACCGTACCCAGCTCTGGGGCAACGGCGTCCACCCTGGGTGACACTAGTTCTCCTCAGAGTGGCATTCTGAGTCACTCTGTCCTCTGGCTATACTGTAACCTGAAGCCTGGACTATGCAGTCGGCCGCTCACAGTCCTCTGTAGGCTAACGGGAGGGAAGGAAGGCTAACGGAGATGGAGTCGCGACACGCATCAGTTACCGCGTGTGCGCGCGTGCATTCGTGATAGACAAGAAGACATAAAGAGCTGCAGCAGTGCTGGCTTCTGTCACTGGTCACCAGGCCAGGTGGGTTTTTATAATCCCCCTCTTGTACGGCCCACGCCATGCCCCATCCCTCACTGGAGCTCACGTGACTGACCATGGTTGGAGTCCCGGACTGGGTGGCTTGAAGATCACGCTGGGAACACGTGCGTGTGTGCCCCAACTCCTGAGAGGAGGGATTCGCCATGTCCTAGAGAAGCACCCGACATCCAAAAGGCATATTATTTTGATTAGAAATAAAGTTGGGGGGGCCAGCAGATGGCATGGTGGTTAGGGCACTGGATTCACACATGGCAAACTGTGGTTCAAGTCCCAGATCTGACGGCTTGAAAATCACACTGGGCACATGTGCGTGCACGCCCAACATCCCAAGAGGAGACTGGAGGAGAAGGGATTGCAATGTGGCCATCCCCACGGAGCGTGACTTCTTACTTTTCCTCTCACTGTCTCTGTTTCTCGGCTAGTGTACACATGAGTACATATGGTTTTTATGCAAAAAAAATTTTTAAATAATAAAATGAAGTTAGGGAAATAGAAAAAGATGATGTTACTCATAGATCTGGGACTGAAGAGTGGATTGTCTTTTCCAAGATTGCTTCTGCCTGGGGAGCAGGGAGGAGGAGGTGTGTCTTGTTTGGAGCGCCATCCTGCCACCTGCTGGCCAGCTGGAATACTTCTGCAGACTGCGAAGGGGAGGCGCCCTCAGACCTGGAACCAAGGCTGTGCAGAGCACAACCTGCTCCAAGGAGGCGCAGTCTTGCAATCCAGGGATCTCCAAAAAGGGCCCATGGCTTCAAGTTGTTCGGTGTAGCTGTGAGCCGGGGGTGCAGCAGGGCCGTCCTCCTGGGTTCTGGGACTGCTGCCCACTGGTCGGGCGAGAGCCCTCTGACTGTGCCAGCCTGCCAGACACTCAGGGTCCAGCTGCGTCATGCTTCCAAGGTATTTCTCCATCCCGGCCCCTCTGACGATGTGTTTAGAAGACACCCCCAAATCCCACTGGGCTTCTGTCGTGTGCTAATACAGCTGCATCCACACTCTCACCCCCCTCTCTGACATTTTCCTGGCGAGTTCGGTGGGTGAGGGGTGCTGGGGTGGGGGGGCAGGTGCGTCCTCCATAGCTCACCTTCCTGAGAGCTTTTACTTCCGCTTCCCCGGGCTGGCCTTGCAACCGCTAATCTTTCCTGGAAATAGGTCACAGCTGCCTCTCCGGGAAGGGATGAGAAATTCTTTATGCAAAATGTAGCAGGGCTGTGAGAGGACGGACTCCCCTCCTGGGTGCTTGCTCGGGAAGGATGCAAACCACAGAAATGAGGGGCAGCCCCGGACAGGGCACGTGGGGTGCTGATTCCGTCTCTGGGGTCCGGATGTAGGATGGTGATTACCGCACTTGTGCCGGCAGCCGGTCTGCCAGCGCAGACACCCACCTGCCCACCCTGCAGGGCCTCAGCTGCGAGAGGACTGGGGGCTCTGAGCTGGCCTGGCCACCGGAGCGGGGAGAAAGCATTCCTGGTCCGGAACCAGGGACTGGAAGGAAAGGACCTTTCTGAGACACGTAACCCCCGCTCCCCTTCCCTAATACAAAGTCGGCCACCTGTGCCTGTACCGCGTGACAGGAAGCTCACTACCCGATCACGCAGACCCTGCTCTCTGGAAAATCGGGCCCTGGCAGTAGCTCCCTCGCTCTCCTCACCCTGCCTTGTTTCATGTCCTCCACCTCAGTCCCGGTTCTCACCCAGCGTGGCCTTAGACTGCATTGCCCCTGCTCCCACAATAGCATCCGAATATTTTGAGAATGACCGGGACTTCCTGGAGTGATCCCCTCTCTAGGGAGTGTTAATTAACTAGGACTCTTCAGCGCTGGGGACCAGCTGGTGGCACAGAGGTTAGGTGCTAGGTCCCACAGGGCAGACTGCTGTTTCAGTCCCCACACTTGGCGGCCTGAAAAGCACACGTGTGTGTGTGTGTGTGTGTGTGTGTGTGTGTGTGGTGTGTGTCCAGAATCCCAGAGAATGAGGAGAAGGGATTGCAGTGTGGCTGTCCCCCTGGAGGGTGATTTCTCACTTTCCTTCTCTCCGTCTCTCTCTGACAAGCGCATGCACCCTATGGCAAACAACACAAACAAACAAAGCCTCTTCAGCTTGGGCGATAAAGCCTCACTGTTGGTAGCTTAGGAGGAACACAGGGGCGGTATGGGCATGCACCCCTGTGACGTCCAGGGCTATGGGCCATCAGGGCACGGCTCTGGGCGCCCTTTCCCTGGCTCTGCTGTGTCCACTCCCAGGCAGGTGGGAGCCAGGGCCCCTGGCATTGCCAAGCCTATGGCCCACCTGCAGTGGCAGAGACCATCTCTTCCCATCGGCCTGGACCCTGGTCAGGGCTAACCACCGTTTCAGAGGGTTAGGAAGCAGAAGAGGCTCTGAGAGGGTGTCCAAGCACAGCTCAGAGGCACCGGGCCAGCCCTGACTATTTCTAAGGGACGGGGCCCCATTTCAAATGTCCAGCCTCGAGTGCCCAGAGCGCCATGTTAGGGAGCTCAGGGTGTCGCCAGAGCCACAGAACGAGCCCTCGATGTTCCTGGAGAGTCGGCTTTCTTCGTGGAAGTGACTTAAAGCACTATTTTTAGATGTAGATGAAAACGGAAACATTAAGGAGCGGCATGCAGAATCCGCATGTATTTTTGAGACAAAACCCAAGACTTCAAAGAAATTTCACACTGTGTCAGCTGCTCCAGGCTGCCTGCTGAGCCTGCGGGTGCCTGTGCTCATTCTCGCTCGGCCTGAGCGGGTATTTCAGGGCAACTGGGAGAGTGGGGGCTGGGGAGGCCCTGGGACCCCAGTCTGAGGTCTCCACCTAACACAGTCCAAGGACTCGGAGCTGGCTGCCATGAACGGGCCCCGGCTGCACGTGGCCTGGCACTCGGAGCAAGGGAAATGCCGCCTGAGACAGGCAGGAGGAGGCAGGCGTGGCTGCTCCTTACAGTCACAGAGCGCGGCCCCCGGAAATTCCTAACTGGTCGGAACAGACCCCAGCCTCGAGCCTGAGCAGGGTCCTGGGGTCCCAACGGACCAGCGTCATCCCTCAAGGGTCGCTGGGTCACGAGGAGATTCGGCGATCTCAGCTGAGAGGCCAGGGCACCTGGGCAGTGGGCAGCCCTCACAGGAATCGGGACGGCAGCTATTTACCCACTGGTGTAGACACGTTTCGGTATTTTAGCAACCAGGACAGCTGTACTGGCTGAAAACGAGCCTCCTACATGGGTCTGATCAAGCAAGACTAAGCCTTCAGTCCAGCCCACGTTTGCTGAGCACCTGTTAGGTGCCGGAGCTGCTCCGGGAGGTTTATGCATACGTCTCGATTAATTGCACCACACACACACCCATTAGCACGTTTTGAGACTGTAGAGGATCGAGATGAAAGCCAAGCAGGAAAAGTCAATCGGCATAAATAGGTCTAGGATCCCGCTCACCCTCCACCCTGCGGCCACCTCAGCACGGGCGACGGTGTCTCGAGGCAGAGGTGTGTAGACACCGCTCCTGGCTTCCCTCACCAGGGTCACTCTTCGTGGCCCGTGCATGACACCGTGTGTGTTCACGCTGGGAGGGACGTCAGGGGATTTCGAGAGGGGCTGTGTCTGCCCCCATTTTTGCCTTGCTGAATTCAAACTCATCCCCGAAGTAGGCTATGACCCCTGCACTAGCGTTAGCCCCGCTTTGCAGGTGAGAAAGTGGGGCTTGGAGCTGCCATGCGTGCAAGGTCGCAGGGGAGGTGGGGACCGGAACCCGGCCGGGTCTGTCTGTGCTGTGTCCTCGCGTCCCCGCTGTGGCCGCACTTCGGCTTTACGCCTCCTGCTGGCATTCCCGAGGCATTCGTCTACACTGCCTGGGCACCTGGTGCAGACCTGATGGAGTGCCCGGATTCTAACCTGGTGCTCGTGCTCTGTGCCTCACGGTCTGCAGCCCCAGGGGGCGCCCAGGAGCCACAGCCTCGGCCAGGCCGCATCCGCACCAAGCCCAGGTGTCGCCAGCCACTTGGCCCCACCAGGGGCGCTGCACTGCTCTGCAGACCAGGGCTTCTAGCGACTTGGTGCCGGCTTCAGGGCCCCTGACGGCCTCCTTCCCGAGGGCCTGGCCTTCGCTCCGACATGCTTTCCTGCTTGCGGTAAGCTCTCCCCAGAGCTCAGGCTCCGACTTCTTAACACCGCGTCCCCTCCTGAGGCCAGCAGACAGCCCAGTTCTGAGGGCCACACCTGCGGCGTGTGGTGTCTCGGGTCGAGATGCAGAGTCTACTGGGCGTTTTCGGAAAGCTTAGGTGGTGATGCAGAGGTCTCGGCAAATGCGGCCACAATATCTCCCCCCATGTTCTCCGACTGTGCGAAGCTGCCACCACTGCCCTTTGACCTGGGCAGACTTCTGTGACCGTCGTAACCAGTAGAGTGAGCAGAAGGTGCCATGTGACTTCCGGGACAAGAGCTAAACATCGCTGTCTGCACTTCCGCCCTGCTCTGGACATGGACACCATGCTGCGAGGAGGCCCGAGTGGAGGCGTGCAGGAAGACTGTGTGGGGCGAACAGGTTACTGTCCCCACCGACAGGCAGTGTCAGCCTGTGCGTGAGGATGCCACCGGGGGAGTCCTGCCTTGCCATCCTCTCAGCCCCGCCCTCAAGTCTTCCCGGACTCAGGCATTATGAGTAGAGACAGGTGTCACCACCGTGCCCTGCCCACTTTCCTTTTTTTTTAAAAAAAAAAAAAAAAACAAAAAAAAACAAAAAAAACTTTATTTATTTATTTATTTTATTTTGACCAGAGAGGGACAAAGAGAGAGAGACAGAGAGAGAGAGACAGAGAGTGTGTGTGTGTGTGTATGTGTGTGTGTGTGTGTGTGTGTGTGTGAAAGAGAGAGAAAGGGGGAAAGTGAGAAAGCAAGCTGCCAGGTCTGGGACTTGAACTATGGTCGGCCATGTGGGAGTCTAGTGCCCTCTTTTAATAGAGATTTTTGCTATAGGTGCGTGTGCTGGCTGGGGAGACAGAGAGAGATAGAGAAACAGAAAGCAAGAAATCACCTCCCAGAGAAGATGGCCACACAGCAATCCCTTCTCCATTCTCTTCTCAGGATTTTGGGCATGCACCTGGCGTGAGTTTTTAAACTACCAGGTCCGGGACTTGAACTGTAGTCGACTACACGAGGGCATGAGATTCCAGCAATGTAACCACTATACCATCTGCTGGTTCCTGCCCTGCCCACATGTCTGACCCCCAGAATCTGGTCAAAATAAAGTGGTTGTTTTACGTCGATTCTGGGCTTCCTAGCAATAGAACTAGAGTGGGTGGACTGTGCCAGAAGCAATGAAGAAAATGAAGAGTTGCCCCTACTGCAAACAGGTCCGGAGAGTGGGACCAACGGGCAGCAGGCCCTATCCCTGCAGCCTGTGCACCCCAGCAGGTGGCAGGGGCTCCGAGGGGCCCACACGTGGCACTCCGAGGCGGGCTGCCCCTACACTGGGGCTGTCAGCTGGACAGAACCTGCCGAGACCCTGCGGGCATGGGAACACAGGACCTCAGCCCGCAGGGACCCAGCCAGGTCCTGCAGACCTTTCTGGCTGCAGAAATGCTGCAGAGTGCATGCACCCACAGGTGGGGACCTTCCATCATGGGGAAGTCCAGGGGGAGGAGCTTGGGTAAAATCGTGAAAACGGAGGGTTGCACGTTTGCATCTGTGAACACCCTTCCCGGTGCTGTGGGCTCTGGATTGCCCAGAGGAAGTTAAGTCAGGATGTCCGTCCAAAGCCAACCTGACTTTCAGTCTCAGGGTGCCTTACCCTGACCTCTGTCCCGTTTGCTCTGTGGCAGGCACTCTGTAGGGACTGAGGGGCTGGTACCAGAGTGGAGGGCTTCTGGGAAGGGCCACGGGCTTCTCACCCCCTAACCCCCCTTTTGAGCAGAGGCTGCTCCCAGGAAGGAAGGTGGGACTGGAGGCTGGTGCTTTCCCCTGGCAAATCTCGATGTGGCCACTAGGTGGCAGGCCGGGGGCCCCTGGCTGTGGGGAAGGGCCAGCTAGGGGTCACCTGGCCTGGGAGGCCCAGTTTCCTCCAGAGGCTCCAGTGTCACCACGCTGGGAGGAGAGATATTGGGGTCAGCTGCAGCTGCAGAGGCTGAGGCTGTGCCCCCTCGGGCGATGAGGGGGCTTCAAAAGGCCTGGCTTCTGGTCACAGGCCTGGCTTCTGGTCCCAGCTCTGCTAGATGTCCCCCTGACGAGCCGCGATCCCTCTCTGAAAAATGAGGGTCCCCACTAGGGGAGCTCGGACGTCCTGTTCTGGTGGCCGTGACTGGCTGGGTGACTGCAGACGGGTGGTGGGTGCCTGGGTCTGGACCACCACCGCGATGGTGTTAGGAGGTGGGCCTTGTGGAGATGATTAGGCCAGGCGTGTGCGTGAATGGGAATAGTTCCCTGTGGAATAGGTTCAAGGAAGCGCTTCGCCCTTCACGCCACACGCAGACACAGAAGACGTGGGTTCTCCTGGACCTTGGACTTCCCAGCCTCCAGAACCGTGGGCGGCTGTGTTGTGTGTAAGCCACCTGGTTTACTGTGTTCCCGGACAGCAGCTGGAGCAGAGTGAGACCTGGGCCCAGGGGCCTGCGCTGGAATGGGGGCGACTGCACTGCCCTGCCAGGCTGCAGGGGGAGGAGATAGCGCAGAGACCCCCGAGGGAGGAGGCCCGGAAACTGCCTGGGTGTCGCAGGGCGCTGAGAACCCAAGTCCGGCCCCTCTATCTGAACTGACCTCAGGGCTGGGGTAGTGCCCACTGTCGCCTGCTCCAGGGTGCCCCCTTGCCCCTTTGTGGTGTCCTGCTTCGTCTGCACTGAGGCGTCTGGTCTGGCTCAGCCCAAACCTTCCTCCTCCGCCCGGCTGTGGCTATGCCATGACTCATCCTAAGGCTGAGGACTAAGGTGGAGTTGGGGAGGAGCTGTGTGGGGTGCGGTGGATAAGCCTCAGTTTTCGCACCTGTAAAATGAAGAGGTTCTTGCACACCCGTAGGAAGTAGGAGCGTAATCACCACACTCGGCCTTGCTCAGCTCTGTGGCACCCTTGGGTGCAGGGGGGAGCATGCCCCTCCTCCCACTGTGCAGGTGAGGAGAACGTGCTGGCTTCCCTCCCCTGCTCCCTCTCCCACTGCCTCACCTGCTGGCCCCTCAGTGTGGCCTTCTCTGCTTGAGGGACCCGTCTGGTGCTTTGTGACCCAGAATCTCATGGGTCTCCAGGTCTCATGGGAACCGGCAGCCAACGCCTTGGCCTGGAGCTTTGCTGGATATAGCGGCGCTTTGCTGAGGGCAGGCCCGCCCAGACTCTGCTGCTGCTCTGGCCCCCGCTGGGCCCGTCCTGGCACGAGGATGAGGCCCCAGTGACATGTCTAGGAATTGAAGTGGGACAATCTAGAGCAAGTTGTCACCGAGTCTCACTTCTCAGCTATAAAAGGTAAGTCGAGGTAAGGGGTTGTGGTAAAGCTGAAAGTTAAGCCATATTTGGAGGTGCTCGGTGACAACGGGGGCAGCTGACACCACCCCGTGT
The DNA here is from genome assembly GCA_026018925.1 of Tupaia tana. Taxonomy (NCBI): domain Eukaryota; kingdom Metazoa; phylum Chordata; class Mammalia; order Scandentia; family Tupaiidae; genus Tupaia; species Tupaia tana. Next base: position 59,877,344 of record JAKSZU010000012.1, read on the forward strand.
CCGGCTCTGAGCTGAGCCCCATCTTACATGCTCTACCTCGATCCTCCCAAAATTTGCTGAAGGCAGATGCTATACTAATATTACTTTTTCCGTTGGGGAATAATATACATACAGATCTCGTCCCTTATGGCGGGGTTACAGTCCAATAAACGCTTGTAAGTTGGAAGTGCACTGAATACACCCACCGTACTGAATTTCACGGTTGGCCTGGCCGGCCTCAAACTCGCTTGGAACCCTGCATTCCTGCTCCTCTAAGACGAAGTCAGTTTTGGTTTTGTTTTGTTTTGTTTTGTTTTTGAGAGGTTTTTGCTATAGGGCGCGTGCACTCGCCAGACAGACAGAGAGAGGCAGAGAGACAGAAAGCGAGAAATCACTCCCCAGGGGGGATGGTCATGCCGCAATCACTTCTCCTCCATTCTCCTCTCGGGATCTTGGGCACGCATGCACACATGCCTGGCATGAGTTTGAAGCCACCGGGTCCGGGACGCGAACCGCGGTCGACTACATGGGAGTCCAGCGACATAGCCAGTACGCTAACTGCTGGTCCCAAGACGAAGCCAGTTTGAAGTCCTGAACAGCTCATGTATTCCCAAAGCAGTACGGCTCAGTGGCCCCTGGAGTACGGGCCCCTAAATGGGCATCACTTTGCACCAATTTCTGCATCAAGTCCAAAAATTATTAAGGTGAACCGTTGTTAAGTTGGGGGTTGTCTACATGTGCTATAAAACTAAGCAGAAGGCAGAGGTCATTCCAGCTCCCTGAAGGCCCCTGAGCCCCTCTCAGTCATACGGCCACTGGTGACACCCTGAGGTCGGGGCCACTGGTTCCCATGCCTCAGATGAGGCACTGAGGCTCAGGGAGGTGGCAGGAATGTCCCCAAGGCGTGTGGCTGCCACGGGGTGGGACCAGAGTGAGCCCGGCTCCACTGGATCCCACAGAGAACCGCGTGCTGTGTCCTCCTCCTCTTCTCTGGGGGCTTGGGGTCATCTTCCACCTCCTCCACTTTGTTCTCTGCTATGGCCTCACCCACCACCGTCTTGAGGTGCCTGTTGTCATTTCACAGACTGACCACCAGATGGCACTAAAGGATCAGCTGCAGACTCCAGGTTGGGCCTGGGGAGTGGTTCTGGGCTTTGGAGAGGGAGGCAGGGAAAGTAATGGGGTGGGTGAGCGGTCCCTTGAGGTGATGGATAGGACGGGTCCCTGAGAGGTACAAAAAGGTCTCTGTAACCTGGCTATGAGGAGCAGCGAGTCAATTTGTATAGCTGAAGGCTTACACAAAGTTTCTGATTTCTTTTCCTTCTCTTTCTTTTCTTTCTTTCAAGATATTTTTGCTATAGGGCATGTGTGCTCACCCAAGGGACAGAGAGAAACAGACAGAAAGCAGGAAATCAGCCCCCCGGGGGGATGGCCACGTTGTAACCCCTTCTTTTTCCTCTTGGGATCTTGGGCATGAGCACACACACATGCACCCGGTGTGAGTTTTAAGCTGCCGGGTCAAGGACTGGAACTGCGGTCGACTGCGTGGGAGTCCAGCAACGTAACCATTATGCAATCTGCTGGTCCCCAACTTTCCCATTTCATTTTGGCCTTTGGATGGAAAAGTTTTAAAAATATAACTGATTTCTCCCACTTTATTAAATATTATATGTATTGTAAATTGGGTTGGTGCTTTGAAAACCAAATAATGTTTTTTGTTTTAGTTTTTTCTTGCTTTTTTATTTTTTTCAGTTCTCTTAATGTCGACTATCGCTCCTCTCCCTGTCTTCAGGGTAGCTGCCTCTTAACACTCCTCCCTCCACGCTGGACAGCTTTCCACTGTAATGCTTTGTGTATCTGCGACTCCATCGGCCTTGTCTTTGTTTATTTGTTTTATTTTTAAAATAAAAAATAAAACTTTTTTTGAGGTTTTCACCAAAGGGCACGTGTGCTTGCCAGAGATGGAGACAAAGTGAGAAATCACCCCCCCCGAGGGAATGGCCGCACCGTAATCTCGTCTCCGTTTTTCTCCTGGGATTTGGGGCATGCACGTACACGTAACCGGCGTGACGTACAAGCCGCTGGGTTCAGGACTCAAACTGTGTTCAGCCATGTGGGAGTCCAGTGCCTTGCCCACCATGCTACCTGTTGGCCCAGCCTTTAGATAGGCAGTGGGTGGCAGCTACTTCCTTGCCCCTGGTCTTGGTTGTGAACCAGGAGCTGTGACCCAGAGCCTGTGACCTACACACGAGGTCGTGCCCTCCTCGGGGGCTCCTGTGGCCACACCCTCTACTCCTTGCCCTCACCCCACCTGGCCTCGGCTGCCTCGCTGGGCTCTCTGCACAGCCCCCTGTGGACATCTGCTATGAGAGTCCCTGTTTGGTCACCTGTCCACACTGGCAGCCACTTTCTGGAAGACGTGGCTCGTCTCCTTCCAGTGCTTGGACCCTTTGCTGGGACAGCAGAGCTGCAGAAGGAAGGCCAAGCCCCAGCTCATACCACACGCCCCAGGGCCTGCCCTCGGGGGCCCTCTGGCCTCACTGCCCACCACCCCCGTCCCCGCGCCCCTCAAGTCACCTTTCCCCCCTCACCTATGGCTGCTGCATGCCTCAGGCTTCACACCCGTTATTGTCACGTCCTTGCTGGGGAAAGGGCCCAGGGTCACCTCTACAAGTCCTCCATTACCCCGTCCATGCTTAACCAACTGCTTCCCCCGCGGCGCCCCACGGTCATGGGCGTGGTTCGGATGATGGGTTCTGGAGACCGGCCACCTGGGTGCTCGTCAGAGCTCTGTCAGTCGTAGCTGTGTGACCTCGGGCACTGACCTGGCTTCCCCACCTGTAAAACGGAGCCAGAGCAGCAGCTGTCCCGTTAGCATCAGCTTCTGCCAAGCTCCTAGCACCATGCCTGCTTCATTCATTCTTTTTGTTTGTTTGTATCCTTTTTTCAGTTTTTTTTTTTTTTTTTTTTTTTTTTTTTGCCTTGAGACATGCGTATTTGCTGGAGAGAGAGACAGAAACAGAGAGACGAAAACTGAGAGATCGCCCTGAAAGGAGGATGGCCATGCCACAACCCTTTCTCCTGCTGGCACCGTGGGCATGCACATGTGCCTGCGGAGACTTTCAAGCCACCAGGTCCAGGACTCCAACTGCGGGAATCCAGCACCTGCACCACTGCGCCACCCGCTGGCCCGCAACTCGTTCTTATCCGCCTTGGCTTCCAGTCTCCCTACTAGCCCGAGTGTCTCAAGGGAGGCCTGGTCTTCATTCACCTGTGCTGGTCCTCGCCCGGCTTCCAGTGTAGACCAGGCACACCGCAGCTGCTGCAGAGGGCCGAGCGCACGGATGGCCGTCGCGGCCAGCACTCGCCGGAGCGTCGGTGAGCACCCGACCTCGTGTCAGTCTTCTTCCTCGAGCCGAGTGGTGAGTCCTCTGGTGAGGGCAGCCGGGCCGTCCTTCCCTGGGCCGCAGAGGGGGTCACTGCCCGGCAGGCTGGTGGGTCACAAGGGTGCTGTCCGTGGTGCTGATGGGCCCGGCTAGCGACTAGTCCCTCGGCTGGCGTGGGTGTTGGGAAGTGGAGGATTCGCTCCAGGGCAGCGTTCTCGGATCCCAGCCGGCACACCCTGTTCTGACAGTTCCCTGGCACCTCTGCAGTGGCGCGGGCGCTACCTGTGTAGTTCTTTCCCCTGCCTTCCGAACTCCCGGGAGAACTGTCACGCCCCGTCATCCTCCCCCACCACTGCAGCACCTCCAAACTCGAGTGCATCACCCAGAGACGTGCCCTGAGGGGCCCGGACCCACGCTGTGGGCTCCACTGCCAGCCGGCTCCATTGCCAGCCTGAGACCAATTTGTCTCGCTCACAGGGGGCTCCGAGCTCCGGAAGGTTCCCAGGGGCCCTGTCCTCAAGGACGAGCAGAGCAGGATGTTGGGCATGAGCTGGGGTTGGAGGGTGCACAGTAAAGAGCAGAGCTCTGCTGACTCACGTGGGAAGGGCCAGGGTTCGTATCCGGAGACCTCCCTGCGTGTGCCAGGCAGGTGTGTGCCCACGACCTGGGGCTGGCTGAAGCCAGGGCAGATCATGACCCAAGACCCATTGGCAATGCCGTCTCTGTCTCTCTCACTCATGGAAGAAATAAATGAACTTTAAAAAGTGAGGCTAGACATAAATGGCTACCCTACGTATGCAGTGGGATTTAATAGTCTAAACATCTGGACAGACTCCGGAGTTCAAATCCGACTGCCTTCGGGTGATTTCTTCCAGCTCTCAGCTTCCGTTTCCTCGTCCGTGAAAGTGGCATGATGCCGGCTTCCTCCCGGGCTGGCTGTGAAGACAAAATCGGATGATGTAGGTAAGAGGGCTGACGGCTCTACCTGGCCGTACCAGGTGCTCATTAGACAGCCACTGTTGTTCTTCAGCGTGTCCTTCCATAAACAAGCCTTAGAATGTCAGAGTTGGGAGAGAATCTAACCCGGACCCTCTGCTTACCTCTGAGAGGGTCCCATGGCTCCACCTAACTGCAAAGGAGACAGCCCAAGATCAGAAAAGGACGGGAGAACGAGGACAGCGGGCAACCCCTGCCACGGCGACAGGTCGGGACCGGCTGAACCCTCGTCCGGGCTCCCCGTGCAGCCCTCCGCCCTCCCCGCATGAGCCAGCACAGGGGTTCCCTGGGGGAGCAGCTGCAAGGAGACGGGGCTAGACAGAGGGAGGGGAGGTGGTGTGGACGGCCCCAAGGGGGGGACCAGGACCTGGGAGGCCCAGCTGCTGGTCCTCTCCCCCAGGGCTCTCCCTGGCTGGCAGCTGGCCCTGCGACCAGGAAAGGGAACTGCTGTCACCTCATTTTGGGGAAGGCAGCTGGTGACACAGCTCCTGACAGCTCACCATTGTGCCCGGGGGACAGAGTGGCAGGCCGGTGGATCCGCTGTGGCGGCAGATGGGGAAACAGGGTTGTCAAGCAGCTGGCAAAGCCGCCCTGCCCAGCCCCCAGCCAGCGGCCTCCCCCGCCCATGCCTGTGGCAGTGGCCTGCGGCCTTCCGTCCTTGCTTGGAGGCTCAGTTGGGTTTTCTCCTGCTGTCTGACCCTGAGAGCAATGCCCCCTTCCTTCCCTCCCTCTCTCCCTCTCTCTCCGTCTCTCTCCCCTCTCCCTCTTCCCTCCCTCTCTCCCTCTCTCTCCGTCTCTCTCCCTCTCCCTCCCTCTCCCTCTCTCTCCCTCTCTCTCCCTCTCTCTCCGTCTCTCTCCTCCCTCTCTCTCCCTCTCCCTTCCTCTCTCTCCGTCTCTCTCCTCCCTCTCTCTCCCTCTCCCTTCCTCTCTCTCCGTCTCTCTCCTCCCTCTCTCTCCCTCTCTCCTCCCTCTCTCCCTCTCTCTCCTCTCTCTCTCCCTCTCTCTCCGTCTCTCTCCTCCCTCTCTCTCCCTCTCCCTTCCTCTCTCTCCGTCTCTCTCCTCCCTCTCTCTCCCTCTCCCTTCCTCTCTCTCCGTCTCTCTCCTCCCTCTCTCTCCCTCTCTCCTCCCTCTCTCCCTCTCTCTCCTCTCTCTCTCCCTCTCTCTCCCTCTCTCTCTCCCTCTCCCCTCCCTCTCCCTCTTCCCTCCCTCTCTCCCTCTCTCTGCCCTTTTCCAGGCATCCCTGGTCTCTGATGTATTCGTTCCTCTCCTTCCTCCTCTTCTCCCTGCTCTTCTCTTCTTCCCACCTGCTCTCTTCCTGCCCCTTGCCTTCCTCCCATGAGACTCCCTCTGTCTCCCACCCTCCGGGCCTCCTCTCCTCCAGCACCACCCACCACTCTCGGCCCTCCCTGCAGCCTGGATGGGCAGTGCAGGGCCACAGGACACCCAGGAAGAGCCTGAGCAGAAGATCCTGGCTGTGCTGGGCCCCCGCAGCCTCCTGTGCCCTGTTCAGCATCAGGTCAGGAGAGGCCACGGCACACCCCCCTGCTACCTGCCACCTGCTGACTTGCGGCCCCACCTCCCTGCCATGATGACAGGGACCCAGTCAGCGGAGCTCTGACCCCAACTTGCCATTAATCCTCCCCTCAGCTGGCTGAGGCTGGCTGTCCTGACAGGTGCTTCTCGACTTGCTGTGGGGTTCCATCCCCATAAACCCATAGAAAGTGAGAAACGCATTTACAACCCGGATGAGTCCATCCAGAGTTACACACTCACAAGTGAAGCCACGGACAATCCGTCTTCCCATTATACAGACGAGGAAGCTGAGGATTGGAGGCGGAGGGGTCCAGAACCGCATGGCAGCTAGCCAGACGGGCCGAGAGCCAGAGCAGTGGGAGCAGGGCCTCCCGTCAGCCCCTCCGGGCCTGTCCTGTCCCAGCTCTGAGCCTGATGTTCCTTTCTGACCCTCCATCCCGGCTCCTTTGACCACAGGCTTCAGGGAAAGAGAGGGCTGGGGAGGAGCCGGCAGGTGCCCCGTGACCCTCGCAGGGGCCAGGTCTTTGCAGCCAGCTCCGGGGCTGCCCAGGGCACTCGGCCTGAAACTCTACTGATTTTTTTCAAAGTTTATTTTTATCCCTGATAGACAGCATGTGCATGGGCCAGAGAGAGAGGAGACAGAGACAGGCACACCCACAGCAGGGTCTCACGCCACACCTCCTCCTCCTGGCCCTCCAGGTTGTCAGGATCCTGGGCCTGAGGGCCATGCCAGTGTTTTCTGGCCAATCTGGGATCTGAACCTGCCGCCAGACGTGCGGTCACCAGCTCTGCAGTTCAGTCCACCGCTGGCTGTGCCACCGGGCTGGGCCCCAGGATTCTTTAAATAGCTCCTCTCCCTCGGCCCACAACCACCCCTGCACACACAGCTACACGCCCACACACACATTACGCCCAGAACCGATGTGGCTGCCCACCTGGCCATCTCTGTGAGTGTGAGGGCGTGCACACAACGGTGGCGATGGTGGTGGCACACACGCAGTCCGACGTGCCCGGCGCATGCGCAGACGCACGGAGACACAGCGTGGTCGTGCCGACAAACACAGCGTTTCCAAGACACCAGAAACTGCTGAGAATAAGACACAGAGCAGGACACCGGCCTCACCGTGGCTCGGCGCCCCCTCCACCGCCTCTCTGCGGGGTGCAGCGCCCTCGCTAGCGGCGACTCTGGCCTGGCTTTAACCTCCTGCCTCCCAGACCACAAGGACTTGGCCCGTCTCTGGACAGCACTCAGTCCACCCTGGACTGGCATGAGGCGGCCCCTGGAAGGGACTTCAGATTCCCTGAGACCCCCAGGCTCTCGGGCTGTGCGTTCCCTTCCACACACTCATAGGAACCAGCATTTTTTTCTTTTCTTTTCTTTTCTTTCTTTCTTTCTTTCTTTCTTTCTTTCTTTCTTTCTTTCTTTCTTTCTTTCTTTCTTTCTTTTAAAGAGGTTTTTCCCTTGGAGTATGAGCAGGTGGTTGCCAGAGAGAGACAGAGACAGAGACAGTGACAGGGAACATGAGAAGCCATCCCGGGTGTGGGGCGGGTGGCTATGTCATGGTCCCTTCTCCTCCATTGTCCTGGGATCTTGGGCACGCAGGCACATGTGCCGGCGTGATTTTTAAGCCACTGGGTTGAGGACGGTGAGCCGTGTGGGAGCCCGGCAACGTAACCACTCTGCTACCTGCCGGCCCCGGGTCCAGCACTGTCGAACCTCCGGTGTATCCTGGGTCTCGGGGTGGCAGTGTCGCCAGCACAGCCTGGAGCCTGAGCGTCATCTTCGCAGTGGGGAAAGCCGGGGGAGGGCAGGCAGGGCCGGGAAGGCGCCTGAGGTCCGCGGGCTGGGCGGTGTGGACGTAAGACATCCTTCGTTTGCTGTTTTACAAATCAGCACGTCCTTACACACGTGCATACGTTACATACATTTTACATGTCATTCTTCAGAAGAAGCAAACATTTAAAGTTACAGAGAGTGAACGAGCAGCCGCGACCCAGCCACTGTCCCGGAACCGCCCCAGCCCTCTTCCTGGCACCAGCTGGCCTGAGCCCAGCCCAATGGTCTCAGAGGACAGGAGTCGGGCTGGTTCTCAGGGTCTGGGGGCAGGATGTCTGGAGGGGAAGGTCTGCACAAGCAGCTTGTCCTCCCTGGGACCTCCCGCCCCCCGGGGATCCCTGACCCAGCCTGGCGCCAAGTCCCCGGGGGCAGGAGCGGGAGCCTTCAAGTGTTTGTGTAGAGAATGATTTCCTTACATGGCTGGGTTTTTAAAAACACATGTGCCTGCAGCTAACTTAGCCCTCCCAGCACCCGCGTGGGCAGACAGAGGGCAGGTTCAGGAGGAGGGGGTGGGCCAGCAGAGGTTAGCCAGGAAACTGGGGCGGCGGTCCCACACAGCCTGGGCACCTGCTGTTCCCTCCACAGGCTCCATCCGCGCTTCGATGCTCCTAGGGACCAGCCTTCTGTCCTTCAGGTCTGAACTCTGACCCCGAGGAAGGCTGTCCTGACCATGGGTGCCTGCAGGGGGCACCCCCTTCACCCTGACCCCTGTTGTGACAGTCACACCCCGCACAGTCACGTTCCAGGTAGGGGGAGGCACTGGGCTCTCATCATCCTGGTTCATCTAAGAGGGGACCTTTCTAAGACTGTGGAAAGTGCATATCCTGAAAAAGCTGTGTGTGGACTTCAGAATTCGTGCAACCAAATCAACTCAAATGTTAAAAAAATAAAAATACGAACAAAAAACTAACAGAACACCTATGCGCTTGATGAGAGAGAGAGAAAGCGAGAGAGCACCCCCCCAGGGTGATGTCCACACCACAATCCCTTCTCCTCTAGGTCCTCTGGGGTGGGATTGTGGACACGCATGCGCACACATGCCTAGTGTGGGGTTTGGAACTGGGATTGTGTAGTCAGCCCCGTGGGGCCTTCACCACCATACCCCTGGGTGCCCGAAACTCGTACTTTCACAATCCCATTTATTCACAAACGTCTTGACCCCCCCCCCCCTTGTAAGTGCCCTCTGCGATGTTTGCACAAGGAAATCACCCAGTGACGCATTTCTCTGACCGCACCCCCGTCCTTACGCGACATTTCACTTCATTTCCATCATCCTGCCGAAGGAGGGACGTGAGCGCGCGGCAGGAGGGGGCGGTGGCGGCTTCCCGTGAGAGAGATTTATGTGGAAGTAGCAGCCTGCTTATCTCTCTGCTGTTTACTTTTGTAGCTACACCCGCAAACCAAACAGTAGTTTTTATGCTTGTTTGTTGTTTTAGGTTTTTGCCATAGGGCACATGGCTTGTAGGAGGAGACAGAGAGAAAGAGAAAGTGAGAAATCACCCCCCAAGAGAGAATGACCATGCTGCAATCCCTTCTCCTCCTGGGATTTTGGGCACACACCCTGTGTGAGTTTCAAGCCACCAGGTCCAAGACTCAAACTATGGCTGGTCATGTGGGAGTTCTGCACCCTCACCGCCATGCCAACTGCTGGCCCCACTGAGTGGTCATTTTAAAATCGTATTTACCCAGGCCGCTGAATCCATCATTTATTTAGCAGGGGGATTGTAGCCCCTTCCGTACACGAATTATAGCTTCCATGAACACTTGAGAACGGCGTGAATCTCCTCCGACCCACCAAAGGTGTTTACCAGAAGAACAAGCTTTGACAATGGGTTATTTTTCTTCAATGAAGCTCGGTATCATTTGAACAGGGTTGAGTTATGATTTCTGAACTTTTAACCTCTTGGGCTATAAATATAAGATGAAATCATTTTAGATGAAACCAAAACAGACACAATTCAGTGTGGTCAATGAGAAACTCTCAGTCTGGGCTAGGAGGATCATTTTATTTTCGTTCTCATGGTTTGTCCCTCTCCAAGAAAAACAGTACAAGATTTTCTTCTTTTTAATTTCCCAGATGATTTTTAGATTGAGTGCAGTGTTACGTATGGAAAAGCATTAGAAGAAAATAACTCTTCTATATTAACTAACGAGATTTTAATAGATTATTTCATTAATAGACTTCCTGACTGTGTGGTCAGATCTCTCTGCTTGAAACCTTTCAAGGGGTCCCCGTGCTCTTTAAGAGCCTGGACTCCCCTCAAGGCCTTCTGAGACCTCACTCCTGCCTTCCTTCTTACTCACTGATTGCTATAGGGCACATGTGCTCATGGTAGAGAGACAGAGACAGTGAGAGGGAAAGTGAGGACTCACTCCCCCGGGGGATGGTCACGCCGCAATTTCTTCTCCCCTCTCCTCCCAGGATTTTGGGCACACATGCACACATGCCCAGTATGATTTTCAAGCCACCAGGTCTGGGACTTGAACCACAGTTGGCCATGTGAGAGTCCAGGGCCGTAACCATCATGCCACCTGCTGGCCCCCGCCTTCCTCCTAGACAGAAACCATGAGGTGGAAGTAGCAGTAAGCCCTAGCACAGGAGGACCAGGGATTCCGAAGTTAGTGTCAGGCTGGGCGTGAGGGTAGACCAGGCTCCGAAAACGGAGCCGCATGGTGGCAGCCTGCACAGGGAGTCAAGGGGGGAGGAGGCGAGGGTCATGCTCCCTTCGCCTCCCGCCCTCCTCGCTGCATCAGGGCTTCGCGGGACCTCTCTCTGACCGGCCTGCCCTGAGGACTGCTATCAGAGCCCCATTTCTGCCCTCAGGGGCTCTGAGTTTATAGGGGTACTGAGGCAGGCAGAGAGCGGTGTGGAGGCACCAAGTGAACCCTGTGATGGGAGAGGCCCAGGTGTGCTCTGAGTACCAGAGGGAGGAGGAGGAGGAGGAGGAGGAGGAGGAGGAGGAGGAGGAGGAGGAGGGAAGGCTGCATGGAGGAGAGGCCATTGGAGCTGGGCTTTGACTACGGGTAGGGTTCAGACACAGAACAAGGAGGGAGCATTCTGGAAGGGGGTGATAGAAGGAAGGAGGGCGCAGGAGTGGCATGAGTGGGGCAGGCACAGGGAGTCAGCTAGCCGGGGCCAGGGTGGGGAGAAGGCGAGAGACTGCTCAGGCCAGGCCACAGCCCTGTCTTGAGGGATGGCAGAGGGACAGGGAGTGAGCAACCCACTCGTCTAACAAACGTAGAGATTTGGGGCCAGCAGATGGCGTGGTGGTTATGCACTGGACTCCCACGTGGCCAACCGCAGTCTGAGTCCCAGACTGGTGGCTTGAAACTCACGCCAGGCGTGTGTGCGTGCGTGCCCAAGGTCCTGGGAGGAGCATGGAGAAGGGATGGCAGCGTGGCCATCGCCCCTGGGGGGTGACCTCTCACTTTCCCTCTCACTGTTTCTTTTCCCCCTCCCCAAAGCACATGTGCCCCAAGGCAAAAACCTATTGAAAGAAAAAAAGGAGAAAGAAAACCAAATATATCGATTTAAAAATATATATATATTATTTAAATTTATTATTTATTTATTTATTTATTTATTTATTTATTTATTTTCAATTTGCTCAGAGAGGGACAGAGTACATGTATGCATGCAGAAGAGAGAGAGAGAAAGTGAGAAAGCAAGCTTCCAGGTCCAGGACTTGAACCATGGTCGGCTATGTGGGAATCTGGCATCCTTAACCACCACACCACATGCCAGCCCCAAATATATAGATTTTTACTGTTAGTGGGCATGCGTGCTTGCCAGAGAGAACCAGAGAGTATGTCGTAACGGGGCAGGTTACGCCGTAACCCCTTTTCCTCCATCCCGTCAGGATTTGGGGCATGGGCACACGCGAACCTGACATGTTTTTCAAGCCACTGGGGGGGATTCAGACCATGCTCAGCCTGCAGAGACCTGGCTCTCACACGCAGCGCTTGCCCACCGCGCCATGGGCTCAGCCTGACATGTATTTTTAGCACCTAACAAATCCCAGGCCACAGGCTGCCAGCCAGGAACGAAAGAGACAGATGTCTGCCCTCGGGGACAGAGCGCCTGGAGTCATTCCTGTGAGGGTGGGGGGGTTCACTAATACCCGGGCCACTGAGACACTAAACGGCTTGAGCTGCCGGGCCTGGTTCCCCTCCTGCAGAGATGCCCTCCACACCCCGGGCTCCTCCATCTCCAGGAGACCGCCACATGAGGGTCTGCCGCTCCAGCCCCAGGTCTACAGAAGCACTGGCCGCTTCCCCTGCCCCTGCCTCGCCAGCCCCCCCCCCCTTACAGGCAGTGCCTCTCCACGAAGACGGTCAGGATGCCCCTCCCCGCCCAGAGCCCTCCAAGGCTCCCCAGTGCCCTGAGCATAAGTTCCAGGGGCTCCTCCTGAAGCATCTCTTCCCTTCACACTCTCTTTTTTCTAAGTTTTGCCAGAGGGTGTGTGAACTCGCCAGAGAGTAAAGAGAGAGATGGGAAGTGAGAAATCACCCCAGGGGGGGTGGCCACACCGCAATCGCTCCTCCTTCGCTCTCCTCTTGGGACCTAGGGCCTGCACGCACACACGTCCAGCCTGCTTCTCAAGCCGCCGAGTCCAGGATTCGAACTGTGCCTCTGCCATGTGCGACCTTGTTTCCAAGCACCAGTCCTTCCTCCTCACGCTCATAATCCCCCTGCCGGCAAGGCCTCCTGGGCTCCTTTTGTTTCCTTGAATGGGCCTTACTGAGACAACCTCCCCCACCCTCCAGGCTGTGCAGACCCTGGGGGAGCCTCGGAGCCCTCCCCGCTGCCACCAGTGGGGCCACCAGTTACTGATCTAGCTCCTGCGCTGACTGTGAGCTCCTGGGAGTGCGGTGGTGTCTGCCCACCATTGTGCCCCCTTTCTGTCCTCAGCTCGGAGGGCCCAGTGTGGAGCAGGCCCTGTGGACAGGGTGCCACCATCACTCCCCTCTGCCTCCACCCGCTCCCTGCACCCAGGAAGCCACAAGCTGGGGGGCGCAGGCACATCGAGAGCGGCCACCTCTCTTGGCCCCAAGGTGTGAGGCAGGACGGTCACTCTGGGAGGAAGCTCAGGATCCCGGGGCCTGCTGACAGGTGCTGTGGGTCTGGGTCGGGCAGGGGCTGAGGCGGGCCACCTGCCGATGACAGCCGAAGTCCAGTCCCAGGCCTGAGCGGAGAGGATCCAGCCCCTGCGTGACTGCACTGGGCCTTGGTTTTCCTCTTTCCCGTCTCTCCGTTTGCTTTCCAGCTCGCCGCCCCGGGCTATTTTTGCCTCCTCCTTGTTCGGTTGCCGCAGCAGCCTGGTGGCTTTAATTGGCCCATTTTCTGTGCGTTGAAATCCCTCCCCTCCATGTCCCGCGCCCACCCTACCGCCCATGGCCCCAGAGCAAAGGCCAGGAGGGAGGCTGATGCAAAGGGAAGGGCAGATAAAGACAGGGTCAGGGAAGGAAAAGGGTTAGCGGGGACAGCCCAGAGGGAGCCAGGCAGGAGCAAGGGTCCGCCACAGAAAGGGCGAGCCCCGGAGAGAGGAAGCCAGGAATCCAGGAGGGAAGGAAAGGAGAGAGGCACGGGAAGACAGACAGAGACGCAGAGGGAGCTTGTTCGTACTGCTTGACAAGGGGCAGACAGACATGGCAGCCGCCCGGGAAGGAGGGAGGCAGCCTCCCGGCCAGGCGGGCAGAGGGGTGCACAACACCAGGAGGCTGGGGACGGGGTGTGGGTAAGGGGGCAGTGGCCGGGGGCCGGGCTCCGTCCCAGCTCACCTCAGGCAGGCCTGTGCTGTTCAGCCCCCTGCGCTCCGGGGGACAGCGCACAGATTCGGACTCCGCAGGGAGACAGGTGAGGACGCCCCAGTGCTTTGGAAGTGCTCAGACCTTGGGCGGCCCGCAGGCAGGGAGGAAGTGCATCCTTATTCTGGAACACGAGGCTTCATAAGTGTGCTTCTTCCTGTCTCGGGGAGGGCCGTGTGTCACATACTGGTTTGTTGTCCATCCCTGCCAGACACTTCCTGACCACCTGCTGGCCACGGCTGGCCTGCTGGCTGTGCTCTGACGTGGAGGCAGCCCTCCTGCTCAACCCTGGCCTCGGCGTCCCTCGGACACAGCGTACTGAGGCAGGGTCCCACAACCACCCTCCATCCAGATGCCGTGGCTGGGGTGTCAGGAGGGAGTCTCTCCTCCACCTTGGACAGTCAGGGACAACTTCCCGGAGGAGCCCCATGGGACAAGGCCTTTCCTGAGTGGAGAAGGCAGGGAAGGAAACTCAGGGCTACGGGTATGGGAGGGAGGGACCAGGACGGGGAGGTGACAGTGAGGCTGGGGCTGGGCTGAAGGCCTGGCCGGCAGCTGAGTTCAGCCATGTCCGTGGTGACGGCTGGCAAAAGAACAGCGTGCTTGGATCGGTGTGGTCGGATCAGAGCTTTCCAGGGATGGGCCCTGACGTGGTCAGACTGGAGCAGGCAGATGGGGACAGAGCGATGAGGAGTCTGGGGCCTAGGCCCAGGGAATGATAAAGGAAGACCCGCAGGGGACAGAAGAGCCACTGCCTCCCCCAATCTGTCCCAGGACCCGCAGCCCCCGAATCTGAGCTAGGACTTCCCTGGAGCTTTGGGACCCGCTGGCCCAGGGATCTCAAACTCAGACGCCTCCAGGTGGGCATGGCGGGGCCTGAGCCAAACCGGGGCCTGCCTTAGAGTTGCGAGGTTTTCGGGACGGGATGCTGGCCGCAGGAACTGCCGGCTGGATTTGTCCCTCGGGGCCACTGCTGTGACCTCTGCTTTAACCCCTTTCTCTCCACTTCACAGGGGAAGAAACCAAGGCCCGAGTGGGTGAGAACCGTGTCCACGTGCACCCAGGGAGCGTGAGCCCCCCGTTCTCACAATCTACTGGGTAACAGTGCCCGTAACGGGGTAACGGGGTGGGGGGACGAGGCTGAGTGGCCCGTGCCTCGCCTGGGGTGCCCTGCTAGTGAAGGGAGGCTGCTGCTTCCTCAGCCAGGGCTCCTCCAGGACAGTGACTCAGCCCCTCCACGCAGCCTGGGGAAAGGAGGAACCGGGAGGGGAGGCAGAGGAGACGCTAATTGCCTGATGAGAGATCACTGGCCGGGAGGCGGGGTCAGCTCAAGGAGAGGGCAGCTGGGGAGGGCACTTGTCCTGGGCAAACCAGCAAGGGCAGAATGTGGCGTCCCCAGGGGAGGCACTCAGGCTCCCGGCTCCAGCTGATGAGCCCACGCCTGCCTGCCAGCTGCCAGGCGGGGGACCAGGTCAGGGCGGGGGGCGGCTCAACCTCAGCTCACATCACCCCAGCCTGGGCCTGTTGAGCCACTGATTATCTGAGGCAGAAACCCTGCCGAGCTGGACTTGAGAGAATAATCATTGCAACCCGTAATAATGCCTCCCACCAGCAATGCCTCCCACCAGCGCCGGGCTTTTAACGGCTCGGCCGCTAGCAAGCAGCCTTGTCTCATGGCGAGAACAGACAGCAGGGCTGGTGGCGGGCCCAGAGAGCAGGAAAGGGCCCCGCCGCCGTGCAGACCGCCGCGCTGGCCTCCTTGAGGCTCAGCATCCTCCCGTGTGCAGTGGAGATGTTATTCTCTGCCTCCAGCTCCTACCTCACCCCTGCCTGGCCTCGCCCTCGGCCCCCACAACTCGCACACTCAGTGTAACCACCCAGACACGCTGAACTGTTGCCAACTCCGCCGAGGGTTGCACATCAGCCAGCCTGCTCTGGGAGCTTAGTGAACTCCCCTTCCTCTCACCAAGCCCGAGGATGCCTTCTCCATGAAGACCTCTGCTGCAGTCCGAATGTGTCCCTCCAAAACTCATGCACTGAAATTTATTGGGTCGTCAAGGAAGTCATGATGCATTTTTTCATGTTTTTCTATGCAAAAATGCATCACGACTTTTTTTTTTTTTTTGAGAGACAGAGACAGAGACGGAAAGTGGGAAATCACCGCAGTAGGAGGTGGGGGGAGGGGAGAAGGTGGTCACACCACAATCCCTTCTCTTCTCAGGATTTCAGGCATGCACACATACATGTACCCAGTGTGAGTTTTAAGCCACCGGGTCCAAGATTCGAACTTGAACAGTGGTCAACTATGTGGGAGTCCAGCGAAGTAACCATTATGCCATCTGCTGGTCCCATGTCATGATTTTTCTAACAACCCAATAATGTCTAATGTGTCAGTATTAAGAGGTGGGGCCTGAAGCTGGCAGGTGGCATAGTGGCTAAGGTGCTGGGCTCCCCACATGGCCTACCATGGTTTGAGTCTCAGACCTGGCTGCTTGAAAATCACACTGGACGCGTGTGCATGCATGCCCAGAATCCCAGGAAGAGACTGGAGGAATAGTGACTGTGGTGGGCCCTCCCTCCGCCCACTTTCCCGCTCACTGTCTCTCTCTGTCTCTTTCCGGTGAGTGCATGTGCCCTATGGCCAAAACCTTAAAAAATGAAAAGAAATAAAAAAGAGGTGGGACCTTTGAGGGCTCTGCCTTTATGAATGGAATTAGTGCCCTTACAAAGAGGGCTCAAAAGCCTTTTCTCCTGCCACATGCAAGGACTTAGGGAAGGCCCAGTCTGTGAGGAGCCGACCTTCGCCACACACAGCATCTGTTGGCACCTCCATCTTGGACTTCGGTGTCTCCAGAACCGTGAGCGATGAATTCCTGTTGTTTATAAATGACCCGGTCTAAGATATTTCCATACAGCAGCTTGAATGGACTAAGACACCCTCCCTGATTCTCCCCCAGAGAGTGACTCGCGCCCTTCTCGGGCCATCACTGTCCCGTGCACTCTGGCAAGCAGTCTCATCTCTGCCTGTCTCCTTCCCCTTGGGTCTGGAAGGGCCTTGCAGCTAGGGAGACGCCATCTTACTTCTCTCGGTCCTCCCGAGCGCTCCGTAGGTGCTCCAGGCAGGGTTTCTGACTTGAGCGGTCACAGCGGCTGGTGTCTGTCACCTTCTGGGTCTGTGTCCACTAGACCAGGAGCCTCCCCAGGGTCCGTCTGAGTCCCGTCCATGTCCCGTCTGTCTTGGTATGCACAGACAGGGGTGGCACCTGAGTAAGCAAAAGAATGCATTTGTAAGTTGTAAAGCAAGAAAGGGAAGGGGAGAGACAGATCCTTAAGAGGAGCACAGGAGGGGGCAGCGGGTGATGTGGAGCTTACGGCAGCTGGCTGTGGGGTTCGAGTCCTGGGCCTGGCAGCTTGAAAATCATGCCAGGGACATGTTCGTGTGTGTCCAAAATCCTGAGAGGAGAATGGGGAGAAGGGATTGCACGTGGCCATCCTCCTGGGGTGACTTCTTACTCTCTCCCTCTCTCGTGAGTGCATGTGCCCTGTAGGAAGCCACAGTGAGCATGAGCTGTGGTTGTGTGTCCATCCAGGGGTGGGTCTGTCTGCTTGCGTGGTCGTAAACATGTACCTGCACACATGTACGTGGGAGTCATTGGTGAGGCTGTGTGTGCCCCTGGACAGGCTTCTGCATGTGTGTGCACAGGCATGAAGGGTGTAGCGCTGTTACCTGACTGTGGTGTGTTGTGAGCACATGGTTTGGGCGTGGCTGTCTATCGCATGTGTTCCTCGTGGAGAGTCTGCTGTAGGTGTGCTGGCTGCGTGTGCTGCACATGTATCTGGGCCTGTGTGTAGGTATGTGCTCGTGTGAGAATGTGCCTAGGTACAGTGTCGCATCGGGCTTGGGAGACAAAGTAGGAAGAGGAATGAAAAAGGGACACACGCTGGGATTGTCAAATGTCAGGTGGAAGGACCCACAGATGGCGTAATGGTTCCATCGCTGGACTCACACGTAGTCGACCGTGGTTCAAGTCCTGGACCCAGCGGCTTAAAACTCACTCCAGGAGCACATGTGTGCGTGCCCAAGATCCCAAGAGAATGGAGAAGGGATTATGGCGTGGCCAGCCCCCTGAGGAGTGATTTTCTGCTTTTTGTCTCTCTGTTTCTCTCTGTCTCTCTGGTGATGGCATGCGTCCTGTAGCAAAAATCTCTCTAAAAAATGTCCGGCAGGAAGAGCAGTTGTTCTGGCGGAGACCCACATGCCCTGCAGTCCCATCTCCAGCTTCACCCTGTCCGTCCATTCATGCGTCCGTTCACTGATGCCCGGGTGCTGACTCTGCCCGGCCTCTTGGCTGCATCCTGGGATGACCGTCTTGCTGGATGCTTCTCTGAGCTTCCCCATATGCTGGGACTGCCAAGGGCCTCTACTCAGGACTCCTGCTTCCAGGCCCCCACTCTTCCTGCCTCCCTGCCCCACTCCCCCGTCCACCCTCCCAGCGAGGTCCTGCAGAGAAGAGAGTGGGTCTAACTAAGGAGAAGTGCTAAGGAAACCAGCCAGGAGAAGACGAGAAGGCTCCGGGGCTTGGCGAGGTCCCCCAGCCGTTCCTCCCCGCAGGGGCCTGGGTCAGTGCCTCTCTGCGCTGGAGTGCGGCTGGGCTCGCAGGAGTGGAGCCCAGGGGGTCTGTGAGCCTGGAGGTGCCCCGAGGGCAGAGAAACAGCCCCAGCGTCTTCCCCACCCACCCTCAGGCCCAGGTCAGCAGGAACATTCTAAGGTCTGACATGGCAAAGCCAGCACCGTTGGGGACAGAGAGAGCCAGCCCTGGGGACAGACCCCAGGAGGCGAAGGAGGCCGGGCTCTGGTGACTAACCTGATTTAAATCCTTATTCAGAGGCAGGCCTAGGAGTCATTTTCTTTTTCGTTTTCAATTAAGAATAAAAATGCTCCCTAGAACACAGGCAGTGGTGAATGAATGGGAACTCTGTGGGCTCTCCGCTCCCCTGGGCGCCTCGGCCCCTGGCTGAGCGCCGGTTACGTGTCAGCACTGGCGCTGGGCGCACAGGCAGGGGGCTGCCGCCTGCTCCTCTGGGTGGGGAGACGCCAGGGCGGGGCTGCTACTCGCCCGGCCTGGGGCTGCAGAGCAGCGAGCTGTCCTGTTGGAGGAGAAGGCGGAAGAGCTTGCTGGAGAAGGTGGAGAGGTGTTCCGAGGCTGCGACTGTCATGTGTGAAGGCCCAGAGGTAGGAATGAGCGGGAGTTTTCCAGGGTTAGCAGGCAGCACCCTCTCGCTTGGGAGCTAAATGCTGGTCAGTCCAGGGGAGCCATGAAGGGGTACTGAGAGCCCCTGTGGGAGGCTTGCCCTGCTGGGCTCCAGAGCGCCATGACATGCCGTGTAGCCTCCCCGTCCACTTCCACTCCCTGAGGCTTGTCTATGGGCAGCAGGACCACAGGTGGAAATGCGGAAGGAGGTCGATGTGAGGTGTGTGTGCTCTCACACCCGCCATGCCCGGAGACGCTGGCCATTACCTCGGTATAATGCGCTTTTGGGTTTATTTTCTTTTATTTAGAGAGAGATTTTTGCTATAGGGTGTGTGCACTCATAGGAGACACAGAGAGAAAGCAAAAAATCATCCTCCCAGGGGGATGGCCATGCCGCAATCCCTTCTCCATTCTCCTCTCAGGATTCTGGGCACGCACGCACATGTGCCCAGCATGAGTTTCAAGTCACCAGATGTGGGACTCGAACCTCAGTTGGTCATGTAGGAGTCCAGTGCCTTAACCACTTGCCCACCTGCTGGCCCTGCCTTTGTATTGTTTTTGAGGACACATAATGGGGTGTGCACGAGCGCAGTCTCAAAGCCAGACTAAAGAGGTTCAAACCCAGACCGCGCATCCCTGGACAAGGCCCTTACACCTCGGGCAACTCGGCTTCCTCATCTGTAAAGTGGCGGTCATGAGGATACCTACTTCACAGTGTTGCGGGGCCTGGCGAGTTTTACAGGAGACTCGATCGCAGTGTGACGTAGAACAGTGCCCAGGGCGGTGCCGGGCATGCACTCCGTCGGGGCGCGCTCCCCCGACAGCCCCGGTATTTCTCCCAGTGCTCAGACCGCCGTAGCCATCGCTGCTTCACCTGCTCTGACCCGTCTCCTCATGGCAGAGGGGGCAGTGAGTCAGTCGTGGGAGCCCTTCCCAGGGACTCAGGGAGATGGAGCTCACGGTTTGCTGGTCTGTGCCCAGAGAGCGTTGCTTTAGGTGAGTCACCGCAGGGCGTGTGGAAGGAACCCTCGAGGAGCTTGGAGGGCACTCCCGGGGATCCCGGAGGCTCTGTCTCTGGCTTCCAGCCCGTCAGATGTGACGAGCATTGCGGGGCTCCTTGGGGAAGTGGCGAGCGAGCTGCCGGCCCCTCCTCTCCAGCCCGGTCTCCCCTCTCCTGGGGCTGGGGCATCTCAGATCCCGGTTGCAGCCCACCTCCTCCCTCCTAGCCCCTCCTCGGAGCTCCAGCTCCGGTCTGGGTGGGGGCCACTCAGCTGGTCCTCGAGGGGAGGGGCTGGGGGCAACTCCTGGTGCTGGGTGGAGGCCGGCTGCAGCCTTCAGAGAGCCTCTGGAACCACAGGGCCTACTGAGGGGCTGAGGAGCCTCGCTCGAGATGGGGGAGCCTTGAGCTTTGCAGCCAGAACCTCTTCTAGGTAAGCCCAGGTGCTTCCTGTCAGCCCTCAGCCCTTGGGGAACAAACCCAAGAAGTGCTCGAGATGTGGTTCAGGGGTCCTGCACCACGTCGCCTGGGTGTGGGAGGTGGAGGGTCCTTGTGACAGATGCAAAGATTAAGGGCTGTCCTAGGCAGGCCCAGTCCGAGTGTGGCCTAGCCGGTTCGAACCTCTGCAGTCTGGCTCTAGAGTTTATGCCTGTACTCACTCGAGGACGCCTCCTTACATCCCTAGGCCTTTCTCTAGACCTGCGAGGGTAGACTCTCTGGGCCTGGGGCTCCAGGAATCTGCAAGTAGCAAGCGTCCGGGGTAACTCCTGCGGCCTCAGTGAGGGAACCTCGGGTCTCAAGCAGCAGCAGAGATGGGGAAGCCCTGTGGACCAGGAACCCTCAGCAGTCCAAGCCCTGTCTCCAGACTCCCTGCGGGATGCCGGGGGCTCGCGGTCTGTCCCAGCGAGCACAGCGAGCCTGCGTCTCCTCTCCTCCCCCGGCTGCCCACACTGCTCACACATCCCCGCAGTTGCTAAACCCAGCACGGGGCAGTCGTGGCTGTTGATCAGCTCCCGTCTTCAGAGCCTGGGCACCAGGTCTGCAGGGCCTGCCTGCTGCAGAGGGGTCTGGCCCCATCCTTCAAGGGCTGGCATGAGTTTCCCTGACTCCAGGTGGGAACATGGAAGGGTCCTGGGCCCCCCCGGCTAGCTGGGGGTCAGTGCACAGCCTCCGGGCTTAGAGCCCTCTAGTGACTTTCTGGACACAGGTGGGCTCCCAACTGCCTCCTCCCAGAAGTCGTCATCTTTCCCATCCACTCCCAGTGGGACGGCAGCCCAGGGGCCCCCATCACCTGCAGAGGGACGCCCGTGCCGGGCCTGGCACCGGCTCCAGGGGAGGTGGGGAGTCTGACACCCACTCTGGCCCCTGCAGATGGTCGGATGCCTCACTCCCTCGGCAAGCATTTGCTGAACACCTGCTGAGCGTGGCTTGCTGTGCTGGGTGCTGGAGGGGGGAGGGTGGGGGCTGGGAGACCACTGGGGGTGTCGAAAGAAATAGAAGACTGGGGGCGTGGAGGAGCCCACGCACGCGTTTAGAACAATCACCGAGCAGCACGCCAGGCAAAGTGAGACACACGCATCGGAGTCCAGACTGCGCACGCGCGTTCAGCAGGCCAGGCTGGGTGCCTCAGGAAAGACGCAGGGGCAAGCAGGACTCGTGTTCTAGTCCTCGGGCCTCTGCGAATTTGCTGTGTGCCCTTGGAGACGTCACTTGCCTTCTCTGTGCCTCGGCCTCCCCACTTCCTGTACTCTCCCCATATATACAGTCTGTGGAGTGCTGACCTCAACCACATTTGGAAGATGTGGCAAGGGATGTGGCTTCTTGGTCACACGAGTAGACTGTCAGCTGGAAGCTGATGTCACCTTACCAGGCAATATAGGGCAGGGGTTAGAAACCCTATGATTTGGGATCACTTACATCTCAGCCCTCATCCGTAGAAAGGCAGACCTTGGAGCACCACTGGGAGAGGATCCCGTGAGCTCATCCTGGCTGGGCTGGGGGGGCAGCTCCCAGGGAGGGGCAGGAATGCCAGTTGGTCAACCGAGCACTGCCAAGAGAAGACCCTTCGCTCCGATTCACTGTGAGCTGCAGGGTTCACTTCAGGAGGGCTCAATGAATGCACATGTAAGAGAGGGTGCCTTTCATTCAAAGACTGCGTGAGTTCAAGGTGTGAGCCAGGCCAGCCCACGGGGCGGCGGGGCCCAGGGCAGTGCCTGGCGCGGCACACTGCTCTCTGCTGACCCACTGTGTAAGGTCCCCTGCCGACTCTCCTCCCCCTCCCCCGTGGCTAGCTGGGCTTCTGCCTTCAGCAGCTTGGCCCTGGGCTCATCCCGAGCCCTTCCCTAAGTGGACAGTGCATTGCTTAGGAGCTACGGGTGCCGCATTTGAATTAAGAGACCTGTGTGCCAATACAGGCTGTGTGATCCTGGAAAAATGGCTTAGCCTCTCTGTGCTCTGCGTTTCCTTCCATAAAAGGGACTAACACACTGCTCTCACAGATGTTGCCACTTTGAAATGAGTCAGTGTGTTTAGGTGCTTGGCCTCACTAAGCACCTGGGGACCGTGCCGCTGTGGCTTGGGTTGAAGCCACACTGGCTGTTGGGCATCTTCTGCCGGCTCAGCGCTAACAGAGCTGCCTCCTGCCTGGGCCGGGCTGGCTGGAAGCTGTGGGCGTGCCTGATGAGGAAGAGCCATGTGAGTGCGTGGTCAAAACAGAAGTTGCCGTGGAAAGGCGAGAGATGAGGCTGCCGGGAAAGCCTGTCTGGGTGCCGTCAGCTGTGCTGGGCCCACAGGTTGTCATGGACTTGGCCGCGTGCCGAGGCTTGCCGAGCAGGCTTCTGTGTCCCAGAGCCCAGGGCTGCGTGAGCCTGTGCGAATGGTGCTGGGGCGGCCGGGCTCCGTGGGCAAGGCTCCTCGGAGGCAGCAGGACTCCCTGATGGATCACGGCAGGGTGTTGGGCCCCTGGTGGCATAGAGGAGGAACTGCAGCCTCTGGGTAAGGGCCGGAGAAGTCTGATGGGAGCCCTTGAGGGTTCAAGTCCTTCCCCCTCACCTCGGGACAGTGGTCTGGCCCAGGAGGCTAGCAGGCTGTCATGCCAAGGCCGTCAGGAGCGCTTTCATCCTAAGAGTATGGAAGAACGCAAGATTCCATCTACTTGTAAACCTTATGCGTTATGGCCCAGCCGCCGTGGCACAAGCAGAAGATGCAGCTGTGTGAGGATGGCTGCATGGAAGGCCCAGGTTCGACTCCCAGACTGACCTCAACTGGCCGGCACAGCGCTGCGTACCTGTGGGCCTCGCTAACGGGGAGACTAGGGCAGGAGAATCCCTCTCTGCAAGACTGTCAAAAATACTTCTCTCTCTCTCATTAAGAAAAAAGAAAAGAAGAGGAAAGCAATCTTAGGAGTTACAAGGATAATGCATATGCATATGGTCAGAATCGAGACTTGCAAATTGGGAGCGCACGACCCAGCTCACGCGGCAGAGACAGACGAATGGTGACAGATGAGCGTGTGTATTTCCAGAACCCGGAGACTGGGCTGGGAGCTGGGGAGGCCAGGGCTCGCTATTTTAAGCCTACAACACAGAACTGGAAACCGGGTCCAGGAAGACCATGTGGGCCCCCAGCAAGAACTGAACCAACTGCCCAGGAGAACTTTCCTCTCCTAAGCAGCTCACCTACCCAGGCTTGTGACGGCCCCGCGGTGCGCCGGCGGCAGCTTCCGTGATGGGCTCCCTCCGCGGGGTGCGTCGGCCGCTCCATGAGGAGTTGGGATTGCTTTTACACAGGCCTGTGGGAATGAAACCATAGTTTCTTATTTTAGTGTGATATGCTTCCTCGTAATGCCAACGTAATTTGGCCTATTAAAGTGAGAATCTAATCATTTTAATTTAAAATGTAATTGAGTAATTAACTTAAATGTGTGAGTTTAAGCTGGAATCTTACTAAGCGTATGCTCAGTAGCAGAAAAAATTCTCTATTCAAGAGAATTTTAGCTCCGCCATATATAGTTATATGTTTCATTTACTAGAGGTGTAAGAATTAGGTACCCAGGAAGATTTTGTGAAAAACAGGAAAATGGGTCCCTGGCGGCTATGGTGCAGGCAGTAGGCTGCCAAGGGACGATCCTGGAGCCACTGGAAAGCCCAGGGTTCAAATCCCAGGCCTACCTGAGCACACAGGGTACGCCGATGGGTGCGCGGCGAGCCTTTGTCATTACAGGGCTCAGGGAGGGTCGCAGCGTGTCAAAATGCTGTCAGGAGTTCCTATCTCTCTCTCATGAAAAAATAAAATAAGTACGCTAAAAGAAAAAGAAAAAAAGACAATGCCCTTCTCCCCCCAAGACAATGAGTTAAAAACAATAGGGCCAGCAGGTGGCATAGAGGTCACAGTGCTAGATCACACACGACTGGCTTCGCGGTTCAAGTCCTTGACCCGGCAGCTTTACACCAGGTGCCTGCGTGTGCATGCCCCAAATCCCTAGAGGAGACTGGAGGAGAAGGGACTGTGGCATGGACAGCCCACCTGGAGGGTGATTTCTCTCTGTTTCTCTCTCTCTGGCAAGAACACGTACCTTATAGCAAAAACAGACAAACAAAAACAGAAAAGGAGGAAATCACTAGACGACTCTGGCACAGAGGGGGCGCGACGCTCGGCGATGCTGAGGCCACGTGTGAAGGCCGGGTTTGCATCTCGAGGTCTCCTTGTGCATGCTAGGTACCTGGGCACATGCGCTCTCAGTTCTGGGTGCCTGAGGCTGGGGTGGCGTGAAGACTGTTTAGAGAGGCTCTCTCTCACTCTCTCAGAATAAGTCAATAAATACACTTAAAAATTTTTATGGAGTTATGTCTTAGACTCAGAAAGTCCTGAGATCACAACGGGGCCCAGCATTCACATAGCCTGCACTGGATCAAGAAACCTAACAGCACGAGGACCCTGGAAACACCCCTGTAGGTGACCCCTGTGGTCACGTCCCCTCCGAGGGAAACCACTCACTCGAAACATTCCATTTACAAATGCAGTATAAATTGAGGTCTGTTGGATTAATTAAATTTGTAAATGGCACATGTCATTCAAAGATCTCTTAGAAGTGGTCGCTAAAATCTGCTTCGTATAAACACAGAAATGATTGGTAAGCAGACCTGAAAAGGTAAGAGAAAATTCGGGGTGCAAATTTGCCAGTCTAATAAGATGAACTGTCGTTATGTAAGTTCCAAGTTAACTTCTGAATCGTCCTTTCTGGGCGTAGCTGCTCCTCGGGAAAGCACGACAAAACTCGGGAACCTGCAGCTGGTCTGGCCGGAATCTCTCCGACGAGGGGTCGTTGCGTCACCCGTGTCTTTCCTTAGGTAGAGGGCACCTCCTCACCTTCTTCTTTTTTCTTCTTTTTTTTCGGAAAGGTTTTTGCTATAGGGAACGTGCGCTTGTCAGAAAGACAGAGAGACAGAGAGATAGAAAGCGAGAAATCCCCCCCCAGGGGGGATGGCCACACCGCAATCCCTTCTCCTCCATTCTCCTCTCAGGATCTTGGGCATGCACGCACACGCGCCCGGCGTGAGTTTAAGCCACCAGGTCCGGGACGCAAACCGCAGTCGACTACATGGGAGTCCAGCGACATAGCCATTACGCCAACTGCTAGTCCCACATCTCCTCACCTTCTAAGATCACTTTCAAAGCCATGACCTTTGCAGATGTCACTCTTTTCTTTACAGGGAGGGAAATTGTCTATGGCTTTCTTTCAACGATTTCAGATCGACAGTGTGACGTATCTTGTCTGCTACTATTTTTTAAATAAGTTTATTTCTTCTATGTAAAAGGGGAGAGAGAGACCCCTAACAGGGTCCTGATGACACAATCCATTCCCAGCCCTTGGACAGTCCCGGATCAGGGACACGTGAGTGCCTGCAATACTCAGGGAGATGGAAACAGGGAGCCTCCTAAGCGGGATTGCCTCTGAGAGCACCGTGTTTTCCTGTTGGCTATGGTTTTGCCCCCTCCTGTGTTAGCTACTTTTAACCTACATGCAACAAGAATATGCTACTTTTAACCTGTTCATGCAGCAGGCATGTATACCCCGAGATGAGTGGTTAGCATTTCAGACTCCAATGAGAAGTCGACCATTTACACCACCACTCTAAGGGTTTCCTTTGTCATTATCTCCCATCAGCCTTGGGGTGTTTGTTCATTTGCATAATAGGTACAGAAGGCTTTTTCATTGGTGAATTCAGGGCTGTAAACTATAGGTAGATTGGTTGGAGACACAATATAGGTGGAGCCCATCCTGCAGGACCTCCTAAGAATACAGTGTTTCCACAGGAACAGGAAGTGCTGAATGCAGAGTTTCCTCTGGTCTTGAGCATGGCCAATTACTGGAGAACTTTGTAACCTGATTCCCTCTAGAAACTCTGCTGAATTCTTCACTAGCTTATGATTGCCTCTACTTCGCATCTAAGGGGACAGACAGCTGGGACTTGGGGCCCTCTGGAGTGGGCAGTTTGGGGGCCCACGTGCTAGCGCATGTGTGTAAGTCTGGCCAAAGCTGGTGAGAGGCTTGATTTCATTGCGACTTGACATTTGGTAGCCAGGTAATGGGAAGAGAGGACGTGAGCGTGAGCCCCCACCCCTCCCCTGCTCACGGCAATTACTGATAGGTATGGAAGTGGGTCGGTCTGGGTCAGATTACAAAGCACAGAAACTCAGAAGACCAGCGGTGGTGGTGCGGATGCATGGGGCAGGTTGGGAGACACATTTGGAGGGATTTTTAGCATCCCCACTGGCCGTCATCTGTTCCAGCTCTGGGTAAGTGAACCTCGGGCACTCCCAGACCCTGCGAGAACCTCCCCAGGGGCGCTTGGCCCTGGTCAATGCCACTGCTGGGACTTGGAAGATTGGGGTGGAGAAGGGGTGGGGTTCTGTTCTCTAGAGTACGGTTTCAGGGCTCATGTGGGATCCTTTTCTTCCCTTCTAGCTGTCAAAGTGGCTGCTCTGTCAGCTGTGTTGACTCTGCCCCACTGTCCAAGCTCCCTGCAGGCGCATGGCTCAGTGACAGAATCCAGGCGGGCTTGGGTTCACAGTGACACTCTCCTGCGAGGACCTTCTGAAGACCAGACAACAGGTGCTTGGTCCTGGGCCTCTTCACCCCCTCACGTCTCCCTTCCTCCCTCCTCCCCTCTTCTTTTCTCTTTCGTTCTGAGTGTGAGTCTCTCTAGACCCAAACAGAGACAAGCAGTCACACCCGCGATGTGTAATGTCGCTCTCCCAGACACACTCAGCAGTAACAAACAGCCACTTCGCTTTCTCTTCTTGTTTCTTCCCCCCGCAGAACGTTTCAAGTGGAGCCCTGACAAAGGCAGCCCCTCCGGTCTGATTTCTCTACTTTAACCTTGAAGGTCAGTGCGGGCAGGAACAGCACAGCGCTTCCAGCATACTCCAGGCTCTGACGCACCGTCCCGGAGCAGCCCTGTCCACCCCCGACCTGGCTCCGTCCTTCCAGGGTTCCAATGACTTCCTTCCTGCAGCTGAAGCCTGGCCCGCCTGCGGCCGGCTGTATTGTCTCCACATCCGCTAGTCTCCTGGTCCTCGGGGCCAGACGAAGTCCTGATGCTCCCGGTTGCTACTTGGAGGGAAACAGCACTCCCGAGGGGAGGCAGCTGGGAGGGGCGGGGAAGGGGATCAAAGTGGGCGGTGTTTGGGGCACAGTTGGTAAATCCAGGTAACGTGTAATGTACTGATCCTTAGGCGCCTCGGGAAAAGCTGTTGCAGGCAGTGAGGTCAAATGCACTGCCTGATTAGTGGAGAGGGAGTTAAGGTCTTTGATCCGTGCTCAGTGCCCTCCAGCTGCAGATGCCCCCACCCCGCTGCCTGGCTGCATTTTCGCAGCCCCCCCCCTCCCCCCCCCCCTTGCTTCCCTGGTATCAGAACCTGGCTCTGTCTCTGGGCCCTGGGTGGTGACAGTGAAGGCCCCTCTCTCCCGCCTCTCGGGGATGTAGCTGGACAGGAGTTTCTTCACAGTGGGGATCGCTCTGTCCACGGAGGCCGCCTCTCCTGTCTCGGGAGGCACTGGGCCACCTCCACAGATCCGGGGAGGGGGACTCAGACTCCTCACTATGACTTGGTCGTCGTAGAGTCTCTGAGCCCTAACAGAGGTTATAGAACCCAGGATCTTGACAAGAACATGGGTTTGAGTCTGAAAGACCTGGATTCGAATCTGGTTCCTTGACTCACTAGCTGTGTGACATTGGGCAAATCATTTAACCTGTCTAGGGCTCCATTTTCTTTCTTTCTTTCTGTTTTAAAAAATTGTTGGGGGAACCAGCAGTTAGCGTAATGGCTATGTTGCTGGACTCCCACATAGTCGACCGCGGTTCGTGTCCCGGACCCGATGGCTTAAAACTCACGCCAGGCGCATGTGCATGCATGCCCAAGATCCTGAGAGGAGAATGGAGGAGAAGGGATTGCAGCGTGACCATCCCCCCGGGGGGTGATTTCTCGCTTTCTGTCTCTATGTCTCTCTCTGTCTGTCTGGCAAGTGCACGCGCCCTATAGCGAAAATCTCTCAAAAAAAATTGTTGGGACCAGCAGTTAGTGTAATGGCTATGTCGCTGGACTCCCACGTAGTCAACCATGGTTCAAGTCCCGGACCCGGTGGCTTAAACTCAATGCTGGGCGTGTGTGCATGTGTGCCCAAGATCCCAAGAGGAGAATGGAGGAGAAGGGATTGCGGCATGACCATCCCCCCTGGGGGGTGATTTCTGCTTTCTGTCTCTCTGTCTCTGTCTGTCTGGCGAGCACATGTGCCCTATAGCAAAAAACCTCTCCAAAAAAAGAAAAAAAAATCTTTTGTTTGTCTAATTCCATTTGTTATTATTTTTAAAAATCTGACCAGAGAGAGATAGAAAGGGAAAATGAAAAAGCAAATTGCCAGGTCCAGGACTTAAACCACAGTTGGCCATGTGAGAGTCCAGCGCCCTTAACCACCACACCACCTGCCAGCTCCTTCTCATATTTTTTAAAAAGAGCTTCTCTCTTCCATGAGAGACAGAAAATAAGAGAGACAACAGAAAGAGAGGCACTCCAAGAAGGTTCCCAGGCCACAGCGCACACCTAGCCTTAGTTAGTCCAGATCACAGGTGTGCGCGTGTGCCTGGTGTGTTTGGGGAAACCTCACGATGCAAACCAGTGCCATTCCAGGTAGACCCGGCTGCACTGCCACCAGGCCACCATCCAGCTCCTGTTTCCTCAGTGGAAGCATGGAAACTTCCGGAATGGTCCTGGGGTTAGCATGCTCAGGAACTAAATCAATCCCCTTTAGACTTAAGTGCTCAGAAAAGGCAGGCTCCATACTCCCAGTTACCTGCCTGGGAGTGGCAGGAAGAGAGGGCAGAGCCTGGTGGGGCTGAGCCTCGGGGCCCCTCTGGTGGGTGCCTGGGCTGCTTGGCGGAGCACGACTAGGGCTGACTCCTGGCCCTTGGGGCTCCACCAGCCGTGCAGCGGCTGTGTGTCTGTAGCTGGAGAGGCCCTGGCCCCAGGGTGCAAAGACGCCTCCAAGGCTTGTGCCCCTCTGTGGGAGCAGCCCTGCCAAGGGAGCCCCAGTGGGGGTGGGGTGAGCTCTGCAGTCCCCGCTGTCACCCTTCTGGGCCCAGAGCTGTCATTAGTTGTTCTGGCCCATAATTGGGTTGTAATCACGCCCTGGCCCCGGAGAGGCTCGGCCCGTGATTATCTGTGATTAGCCTCTCCGTGCCTCGGAGTGCTGACTCCACAAAGTTGCTTCCCCCCCAGCCTGGCCCTCCCCGCAGGCCCTGCCAGAACCACGCAGACCAGAGCTTCCTGCAGAGGGGCCGGCCCACGCTCTGGCTCTGCTGTGCCGTGCCCGGGCGAGCAGTAGCTTGACACTCGGAAACGGACGCCGCTGAGTTGCTCTGGCTGTCAGCTGCAAAGGCAGCCTCACTCCGCCTTGGCTGGAGACAGGCTGACCCCATGCTACAACCAGCCCAGGGCCTAGGGGCCTGCACTGGGTCTGCCCCTTGCTAGCCCTTTGGCCTCGGGCGAGGTGGGAGCTTCCCTGGGCTTTGCTCTTCGGCACACTGGGGCTCCCTGCCTCCCGAGGGAACAGTGAGGGTCACTTGCCAGGTCAGTCCCCCAGCGGGTCAGCGGGCACGGCACCTTCACTCTCCTGTGTGCCGCACACGCACCTGTACAGACAGGCGGGTGAGACCGGCCGAGACCCCACCCTAGACTTACATTCTGGGGAGACAGGAAAGGACTCAGGCGAGAAGGCTGGGATGGAGCCATGTGGAGCTGGGAGGACCAGGGGAGGTGACCCCAGGAGGCTGGAGGAGGAGGTCAACCGAGCAAACACGAGGCATGGGGGGGGCACACATAGGAAGTGCTCGGTAAGTCGCAGCCTTCTCGTCACTGGGCCACGAGGGACTCCAGGGCGTTGCTCGCACTGTGCCTGGGGAATGCTGGAGAAGGCACCCAGACCTGATGGAGCCCAAGACTTCTCAGAAGAGGCAGCTTTTGACCTAATCTTTGAGGGAGGAGTCGATATTCTACAAAAAGAGGAAGCAATTCGTCTCCCATCCTCCCTTCTTTCCTGCCTGTAATATTTTTAAATTTGTTCATCTTGCATGAGAGAGACTCAGAGATAGAGAGAGAGACAGGCACCCCCAACAGGGCTTCATGCAGGGATCCAACCCAAACCCGGCCGGCCAGATCACAGCATACACCCATATGTATGCCCCGCAAGCCCCAGGAAGCCCTGGGAGGTGAACCCGAGACCTCCCCGTGTGGGTCCTGCTGTGTCGCCGTGACACGGCCTAGCCCCCGTAAAGGTGTTGGATTCTCACTGTGTACTAGTCCAGGCCTCAGCGCGGGGCCTGATGTGAGGGTTCTGCATCTGCAGCCCCGTGAAGCCCTTGGGCCAGCGCCCTCCTGCGGCAGCCCTCTGCTCCCTGGCAAGGAGCAGAATCCCAGCCCGGCCTCGGTCTCCCCCGCTCCTCCCCTCTCGGTGCTCTGGCACACTGGCCTGGTTCAGTCCCTGCAGGGTGGGCTGTGTCCCCACAACCGCCAGGCCTTTGCAAATGCAGCGCCCTCTGCGGGGAGGGCGCCCTCACCTCTGTGTCCCCCGACTCCATTCACTGACGGACTGCCCCATCTTCAGTCAGGAGTTTGCCGACTCCTTGGAGCAGATCGGATGTGCCAGCCACACCTCCCAGAGCTCCCAGACGCCTGCCCTTCACAGCCCCACCACAGTCCAGCACATGTCCCTTCCCAGGGGACCGAAGCCCTGTAGGGAGAGCCGCATGTGTTTCCAAGGCCCTGAAGCCCCAAGGCCAGCATTGCCGAGCACTCGCTGTGTGCCTAACGGAGCGCCAAGGACTGTGGGGACAGACCGTGTAAAATGACCCTGTGAGGAGAGCGCTCCGGCTCCCACGCTGCACATGCGGAAGGCACAAGCAGGCACAGCGACTTGCTCAAGCTCACACGGCTGGTGAGACGCGGCAAGGGTTCGAATCTAGTTCCATGGCCTATACTCCTAACCGTCAGGCTCTGCTGCCCGGCCCTGGAACAGGAGTCAACAAATCATTCATTCATTCTTCCTTTCTCCCCTCGTCCATACCTTTAAATGCCGCCTGGTGTGAGAAGCCCTTTCTGGATTCAGGAGGCCCAGCAGTGGGGAAAGCCAGGTCTCTAGCACCTCGGAGGACACGCCCTAGGAGGGGCCGACCGCAGACGTGGTCTTGTGACAGGTGTCTGTGGGAGGGGTTGATGGGAGGAGACATGAAGCCAGTCCCAGACTCCGCTGTGCCACTTCCAGCTCCGCCTTCGCCCAGGGCCACCAGGCAGTTGTTTTGGAAATGGCCCGGCTCGGGCCAGCAGCAGGACACCACGGTCTGGCCTACTACACACTGCCACCTGCCGCGAGACGAGCCTCGTGCAAGGAAAGCTGTCATCACGGCTGAGTGCACGCCTGCAGTGGGACAGGAGGGGCCAGACTTGCTGCCTCGGGGCCTGTGTGCTGAGAGCACAGGGTGCAGGGACGGGAGCAGGCTGATGACGCCGGGTTGTGCACAAGGGACAGAGAGTGACAGACGTGGAGTGGCCCCATACACAGACGGGAGGGCTACGGATGTACTCCGAAGAGGCCGAGCAGCCCTCTCCCTGCATCACACACCCCCAGGCCCGTGTGAAGGGAGGCCCAGGGGAGGCAGCACTTCTGAGAAGGCAGTTGTCGGCCTTGGCGGGCGGGTGCCATGTGGCCGTTCTGTCCCTTTCCATGGGTGCTCCTTCCATCACGCCCAGTGACGCTGCTACCAGAGGGCGCTCTAGAGAGCAGAGGTGCCCGAAAGCAGTCTCTGACATCTCAGCCCCCTCTGAGGTCTCTTCTATCCTGGACAGAGGCGAGAAGGGGTGAGCTGGGAGAGGGTAGGGCAGTGCAGGGGTGGCAGTACAGGGACAGAGGGGGCTCTGGTGTGGCAAAAGTGCCAAGTTTGGGTGGGCTCATGGCCCGGGTTGTCTTGTTGAGCTGTTCCCCATGAGGGTGGTCCACATAGCAAGAGGTGAAGGGGCACCCCCGGGCGGAGGTGAGTGATGCCCCCTGCAGGGAGGGAGCCGGGTTTGGGTGGCGTTGACAGGCAGTCAGGGGGGACCACGCTGGCCTACTCTAGGCCCACCACTGAAGGATGGGTACAACCCAGGAAAGGGGCCCAAGACAACCTGGCTTTCCTCTGCGCCCTCACCTTCTCCCAGGGCAGGTCGCTGGCCAAAGCCCAAGCTGGACCATTCTTTCAAGAGACTTTGAACTTCTCAGCTGTGTGACTCTGGGCTGGGCCTTCTGTACTCCCACGGGGCCTGGGAGGTTGTGGGACCAGGCTGGACGGCTTGGAAGTTTCGAGTAGAGGCTGACAGAGCTGCTCTAGGCAGGGTCTGGAGAAAAGCCAATGGCCCGTGATGGCCTGTGCTTGGTCTAGAACAAACACCGCATAATGTTGAGCTCTTTTGTTGTTGTCGTCGTTAAGTTTTTATTCTTTATTTTATTTTTTATAAGGCAAAAATTACAGAACGTGTTTCCCCCTCAAAGGAAGACTTTACATTCTTCTGTATGTTCAATATTTCTTCCCTCTGGCCCTCCCACACACCCTCCACCACCCACTCTCTGCCACCTGCTCCCCTCCCGCACAGTCTCTGGCACCTACACTCATCCTCTCCACCATCCTATCATCATCGGGTCGTTTGCTTTCTGTCACATTCGGTCCACACTGAGTGGGGATATACAGTGAGTGTCTTTCAAAGTCTGACTCGGGTCGCTCAACATTAGGTCTTCTATATTCATCCACTTTGAATCAAATGACAGGGTCTCATTGCTCCTTAATGCTGAGTAACAGTCTATAGTATATACCTGCCACGGTTTTTCAATCCGTCATCAGTTTTTGGACACCTAGGTTGGTTCTGTGTCTTAGCAATTATGAGTAATGCTGCAACACAGCGTCTTTCTGACAGAGTGTTTTTCTTAGTTGAGTAAATACCAAAGAGTGGGATTACTGGGTCATAATGGCAGTTTTATTTTTTCAATCTTTTTATTGAGTTATTTTTGTGTGTGTGTGTGGGTCCATCTTCTTCAGAAGAGGTTACATGTGAAAGTGTACAATGAGTGTGAGTGTGTGTGTATGCGTGTGTTTGAGAGCATGAGAGAAAGAGCAAGCTCGTCCCCTACCCCCTTTGGGGGACGGTATGGCTCTTGTCTGCCCACTCCGTCGAGGAAGCCATGGAATGAGGCCATGGAAAAAGCTGGTTGAGCAAACCCAGGATCCGGGGTGATGGGTGGAGACAGAGTCCGAGAACTCAGAAGTGGAGAAGGGAAGAGGCAGGTCAGTAGAGAGGTTCAAAGCTTGGACTGGGTTCTGTTTAGCTGCCTGCAGGCTGGGGGGCCTTGACAAGTCATTTAACCTCCTGGGTCACCTGGAGGCCTTTGTGAAATGTAAAATAAAATGTAAAATAAAATGCGCCTTCTTTTTTTGTTTGTTTTTAATTTGTTAGAGGGCACATGCCTCACCAGGGACAGTGACAGAGAAAGAGAGAGAGAGAGGGAGCACCCCAAAAGAGGATGTCCACACTGTAATCCGTTCTCCTCCATTCCCTCCTTGGGATTTTGGGCACATGCCCAGCGTGTTTTTCAGGTCACAGGATCCAGGGCCTGAACTGTTTAGTCAACCATGTGAGATCCAGCTGCCTTATCCTCGTCACTTGGCTGACCCCCAACTTCATTTTCTAGAAAATATCACTGTGATGATTCAATAGGGTAATCTATAAAAGGTCAGTGTCTTGACAAGCACACACACACACACACACACACACACACACACACACATGCACAGTAAAGCAGTGATGCTTTGCCTTATAAAAACATTTATTTAAGAAAAGCCCTTCTGGCAGTCACGATGCTGGTGCATTTGAACCTGCTGGCCTCACTTTGACTTACGGCCTCTTTCCTGGAATAATACTGATAGAAACAGCATCACGGACTTGGCTCTGGCCGAGTGCCTGGTTCTGATCTGTGTCCCTGCTGTAGCCCAGTGGCCACGGCTCAGCGTGAGCTCTACCTGGGTGGGGGAGAGTTGCTCTTCAAGCTGGACTCCCCACTCCAGCTTCATCTGCACTTCTGATGGAGACCAGGAGATCTGGGGTCACTGGGAATGCTGGTGGGTGTGCCATGTGCCAGATGGCCTGGGCACTGAGCAGGATGAGTATGTACATGCACGTGGACACGACGCATCAGGTCACCACCATGAGAGATGAACACAGAGGTCGAAGGTGTTGGAGTGCACTTGCCAGAGCCCTGAACCACCATGGTGTATGACACTGGCCCTCTGCTTACCATGACAAACAGGCTCTAAGGGGATCCTCAATGATAGCCTGCCCCCTGTGCCCATGGAGTAATTTGTGTAATCTCCTCCCCTTGAGCGGGCAGGAGTTGCAATTTGCTGCTGGCCAGCAGAATCTTGAAAAGATGAGGGAAAGTCACTCCCATTTATTTTTTATTATGTAACACCCCATCTTAGCATAAGGAGAAAGAGAAGCAAGAATGGCTCTCTTCTGGCTGGCTTTAAGAAAGTAGGTAAGCCGTGATATTGTGACAGGGCTTCTGGGGTGGCCGCTAGAACTTAAGAACAGCCCCTGACTTCCGGCCAGTGAGAGAGGACATGGTCATTTTGGGCCAAGAGCCACCAAGCTGAATGAATGGATCTCTCTCCAGTCGAGCCTCTGATGAGACGGCAGCCCTGGCCTACACCTGAATTACAACCTAATGAGACCCTGAAGCAGACCCATCTAAGTCGTGCTCAGACTTCTGACCTCAGGAAGCTGTGAGAATGTAAGTCCAGGGGTAGCATGAAGTCTCTAAATTTGTGGAGCTTGAGTGTGTGGCCATAGTAAACAGCCTGTTTGTGTAAATCCCACTTTTGGCAAGAACAACTTTAAAAACCTGGCTTCCTTCTTTCCTCCGTGACTCCTACCCACCAGTCTCACAGGGATACAGCAAGGCAAACTGGATAAATATCTATAAATTATTCTAATATCCTGGAGAAAAGTGCTAATACAAAGTACAGTGATTATAGCATCAAAGTGGCTTTTAAATTCATCCAAAAAGCAAATTGAATGAATGGAATGAATAGAGGGTTTTGGGAGAGTTTGCAAATATAAAGTGCTTGGTAAATGCTGGAAATTAGGAAGATTTCCATTAGAGGTGCTCAGGTCTCATGACGGGTAATTATCAAGACAGGACAGAATCTGCAAAGCAGCCCCTTCCTGGGTTCTAACAATAGACCCAGAGGCATGAGGTTAATAATTCCTAACGAGGAAGAGACTGAAGTTTCTACCTCAAAGAGTACTTGTCATCCCCCAGGACAGCAGAGTCTCCTTATTAATGTTTTATCCTGGGACTGAAAGTTCAGCTGGCATGGCTTTTGAAGGTGGCACAGCATGGGGCAGCCATTCTTATTAGCTGGTGGGGGGAGCGATGATTTCCACATCATTAGGTATGCTCTGTCCATGTCACCTCAGTGCTTTGGGTTTCAGTAGAAGTTGGATATAAATGGTAGAGTGTAGCAGTCAAGATCTTTCACTTTGGGGCCAGTGTATGTCTGTCTCTGTATCTGTACCCGTACCTATTTCTATCTCTAGCTGTATCACTGTATTGGTCATTTCTTGCTGTGTAACAAACAACCCCAACTTTAATGACGTAAAGCAAAAAGAATTTATTGATCTCCAGTTCAACCGGCTGGGCAGTTTGGCTTCTGGTCTCAGTGTGGTGTGACTGATCTCTTCTGGGTTTGCTCATGAATCTGCAACCAGTGGGCTGGCTAGCGTATGGCTGGTCTCAGATGGCTTCAGCAGAGAGAACGTGGCTGGTGTGGTTCTGCCCATTATGGTCCGTCACCCTTCCGCAGGCTAGCTCAGGCTGTTCATGTGGCAGCTGACAGAGATTAAGAGAAAGAACTGAAGCTGAGAACAGGCACAACTCATTCTTACCACATTCCATTGATTAAAATAAGTAATAAAGCCAGCCCAGATTTAAGGACTAGGGAACTGACTCTCCCTATTGATGGGAAGAACTTCAAAACCATAGCAGGCTTGGATATGGGGAGGCCATTCATTGAAGCCGTTAATACTTCTTCCCAAGCAGCAGGATTCCACAAGGCAAGAATTAGCACACTCTGAGGCCCTGGCGGCAGCTCGTTGTGAAGTCCATTGGCCAAAGCTAGTGGCATGGCCGACCCAGAATCCAAAGACGCAGAGATGGACCCCGCCTCCTGATGGGAGGGAGAGCAGTTGTGGCCTTTTCTGCAGGTCTCCATACCACCCTTTCAGTATTACTTGGAGAAACCCAAGCCATCACTGAATCCCAGACAACACAAACACAGCAAAACCTTGACAACAGTCAGGTCTGGAAGGACAGCAGTCAGCGGGGTGGCAACCACGCGCAGTCCACACTTCTGCAGCTGTCCCTACCTCTGGTCTTCATCCCACCATGCTGGTCTTCTCCAGTTCCGGGTCTGGCATCATCATGACCACCTCGACCACCTCGGCCTGCCCAGCTGAGGCCCTGGCTGGGCTCCTCTTGGACAGCAATTCTCTGCCATAGAAATAAAATGGGAGCCACAAGTGTAGGTTTACATTTTGCAGTAGTCCTTTTTAAAAAAATAATAGAAAGAGGCAGGTAAAATTAATTTAATAATGTCTATTTATTTATTTAAATTGCCAGAAGGTGCATGTGCTGACCAGAGGGAGACAGAGAGAGGGAGAAAGTACCCCCAGTGGGGCAGAGTCACACCACAATCCCTTCTCCTTTTCTCCATCTTGTGGGGATTTGGGGCATGCATGCATGTGTGCTCAGTGTGTTTTGTAAGTCACCAGGGTTGGGATTAGCAAGGAAGATAGCTGAAGTTGATGCTTCAGATAATAATCGCCATTGTCTGTGGCTGTCCAGGTGGCTCCCTTAACCTAGGACTCCAGAATCTTCTGAATGTCAGCCCCATGCCCACTCCCAGGGCTTGCCTGGGCTTCTTCCTCAGGCCCACCCTCTAGACAGCTGTCCCAGCGCTCATCCTTAGACTCAGGATGTCCAAAGGGTGACGGCTTGCCAGTAGGACATGGGGATGTTGCTTGGACATGATGTGTGGGAGCCCCTTGCTGGGATGGAGCTGGGGTGGGAGCTTGGAGTGGGCCTTGATCCAGGTGCCTCCATGGGACTCTGGGCTAGGCCCCCACTGCCTGGGGCCTGGGCCACGCCAGGAACATGGCCATCCTCTTGCTGCTGTTCTTCCCCACCTCATCTAATTCTGCTGGCAGGGCCCGTGGATCCCACGTCCCGAATGCCATCAGTTCCCATCGTTCACAGCAGCTGTGCTCCGTGAAGTGACTGCAAACACTGAATCAGCTCCCGCTGAGCTGGAGCTCCTGGGGGTAACAGAGGGTTAGGCTCCTGCGAGCTTCTGGTTACGTTTTCATGAACTTATCTATTCAGAACCTTGATGTATGCACAACTTTCTCCGTCTGTCCCCAAGGATAGCACAGGCATAACCCCGTCCCCTCCCCTCGCCTGCCTCTTTCCAGCTATACTGGCACTGTCACCACCGTCCGAGCTCTTCTGACCCCTGGGCTTTGCATCTGCCATTCTAGTTGCTTCATTCTGCGGGTCTCAGC
The DNA here is from genome assembly GCA_026018925.1 of Tupaia tana. Taxonomy (NCBI): domain Eukaryota; kingdom Metazoa; phylum Chordata; class Mammalia; order Scandentia; family Tupaiidae; genus Tupaia; species Tupaia tana. The sequence goes on from JAKSZU010000012.1 coordinate 59,915,333, forward strand.
TGGAAGATCACCTCCTCAGAGAGGCGCCCTGGCCTGGTTCTTAGGCTCGCCTGCAGCCATTATTTATTACATTGTTTTAAGGAAGTTAATTCATTCAAGACAGAGAAAGAGAGAGAGAGACAAAGATGGGTACTCCCAACAGGGTCCTTGTGCCACGATCCACGCCTGGCCAGAGCCAGCTCAGATCATAGGCATAGATGTCCCCCGTGTGCTCAGGGAAGTCTCCAGCTGCAAACCCAGAGCCCTGCCCAGGCGAGCCCAGGTGCCACTGCTGCCCCGCTGCCGGGCTCCTGTACTGCCTCGCCTGGCAGGCGTTGCCACTGGACTGTGATCTCTTCAAGGCCAGGTTGGTCTTGGCTTCAACCGCCCATGGGCCACGAGGTCTGTAGCAGTTCCTGGCATCCAGGAGGGGTTCCATACAGACCTGTCTGCATGGCCAGAGTGGCCTACAGGACTTCACTCCTCCAGCCCCCTGGAAGGAGGAGTCTGTGTGGGTGGCCCTGGTCTGAGGGCCCAAGTTCGTGCTCCTATACGTGGCTGCCTGCATCTCCTGCAGATCCCCCTGGCACCAGCATCTCCCCTCTGAGAGAGCTGGTTGCAGATAACACAGGCTTTCTCCGGGCCCCGGGGGCATTTCTGTAGAAATACTTGCTGTGTGATATTGATCTCTGAGGCTTTGCAGCTACGGGGGCTCATGGCCTTGCTCACCAAGCACCCCTGTGGGAACAGGCAACATTATTACATTCACAAACCACAGGCCCTGTGATCCAAACGGCTCCTCCTTCTAATCTGGCAAGCTCAGAAACTCCAGAGCTCCACCCGAAAACTGGCCACCCCTCTTGTCCCTTGAAGTCCTCTTTTAGGACAGTTCCAGATTTTCATAATTAGGAAGCAGCAGGACTTCCTGATCCACCCAAGGACCTGACCACATTTCAAAGACCCACTTTGGGGAAACGCCACATCCTCATGGTGTTTATGAGGCCACAGGCCCTCCGCATCCCACCCATAAAAGGGTCCCTGAGCTGCCTTTGGGTAAACATCACAGTCCTGGGAAGATGGAGTCCACGTCACAACATGAAGAGCGGTTTGGGGGTCATGCGGAATTTGAAATAAGAACACAAAAGAAAACAGAACGTCCCCATCACGTGCTCCCTGTCCCTGCAATTACAAGAAGACTCAGCCTGCCTCCAGCCACATAGACAAAATCGGCCCCTGCAGCAGCCAGATTGGGTGGGGTTGTGTTTCAGTCTCTGCTTCCTAAACTTCTGTATTACCACTGCCCTAATGATCAAAACCATGATAAGAAAGGAAAGAAAACAGCGCTGCTCTCCCCGCGGAGCGCGGACGGTGATCTGTCAGTTTACCAGGCACGTTACCGCTCGGCCCAGGCCTGCTGGCCTTCTGAAAAATCACAGACATTTGTCATCATTACCAAAATTGATGCCCTGGGCGTCAAGGCAGCGCGAGTTTGTTCTCGTAGTGTGGGGGCTTGGCGCGGGAGGGGCCTCTGTCCTAGCAGGCCCTGCTGCGGCTTGGCCACGGCAGTCCCTTTCATAGCTGGTGACGCTGTCAGCCCAGGGCGAGAGCCTGTCTGTGCTCTGGGGAGAGCCTGTCACCCCAGTGGCAACAGGATGAGGGGAGGAGGGCTGTTTCTAGAAGCAATGAGGATGCTCTCCTAGGGAGCGAAGTCAGGAGTCTGAGTCTGGGCCGAGAGAGGAAGGCTTTGGAGCAGAGGTTCTCGGCTGGGGGAACTGCCCTGCAGCCCCACCGCAGGGTGATCGGGAGCCAGTTTGGATTGTGGGAAAGGGTGCTGGGGCAAGGGTGCTGCTGGTAGCCAGTGGGCAGAGGTCAAGGGTTCTGCAGACAGCTCTCCAGTGCTCCGGTGCCTCGTGGCCAGGAATCATCCTCAGTGCAAGGCTGGGCCCCTGCCGTGAGCAAGGGCGGCGTTGCCTCAGGGGTCCAGGCTCTCAGGGGCAGTGAGGACCTGACACGGAGTAGTGGGGAGCCAGGGAGGCCTCTCTGAGCTGCTTCTATTTAAAGCTTCGGGGATCCGGGCTGGTTAGGGCCTTTAGTTGTGCGTGATGCCCACACCCACCCCACTCCACACTAGCCTTCCAGCTGCCCTACATCCTCACCGTCCCTGCATGCCGTTCTCTGCCCTTCCTTCCCTCTGTTCTCGTTGTAACCAGACCCTCCTTCAAGGCTTCAGGTCGTGTCCTCCATAAAGCTGCTTTTCCTAAAGGCTGGCCCTGCTCTTAAAGCTTCATCTTTGTGTCGTTGCCAATAGTTCCAGATGAAGAACCGAGGCCATACCAGGGTGAGTGGCCTAACCAGGGTCTCTACCCAGGAAGCAGCGCTGCAGCCCCCTGGGGAGAAAGGCATTGCCCAGACCGTGCTGAGCCAGGCGTGTGGGCCCCCCTTTCCTGGCCGCCCTGGGCCAGCAGAGCCACAGGCCCCTGGCTGCTCTGGCCTGCCGCTTGGCAAACCCTGGGCAGACCTGGCTGTATCTCACGCAGTCCGCGTTTGATCGTTTGATCCACGCTCCTCGCAGGAGTCAAGTCACTGCAGCCGTGCTATAAAGGAGGAACTGAGGCACCAGAGGCTGAATGGTACACTCAAGTCACACAGCGCATAGGCGGCAAGGTCACACTGGAAACCCAGGTCCGCTGCCCACAGAGCTAGCCATGCCACGCTTTAATGGTGATAACCGAGGAGCCATCACACTGAGGAACGGCGGCTACCGTCAGCCAGGCTGCATTCCAGATACCAGGCTGAGTGCTCTACAGCTTCTGTTGTCACCCATGGGGCACCGCGAAGCCCCAGCCACTCGACTCCGACCCCTCGGCCTGCTGACTTTCCGGCAGCTCTGTCCTGCATCAAGAACTCTGCCCAGGGCCAGGCCTTCACCCTAGAAGTCCTGAACAAATTGCTCCAGACACAGCAGCGTGCCCTTGGCATGCCAGCCTCACCCCTGCAGGCTTAGCTCAGCGGGTCTCTAATGAGCACCTCGGGGGAATGAAGGCAGCTGGAGCTCCATGCTCAGGGCCCTGCCTCGGGACAAAGACATGAATTGATGCAATTTCTGTTCTTTTGTTCTAAATAATTGTCTTCGATTAAGTGGGCTGGATGGAGTGAGGCCCTTGTGGAGGAGGAACAGTGCAATTTAGGAAGACTGGAAGTCTAAAGTTGGACAGCCGGGAGGAGCAGGGTTCTGAGCTGCCCACCAGGCATCTGGTATACCTCCCCCCTGCTGTTGCAGAAAAGGGTCTCAATCTCTGTTGGCTCAGCTCCCTCCTCTGTAGAATGGGGAGAGGAAGAAGAAGCTCTGTCTGGATTTTCTAACTTGTACTTGGCCAAGCCCTGGAGAACCCAGAGATCTGGGCTGGGCCGGACTCTGGGCAGGCCCTTGCAGAATTCAGATGAAATAGCTCTCTTCCCCTTTGTCACCCAGGGAAGCTACCCGCTTTCTGGTTCAGGGTACGTGGACAAAACAAAACAAGTGAAAAAGAGTCTGAAGTCATTGGACAGGGTCCCTCCTAGCCCTATTACTGTCTAATCTTGCCTTGAGGTTTGGGGGTCTATCTGCCACCGGGAAAGGCTTGGCCCAGGTGGGCCTGATCTGTCGTTGCCGTGACAATGACCGGAAGCCAGACCTTGGGTCTCTGAGCCCTGTTCCCTCCACCTGTGAAAATGGAAATCAGGATGATGAAAGCGATGATGATAACGTAAGTGCTAAGCCCGGCATGGCCCTTGCCCGGGTGGGATATCCTCACCCCATCCCTCACAGAACCCAGAACCCCGTGGGCAGGTGCAATCATCCTCGTTCTTAAAAACCTTAACAAGTCTTTTTCGGGTACCAACTATGTTGATTTCAACCAGTGTGAAAATCATTTTATTAAAAATCATACACAACAGGGCCAGCAGGTGGTAGTTAAGGTGCTGGATTCCACACGGCCAGCTCTGAGGTTCAAGTTCTGGACCCGGCAGCTTAAAAATCAGGCTGGGTGCATGCGTGTGCCCCAAATCCCAAGAGGAGAAAGGAAGAGAAGGGATAATGGTGTGGCCATCCCCCATGGGAGGTGATTACTCACTTTTCCTCTCTCTCTGTCTCTTTCCAGTGAGCACCTGTGTCCTATGGTAAAAATGTAACAACAACAACAAAAAAGGAATTTTAAATCACACGCCACAGTCCTTGCACTAGCGGGGCTTCCATTTTAGGGCAGAAGCCAGCAATAAACGTGGACGTGCCCCCACAGAAGAGCGGCTCTGCAAAGGCTTTCTGCAGGGATGTGCCCTTGAGGGGATCAGTGTCGCTGTCGGGGAACAGAGTAAAGGGGAGGGAAGGGAGCTGAGTCAGGGGAGCAGGAATGTAGGGAAAGTAGGACAGACATGCCTGTGAGAGCTAGGAGGGGACATCGGAGGAAGAAAGTCACCCAGGGTCTCTCCGATGTATGCTGGAAGTGCCAGGTGCCGGCGGTGGAGGCCAGACGTTAGCTGCCATTAGCCACGGGAGCCGAGGTGTCACTGAGCAGCTGGGACCAGCCTGGACCGGTGTCTGCCACTGTTTAAGTGTTGTTTGTGTCTCTCCCTGGGGAAGTGAGGATAGACAGAGAGGAGCCGACAGAGCCCTGGGCCCTCGGCACTAAAAGCAGCAGCTGAGAGGGAACCAGCCACAGAGGGTGGGGGGAGCTGACAGCCAGGGGCCAGGAGGCAGCAGGCAGCCAGGAGCAGGAGACCCAGGAGGGTGGCTGAGGCCTGCAGCGACCAGCTGCAAGGGCAGGCCTGTAAGATGAGGCGCGAGGGGGACACTGGATTTTGCCACGTGGGCCATGGGTGACCTGACAGAAGTGCTTTTGGGAAATACTGGGGACCAAGTCTGAGTGGAGTAGCCTGAGTGGGGGAAACGGACACAGCCTGCTTTTCCAAACATGCCCGCGGCCGCTCTTTCAGCAATGGGGAAATGGGAGTACGGGGTGGTGATGTGAGAACAGGGTGGATTAATTTTGTTTGTTTTAGATATTTGCCATAGGGTACGTGAGTTTGTGGGAGAGAGACAGACGCAGAGATACAAAGAGAGGGAAAGAGAAATCACTCCCGGGGCAGGGGGGATGGCCACAGTGCAATGCCTCCTCCATTCTCCCCTCAGAATGTTGTACATGCATGCAAGTGTGTGTGCCCACCGTGTTTTTCAAGCCACTGGGTCCAGGACTTGAACTGTGTAGCCGGCCATGTGGGGTCCAGTGCCTTAACCACTGCACCTCCTGCCCCCTGTTTTAAGGTGGCAGAGACTAGAGCATGTTTTATGCTATTGAGAACGACCCAGGAGAGAGGGACGATTTGATGGCACAGGAGGGAGAGACAGAAGCCTTGCTGGATCGACGTCTGCACACAGCCCAGGGTCCTGGGGTCTCAGGCTCAAGTGGCCGGCTGGTCTCAGGAAGAAAGAAATGGAGGCCCAGGGAGGTGACGTGACTGGCCCAACCGAGCAGGAGCTGAAGGGGGCTTGACCTGAGCAGTCTGACACTGGCGCCCAGTTCTGTCACCACCAGATGCTGAGGCTTCGCCGCCTCGTTCTAGACAGCACCCTACGGCTCAGTGGGGCTGTCACCAGGTCCAGGTGCTTTCTGTTGTTAGCCAGGAAAGGATGGAAACTCGTGGCCCAGAGGCAGGCTGTGACTGTATCCAGGGAGGCTGGGAAGGCCTCTGACCTGGGTCGGTGCAGTAAGGCGTCCCCTTCTCCCTCCTGTGTCATCAAACCGTCCCTCTCTCCCGGGTCCGATCTCTCCCAGCAAGGGCACGGTGTGTCCGTTGATATTGGGGTGTGTTATCAGGCGAAGGAGTCATCCTGGCAGGAGCTGCTGCCGCCTTCTTCTTCCTCTTCTTCTTCCTCTTCCTCTTCTTCTTCCTCTTCCTCTTCCTCTTCCTCTTCTTCTTCTTCTCCTTCTTCTTCTTCTTCTTTTTTTCTGCGAGATTTTTTTTTTGCTGTAGAGCTTGTATTCTCACCAGAGAGATAGAGAGACAGAAAGCGAGAAATCATCCCCAGGGCAGATAGCCACACCACAATCCCCTCCCCTCCATTCTCCTCTCGGGATTTCGGGCACATACACACATGCACCCAGCGTGAGTTTTAAGCCACTGGACTGGAACTGCGGTTGACCGCGGGGGAATCCAGCAGCCAGAATGCCTCGGAGAACTCTCCAAAGCCGCCAGGCCTCCCCGTTCCACCTCCTACCTGGGTCTGGGAAATGATAAATTCAGACTCTGATTTTTAGAGTTTTTGAAAGCATAAAGGAGCACGCTCTGGATTGTCCTGGGGCTTCAGGATCTCACAGACACCGCGTCCAGCACCTGCAAACCCAGCCACTGTCAAGGGGCTCTGTAGCCTTCTCCCACCCCCCTCGCCCGCATGGTGCCTCGCTCTGTGCCTGGCTCCATCCATGCAATGCCCTGGAGGGTCCAGAGTCCAGGGGAACGACACCACCGCGAGGCCTTCGAGCAGCTGGTCTGTGGGCTGCAGCACCCTCTGGCTGGGTCCTTCCTCCCTGTCAGATCGGAGGCAGCCCCTGGCCTGGCGCTCACTGCTCCACTTCCTTTCCCACAGTGTAGACGCCTCGCAGATCCTGGGGGAAGCAGCAGCACTGCCTTGCATTTGGGGGCTCAGCCAAGACGTTTTGGATTGGCACTTTTCCTGCCCATCCCCCGGCTCTTCCTCGGCAGGTGGGATGCGAGCTGGTGGGGGGCGTGATGGCTTCCAGCACGGCTCCTGGCTCAGAGTAGGTGTTTCGGAGACAGGAGAGGAACTGGAGTCGAGAACGCTCTCCCACAGCCGGCTGGAGATTGGGGGGCGGGGATGCCACCAAACCTTTTCTCCTGTCTCCCTGGTGGGCACTCATCTGAGAGGGGATATGCAGGTGACAGGTCTCCAGTGAACCTGACCTCCTCCGCGCAGGCAGCGCCATGCCTCCCCCATGCACTGCCCCTCCTCCTTCCCGGCTCTCCCCAGGCTGCGGGCCTCGGGCTGGCCATGATGTCTAGGCTGACGGCTGGTACTCACGTGAGGAAGCCTGCAGCCTGTTTGAAGACAAGGGCGAGGGCGGCCCCGTAGTGCAGCGAGTAAGCGCCGTGCGGAGAAGTCCGATTCCTCATGGCCGACCAAGGTCCAAGTGCCGGCCTGGAGGTTTCTATGGTGGACACGTGCTTGTGTGCTTGGGTATCTGATGGGATGCAGATTTGCAGGAGGAAAGACCGTAGCATGACCAGGCCTTGTTGGGTGCTTTCTCGCTCTCTCTGTCTGTTTTTAGCATGAGCATGTCCTTTGGCATAATAAATACAGATGACGTGGGATGCTTCTAATGGAACATTATTGAACCTTAAAAAGGCTGGAGATTCTCTTATATTACAAATGGATGCACCCCGAGACCTTGAGGACATGATGTCGGGTGAAATAAGCCAGAAACAAAAGCAGTGTAAACAGTTACGCACCCTTCCACGTGACGTGCCTCGACCTAGAATTCACGGAGACAGACGGGGGAGCGGGGAGACGCTGCGTAACAGGCGAGCCTGGAGCGGGAGGGCGGTTGCTGGGACAGACTAGACGTCCTTGATGCTGCCGAACTGCAGCTGAAAGATGGTTAGGAGGGTAAATTGTATTTAAGTGTATTTTAGCACAATTAAAAAAAAAAAAAAAAAAAAAAAGATAAGGTGAAGCCCAGACGAGTTATTTGCCCAAAGTTACTCATTTACTAGGAAGTGGAGCCTGAATTGGAACCCAGGCAGGGTGAGTCCAGAGTTCACGCTCTTTTCATTTTTAAAATTAAAAAAAAAAATTATTGTATTTCTCTTTTTTATTATTTTATTTTATTTTTTAGAGGCTTTTGCTATAGGGTGCGTGCATTTGCCAGAAAGACAGAGAGACAGAAAGCGAGAAATCACCCCCCAGGGGGGATGGCCACGCCTCAATCCCTTCTCCTCCATTCTCCTCTTGGGATCTTGGGCACACACATACACACGCGCCAGGCGTGAGTTTAAGCCACCGGGTCCGGGACTTGAGCCACAGTCAACTACATGGGAGTCCAGCGACATAGCCATTATGCCAACTGCTGGTCCCCTTTCTTTTTTAATTTGACCAAAGAGAGAGAAAGAGAGAGAGAGAGAGAGAGGAAAAGTGAAAAAGCAAGCTGCCAGGTCCAGGACTCATACTGCGGTTGGCCGAGTGGGAGTCCAGCACCTTAACCACCATGCCTCCTGCTGGCCCCCGCTCTCTATTTCTAATGATGGGGAGTGCATGTACATGGGAGAGAGAGGGAGGGACGCATCCTCACTCTGCCTTCCCCTTCCGCGGCTCCTGAGGATCCTGGGGCCCTGGGTGCATGCGTGCATGTGCCTGGCATGTTTTCAAGCTGGCCTCGGGATCAAAACCAGCAGCTGGCCACATGGCTTCCGTCCTTGTAGGGTGCTATGTGCTCACTGTGCCACAGCGGCTGGACAGAGAGTTCATGTTCTTAACCCTGCCGTCTTCACATGAGCTGTTGTGTGAAATGGGGAGAGAGACCTTGGGAGGCCAAGGGGGCCAGGGGCCAGCCCGGCGCTGCGGGCCAGAGATGGGGCTCTTAGGCCTGGCACCCAGTCTTGCCTGTAAACAGTCATCTCCTCTGGAAACACCACCCTGGTTTCCTACTCGCAGCCTGTGTAGTCCAGGTAGGGCTGGCCCCACCCCTCGGATGCAGGGACGGACCCAGCCCAGCCTGGATGATAGCCCCACCACCACCTTGGGGCAGGGGTGGGGGGGCACCTGGCGTAGAGGCCGGGCTGGTCAGACTCAGCCCTGGGGCTCTGGCCAGAACGACAAGGGCAGACATGCTCTTTCCGAACCAAGGCAGAGGCGAGGGGAAGAGCAGGAAGCTTGCCTGCGACGTGAAGTGCATCTCCCTGCGCCAAGGGCCCACCTGTGCAGTGGGGATTGTAAAGCTACCACCTCCAGGAGCAGGGGCAGGTGCGAGGCAGAAAGAGAACACACTTGGGAAGCTCCCAGTGAATGCTGAACTCGGTGAGGGAAGGGTTAAACGTGTAGACCAGCTCACTGGACCAGTTACTGCCCAGGAGCTGCACAGGAACGGGGAAGCACCTGGGTGCAGTGCCTCGGGCTGCTCGAGGAAGCAGGTGCCATTCAGTGAAAGGCAGAGCAGGGTTTGAACCAGAACTGTCAGGGAGGGGGAGCTTTCATGGTAGAGGTAGCAGTCGGAGTAGTCACCAGTGTCTGGTCTGGTCTAAGAACTTGCACAGGCTCAGTGAACTGCCATACGGGTCCAGGGACAGTCAGCACACAGGGCTGCAAACTGCAGAAACAGCTCAGAGGGAGTTTTCTGTTCACATCATCAGAAGCGCCCAGGAGATAGACTTCAGGTAGAGGTGGAACCAGGTGCTCGAGCAATGTCACTTACATTTGGTCTTTCTTTCCTTTTTTTAAAAAATGATTATTATTTATTTCTTCTAAGAATGAGAGAGAGACAGGAAAACAGCACCCCCAACAGGGCCTCGATACTATGGTCCACCCCCGTGTTAGCCAGCCCCCGCTCAGGGGCACACTTGGCATTGGTGTCCTTAGGGAGGGGTCCGGACATGAACCCGGACCCTTTCCACGTGAGTAAGCCTCGCAGAGCATGAAGCTTCCTGCTGAACCACTGTCTGGTCCCCTAGGTCCGGTCTTTCTGGTTCTATTTCCTGGTTCTGCTTTCTTCCGCACTGGCTTCATTGGCGATGGAAACTAGCCACAGCTCAGAGCTTCCTGCCTCCCTCCGGCTTCTGCTTCGGCCTCGGTCGGTCTGGAAAGAGCTCAAGGCTGAGCTGACGGATCCGGTCTCCACGTCTCCACGTCTCCACGTCTCCACGCCAGGGCCCAGGCCATCAGGAGCCAGGTTCTGCCCCAGGGCTATCATCCAGGCTGTGCTGGGTTCACCCCTTTAACTACGGGGTGGGGTCAGCCCCGCCTGGCTGCATGGACTGACAGTGGGGGCTGGGTAGCCCCACAAAGGAAGGCAGGGTGATGGCTCCAGAAGGAGGAAACGAACGTGCAGATGAAAGCGCTGCCCGTCCTCTACAGGTGGCAGGAGCCGAGGCTGCGAGGAGAAGCCCTGTCTGGTTCGCACACCACCCCCGCCCCCCTTCTGCACCACCCGCCATCCCCTCCTGCTCCACCACATGTGCTTCTCCACCCCCTTGGTCTCTCTTGCACACGTTCCCAGCCGCCACCCCCAAGTCCCAGGCATAGTCTGCTCCCAGCGACGGTGCCAGCAGCACCTTCTGACAGCGCAGCCTCTGCCAGATGCCGTCCCGCGCCCGGCCACAGCTCCGTTATTTGAGTTAGTGGGAACTGGCAGCTGGGGTGCGTATGTCTCGGGGTGGCTGGTTCCTCCCTGCTGCCACCTCCCGCCTGTGAGATCCCAGCCGTCTGGGGAGCACGTGACATTCCTGCCCCAACCGCCGTAATCGAGTTTGCATGTACAAACCCAGAAGGCGCTCAGCTCTGCAGATATGCCAGCGCCAAATATAGAGCAGGCCGCCGCCCCCCCAGCCCTAATTCAGTAATCCGTTCAGAGTAAGATGCTAACGCCAGCCTGGGGAGACGGCACGGGATAACTTGGCTCCCCTGGGTCTAGTCCAGGACGGCATCGGTGGACAGCAGCCAGCCGGTGGCTCCGGCTCCTTCCCTGCTCACAGCGGTCCTCCCGTTTTAGCCTCCATCCGGGCTCCAGCCATCTGCTGCTCTGCCTAGCTCCCTAGCTCCCCTCTCCTCCCCCGAGCCCCGGAATTCTCACGGACGGGGAGGGAGCGTGCCAGGTTCTCATTCATTCACCCTGAGGATACTCATGCACCGTGTGAGCTACGGGCAGGGACAGGACACTGCAGACAGACCCCAGAGGGCACCCCGAGGGGACGGGGCAGGCTGACCACACTCTCTGGGGGACTGAGGTCTTCAAAGACAAGCAGCCCAAGGAGACAGAGCTGGGAAACGGTGTCAGCACCATCTATGGGAGTGATGGCCTGAGAGAGGAGAGCGTTGGGGTGCCGAGCGTCCCTCGAGATCTCCGTCCTTGTCCCTGCGGGCAGGGCTCTGTGTGTCCAGAGGCAGAAGGCCATGTCAGTGGGTTGGTGATTGTCTTTGTCACCTTCCCTGCCCATTCATAGCAGACATGGCGGGAGCACCTGTCAGCGCCAGGGCGGGGACAGAGCTGGGACATGGTGGTGAGCCGGACTCACGCGTGGTGGGAGGTGAAGGGTTGTACAGGTGATGGGGTGACACTGCAGCCGCGAAAGCCGAGGTCTGGGGCTGTGAGGAACACGCACAGCAAATGGGCTCCAGGAGGTGGGGCCTGCGTGCTGAGAGGTCCGAGCTGGGTAGGGAAGATGGCAGGAAGAAACGCGCTCCAGCCCAGTCACAGTGGGGGGGGCGAAGGTCTGAGGGCAGGGCCATGGCACAGCCCTGGGCGTGGCGCCACCCTGGGTCTGGCCCGCGGCCCTGGAACTTCATCGGAGAGCAGTGGAGGCCACTTGAGGGGTCCCGGCTGGTCTCAGGCCAGCCTGTGGGTGCCCAGAGGGGCCGCTCTCAGGATGTTCTGTTAACCTTCCTCAGGACCCGCACACAGATTCCAAGTTCCATTTGCATTTCGGATAAACAATGAATTCGATATTTTGTAGAAATTATTTGCTGTTTATTTGAAATGCAAATGGAGCTGGATACCCTAGTTTGTGTTGTTTGTTTGCTTGTTTTCTAAATCTCCAGCCCGAGGTGGAGAAATGGAGGCAGTTCCTGCTCCTCCTTGGGACTGCTGTTGTCGCCCCTTGGCCATCAGACGTGTCCAGGAGAACTAGCTGCCCACGGCCTGCCTGCTCGGAGCCCGCTGCCCTTTGCTCAGGCTGCCCCTACTCCCCTCGCCCGCTCTCAGGGACTCCCGAGGGCGGGAGCAGTGGGAGAGGACAAGGCATCCCTTTGGCACGGTGGGGACTGGGGCCAGATCGGGGCCTGGCAGCTGCATGGCCCAAACAAGGCCCCGCAGTCCTACCTCGAGCCCCTGCGTAGTCTCTTCCATCTGCCGGGCACTCCCTCCTCACCTCACCCCCTCGGTCAAGGCCTCCTTTGCCGCATGCTCAGCCAAGTCTTTTCTGCCCCTCCCATTTCGCACAGTGCGCGGAAACGCGATGGTAATAATACCGCAGCTGTCCCCTGCTCAGCACGGCGACGTGGCGGGCACTTGCACGCGCTCTATTGAAATTGTACGTCATGTGGCGGGGGTGGGGGGCGGGGGCGGGGGGCAGGAGGACTTTCTCCTCCTTCTCCTCATTGTCCAGCTGAGAAAACTGAGGCTGACCACGGGTAGATAAGAGGTTGCTGACGACCAGGGGGACCAGGACAACAGTGAGCTCCCTAGCGTGAAGCGAGGCTCAGGACAATAGCACATCCAGGCCACAGGACCCCACAGGGCCCCTCCTTACCTTTTTCTTTCCAAATATAAACCCAGGCCGCTCATAGCAGGAAGCAAGGGTTCCTGCTTCCTTTTCAAGTTCCTAGCTTCAGTTTTCTTTGACCCCTGATTCTTAAGGCTGGCCCAGCAGAAAACTACAGTATTCTTGATTTAAAGCATAATAAGTCGGCCATCTCCTGGGCTTTCTTTCATCTGTTGTCACCTCCAGCAATTTCACGAAGCTCAGCCTGTGACTCACCCACCCCCGTGGATCTGGTCCTCCCTCCCCTGCCACCACCTCCGCCTTTGCTCACTCACAGCCTCACGGTGCCAGCCGCCTCGCGGAGCTCCAGCCCTGATGCTGCGGGCTCGACTGGGCCGATTAGGTGTTCTCATTTGTTTAGAATTTTGCTATGGGGCATGTGCACCCACTGGAGAGACAGAGAGACAGAAAGTGAGAAATCACCCCCCCAGCGGGATGGCCATGCTGCAATCCCTTCTCCCCCACTCTCTCCTTGGGACCCTAGGCATGCACACACACACATGCCCGGCGTGATTTTCAAGCTACTGGGTCCAAGACTCAAACTACAATTCGCCACATGGAAGCCTAGCGTCTCAACCACTACGCCACCTGCTGGTCCTCGGGGCTGATTAGTTTAAATCAGTTCCCTCCCGCCACAAGTCACCAGGGAGCAGAGCGAGTGGGGGGAGGACTTTATTACTGGGCAGGGACTTGCAGTGTGTGGCTTGCTGAACACTTACCCTCTCTGGGCTCCGGGTAAAAGGGAGACTGTCATTTGCGGTGGTACAGTCACTCATTCACCAGTCTTCATGATCAGCCACCCTGGGTGCCCGAACATGTGTTGGGCCCCAGGCACATTCACATCTCAGCCCTCCAAGCTCCTCTGCTGTCGTGGGAGACCGAGACTGTGGAACTGCACTGCTTGCTATGGAAACCACTAGCCCTTCATGAGATTTACATTTAAAATAATTAAACAGAAAGGCAAAGAACACTGCTGGTCCTCTGTGATGGTGGCCACAGCACAGTGCTCCATGGCCATGAGTGGCCAGTGGCTGCCGTACGAGGGGTGTGGATGATGGAGCCTGTCTGTCATTGCAGACATCCTGCCGGACGGTGGGCCGGATCGTGTAGGCAACCCGGGAAGACAGCAGGGCTGCGAGGATGTGAGGAAGAGAGGAGATGGACGGTAAGTGGGGTGGGGCAGGGAGGAGATGGACGGTAGGTGGGGTGAGGAAGAGAGGAGATGGACGGTAGGTGGGGTGAGGAAGAGAGGAGATGGACGGTAGGTGGGGTGAGGAAGAGAGGAGATGGACGGTAGGTGGGGTGAGGAAGAGAGGAGATGGACGGTAGGTGGGGTGAGGCGGGGAGGAGATGGACGGTAGGTGGGGTGAGGAAGAGAGGAGATGGACGGTAGGTGGGGTGAGGAAGAGAGGAGATGGACGGTAGGTGGGGTGAGGAAGAGAGGAGATGGACGGTAGGTGGGGTGAGGCGGGGAGGAGATGGACGGTAGGTGGGGTGAGGAAGAGAGGAGATGGACGGTAGGTGGGGTGAGGCAGGGAGGAGATGGACGGTAGGTGGGGTGAGGAAGAGAGGAGATGGACGGTAGGTGGGGTGAGGAAGAGAGGAGATGGACGGTAGGTGGGGTGAGGCGGGGAGGAGATGGACGGTAGGTGGGGTGAGGCGGGGAGGAGATGGACGGTAGGTGGGGTGAGGCGGGGAGGAGATGGACGGTAGGTGGGGTGAGGAAGAGAGGAGATGGACGGTAGGTGGGGTGAGGCGGGGAGGAGATGGACGGTAGGTGGGGTGAGGAAGAGAGGAGATGGACGGTAGGTGGGGTGAGGCGGGGAGGAGATGGACGGTAGGTGGGGTGAGGAAGAGAGGAGATGGACGGTAGGTGGGGTGAGGAAGAGAGGAGATGGACGGTAGGTGGGGTGAGGAAGAGAGGAGATGGACGGTAGGTGGGGTGAGGCGGGGAGGAGATGGACGGTAGGTGGGGTGAGGCGGGGAGGAGATGGACAGTAGGTGGGGTGAGGCGGGGAGGAGATGGACGGTAGGTGGGGTGAGGAAGAGAGGAGATGGACGGTAGGTGGGGTGAGGAAGAGAGGAGATGGACGGTAGGTGGGGTGAGGAAGAGAGGAGATGGACGGTAGGTGGGGTGAGGAAGAGAGGAGATGGACGGTAGGTGGGGTGAGGAAGAGAGGAGATGGACGGTAGGTGGGGTGAGGAAGAGAGGAGATGGACGGTAGGTGGGGTGAGGAAGAGAGGAGATGGACGGTAGGTGGGGTGAGGAAGAGAGGAGATGGACGGTAGGTGGGGTGAGGAAGAGAGGAGATGGACGGTAGGTGGGGTGAGGCGGGGAGGAGATGGACGGTAGGTGGGGTGAGGCGGGGAGGAGATGGACGGTAGGTGGGGTGAGGAAGAGAGGAGATGGACGGTAGGTGGGGTGAGGCGGGGAGGAGATGGACGGTAGGTGGGGTGAGGAAGAGAGGAGATGGACGGTAGGTGGGGCGAGGCGGGGAGGAGATGGACGGTAGGTGGGGTGAGGCGGGGAGGAGATGGACGGTAGGTGGGGTGAGGAAGAGAGGAGATGGACGGTAGGTGGGGTGAGGCGGGGAGGAGATGGACGGTAGGTGGGGTGAGGAAGAGAGGAGATGGACGGTAGGTGGGGTGAGGAAGAGAGGAGATGGACGGTAGGTGGGGTGAGGAAGAGAGGAGATGGACGGTAGGTGGGGTGAGGCGGGGAGGAGATGGACGGTAGGTGGGGTGAGGAAGAGAGGAGATGGACGGTAGGTGGGGTGAGGCGGGGAGGAGATGGACGGTAGGTGGGGTGAGGAAGAGAGGAGATGGACGGTAGGTGGGGCAAGGCGGGGAGGAGATGGACGGTAGGTGGGGTGAGGCGGGGAGGAGATGGACGGTAGGTGGGGTGAGGAAGAGAGGAGATGGACGGTAGGTGGGGTGAGGCGGGGAGGAGATGGACGGTAGGTGGGGTGAGGAAGAGAGGAGATGGACGGTAGGTGGGGTGAGGAAGAGAGGAGATGGACGGTAGGGGGGGTGAGGAAGAGAGGAGATGGACGGTAGGTGGGGCGAGGCGGGGAGGAGATGGACGGTAGGTGGGGTGAGGCGGGGAGGAGATGGACGGTAGGTGGGGCGAGGCGGGGAGGAGATGGATGGTAGGTGGGGCGAGGTGAGGCCTCAAGGCCGAGGAGAATGGCAGCAGGCAGCAGGGAGTGGGCAGGAGGGGAGAACAGCCAGGCCTGTGTGGACCAAGGCAGGTCTGAGATGCACGCTGTCCGTGTGCTGGGGGCCAGCTGGGTCTGGGCGCCAGGGCTGGGGAGAGAGACATGGGCCTCGGTCTCTAGGTGGCGTGTAATGACCAGGATGGCCGCTCTGGGCTTGACACCGACCCCTGTCGCTCTCTCAGTCTTGCTTTGGGTCAGGCATGCGATTGTCTGCCTTTGCTGTCTGACTCAATCCTTTAAACAACTCTGAGACCCAAGCGTGATTATCCTCATTTTACAGCCACGGAGACAGTGGTGCAGAGAGGTTGAGTGCCTTGTTCACGGTCGCACAGGAGTTCATCTAAGTCGGACTCCAAAGCCCTGTTCTCTCAGTGGCCCTCGGGGTGGTGGGTGTGTTCTCTCCGGAGCAGGCTGATCCGCAGTTTGGGTGAGCGCTCCTGGTAGACCCACGGGATCCTCAGACCCATACAGAGGGGAAGAAGTGAGGGTTCCCGCTGGAGATGGGTGCACCCGGGTGACCGTCCTTGTCCCTGCTCCTATGTGTTCTCGGTGTTCTCGACACCCCATCCTCCTTTAGTCTCAGAGACTCAGCTGTGGCCCAGGCCATTGGGGATGCCCAGGGACAGGACCCGAGGTGCGGTCATCTGCTCCAGAGCAAGCAGGGGGAGCGTGGAGCAGCCTGGCTCCCCCTCCATCCGGGACACATGCCTGTCCACAGGCCACAAGGCTCCTTCTCCCCTCTCTAGATGTCTGGGGCTGGCAACAACTTGCCGTGTCCTCCTTTGCTGTCCTGCTCGCCAACATGAGGGGCCTCAAAGTTGAAAAGGGCCGGGGACCAGCAGTTAGCGTAATGGCTATGTCGCTGGACTCCCATGTAGTCGACCACAGTTCACGTCCTGGACCCGGTGGCTTAAAACTCACGCCAGGCGCGTGTGCATGCGTGCCCAAGATCCCGAGAGGAGAATGAAGGAGGGGGGATTGTGGCATGGCCATCCCCCCTGGGGGGTGATTTCTCACTGTCTGTCTCTCTGTCTCTCTCTGTCTGTCTGGCAAGTGCACACACCCTATAGCAAAAACCTCTCCAAAAAAAAAAAAGTTGAAGAGGCCTGCAGAGCCCCCTGGGGGCGATGCACACAGGCATTCGAGAGGGGGGCTGAGGCCCGAGAGGGGAGTCTGGAGGGATTTGAGGCTCTCGTCTCTGTCTCACGATATCAACGACTAGGAAGCCGTTCTTTCCCTCCCCAAGCGCAGCACTAACCCGGGGTCTCCGGGTGTCTCCCCAGACAGCAGCAGCAGCAGCCATGGCACCTGCGAGCACGTTACAGACACGCAGTCCTGGGCCTGGCCCTGCAACTCGTGTTTTAACAAATGCTCAGGTGAGTGATCCAGAGCTCCAGACTCTGGGTTGGCCTCCTGCAGATGTGCATTCTTCTCTCCAGGATCACAAGATCATTCTAAAATTCAGGCGAGGTCTTGCTCCTCGCCGCCCCAGACCCGCAGCAGCTCCCAGGGTCAGGCCGCTCACGGCAGCACGTCCAAGCCCTGTCTCGCTTCCCATCCAGCCCAGGCAGGCTGCTCTGCTCTGCTCTTCTCACAGAGGTTTTGCCCATATTCACGGGGGGCTCGCCCGCCAGGCCTCCAGCCCTCCTGTCCACCTCCTGATTCCCTTCTGGCCTGGGACTGCTCTGGCACAAACGCTGCACCCCGAGGTACGGGAGGAGGGACTGTTTACAGGGCAATGGCGGCCGGTGGAGGCGGTGGGCAGAGCCTGTGGGCACATGTGTCCCTCCTTCTTGGCAGTCCCATGAGATGGAGTGACTCTTCTTGGACACCCCCCTACTCCCGGCCCCACTCCCACTCCCTGGATGACCCTCTCCAGTGAGGGCTCAGGGTCAGCCTCTGTCGTGGGCTCTGCTCTCTGGAGATGCAGGCTCAGACCTGCCGTCACGTGCTCCTGCCAGCTATGGATGTCACTCCACCCGAGGTTAGAGTCCAGGACAGAGTTTCGGACTGAGCATGACAGATTCTGCCACCCGAGGGCCCTGATAACCCGCGCACCGGATACTGAGAAAGGTGGAGCGAGTTCCTTGAGGCTCTCTCCTCCCCATGCAGGTGGGTCACTGCGCAGTGAAACCAGACCCCAGGGACAGAGTGCTGTCACGTTCTGGAAATGGAGAGCTCGCCCACGGGGGGCCTCCTTCCTGACTCATTCCTTCTTCCTGCATTAGCTGGGCCCCTCCCAGTCCCTCCTGAAATCCCTGGGTCCCCAGAGCCTCTGTGCAATGATACTGTCACCGTTGCTGGGCGTCGGGCACAGCCAGGCTTGGTTTGAAGGGTGACAGTGTGGCTGTGGAGGCCAGGTCTCCGGGGCTGCAGGCCTGGCTCTACCACTATCACCTATGTAACCTTGGACAAGTCACTTGACCAGTCTGTGTCCCAGCACACCCACGTAAAATGGCGACAAGAACACGCACTCACAGAGCTGTCAGGGAAATAATGTTAATATATGTAAAGTGCTCACAGGCATGCAAGGCACAGAGGCAGTGCTGGAGAGCGTGGCTCTCCTAATTAGGAGGTCTTTATTCTCCCCACAACTCTGTGGTCTCGGCGTCACCATCCACTTACAGAGATGTCAGCCGAGGTACAGAGAGGTTAGCTGGCTTGCCAAGGCCACACAGCAGGTCAGAGATGGAGATGATATTTGAACCACATCTGTTCTAGGGTAGACCCTTGGGGATAAAGGGACTTGTCTTAGCTCCAGCTGCCATAACAGAACACCACAAGTGGTTTAAGTCATAGAAATGTGTTTCTTACAGTTCCGGAGGTGGGGAAGTCCAAAGTGCTGGTCTATTTGGTTTCCTGGTGAAGCCTCTCTTCCTGACTTGCAGATGGCAGCCTTCTTACTGTGTCTGCATGTGGGGTGGAGAGAGATAGATAGATAGAGATAGAGATAGAGATAGAGATAGAGAGAGAGATACTCTGGTCTCTCTTCCTCTTCTTATAAGAACACCAACCCCAGGATGTGGCCCCATCCTTATGACCTCATCTAAACATAATTATTTCCCAAAAGTCCCACCTTCCAAGACATTGGGGTCAGGGCTTCGGCATGTAAACTGGGGAGAGGTCCAAGCAGGTGGTCTGTGGGGGACCGTGTCCTGGTGCTCAGTGCCTGAGCTGTAGTCTCGGGTCTTTCTGCCAGCTTCAGGGAGGACTGGCTCCTGATAGCCCCCACCTGTGGACTGGCCATGACAACTGCTAGAAGATCACCAGGGAATAAAGAAGCACTTCTGGAACTCTTGGGGTGCAGAGCAACCCTCATCCCCAGACCCTGCTGCCCTTCCTCCTGGGTCTTCTGCCGGCAGCATCCAGCCTGGCGAAGTAGCAAATCTGGGCTGCTGAAGTCAAAGAAGGGGTTTGCATGGGGGAGGGGGCTTCGCAAAAAGTTCATAAAAAATGATTTTATGGAAAAAATAAACATGGATTTCAATTTTTTTTTTCAGTGTAATTCTACTTTTTAATGAACTTTTTGAAGCCACCTTATAATGAGCGTATCCAAAGCTGCACTCCCAGGTAAATGCATGCCCTCTGAGGCCTACTGGGGTAAGGCGAAGAGCAGGCTTTGTGGGTCACACACGCGTGGAGAAGGTTCGGTTAGATCCCGCCAAAGGCCGTTCTGTCCCGGGACTTCCCAGAACCTTCCATATGCTCATCCAGGCTGGGTGGGCAGTATTTCCCAAACAGATGGACCTGGGGAACCCTCTTTCCTGAGGACAAGCTTTTGGATTTGCAGAGCTCGCTTTGGGCACTGCTGCTGTAGTGCTTGGCGCAGTCTACCCTTTTCCAGATGGACAGATTGCCTCAGCCAGATGGGGGCTTCCCTGAGCTGGCTGCTCCTGCCAGTGAAGCCCCCGGTTCCCTCCCTTGCCTGCTCTGAGAAGGGATGAGTCACCCATCTTGGACTGTGGGTGCCAGCTCTTGAGGTGCAGTGAGGGCTGAGCTCAGTGGGAGGGTGCTAGTGGCCTCCTGGGTACAGCTCTCCAGCCTAGGGTGAATGTCACTGCTGGGGGCAGGCCCAGGAGTGGCGAAGGGCCATTACAGGGTGCTGGTATTAAAAATGGAGACTCTCATCCACACTGGGAGTGAGCGCTGGTCTTCCCAGTCCCCCGATTGCTCCCCCACCACTGCTGTCCCCTACCCCAGCCCCCTTCTCAGAGTCCTCTGGACCTTCCCACGATCCAGCAACCAAAGGGCTAATGTGTGGCACAGCTGGGGACCCAGGACCTTGCTCTAGGGTAGGAGTCCCGAGTATGTTCTAACTGGCCCCCAGAACATCACCCTTGGTGTTAACGCGTAGTCCCATCCGTGCTCTGATGCCAAGAGACGTGATGTGAGCAGGTGAGGAACACGGGAGCAGTGGCGTGAGGGAGGGGAGAGGTCACGGGCAGCGGTCAGCCTTCCCACCACCCTCTGCCATCTCTAGCCGTGTGCCCTGAAGAGGAGAATGGTGCTCTCCCTTCCAGTCTCAGATCCAGCCCTCGGAAGGGGTTCTAAGGGCAAAGGTGCCCATGGCCAGCACAGGGCCTGAGCCACCAAGAACGTGGGCTGTTTGCTCTTCCCATCCTGCTTCAGCAAGCGCTGGTGACTGCAGGTGCCGGAAGTGACGCTCCCCCCAGGTGTCTCCTCCTTAGGGGCACAGCTCTACCTCCACGTCTAATCCCTCTCACTCCCTGGCCCCCACCGGCCCCTGCTGCTGTCTCTCTCCTGCCCAGGCTGGAACCCGTGTCTAATTGGAAGCCACTCTGCCCACCCGGCAGGGCTCTGCTCCTGCTGGAGGAGGCCGTCAGGGAGCCTGGCCTCACCGTCTCCTGTGGGCACTTCCAGCTGAGGGGCAGGGACAGTGAGGATGAATGGGGCTCTGGAGTCCAGCTGCGGCTCAGTCTCTGACCCAGCCAGGGCAGGGTGCAGAGGCTGGTCAGCTGAGCAGGCGGTATCGAAGCCCCACATCAACCACATGCTGTAAAAGCAGTTTAGACTATGGGCAGGGACGCGCGCTTGGAGCCCAGCAAACCTGCTGCCTTTCAAAGCCTCTCTGGCCCTCAGTGTTCCCATCTGAGGAGTGGGGATGCTGTAGTGGGAAGGCAGTGAGAAAGGGACAGAAAGGTTGTCACAGAGCCCACTTGTGATAGTTGCACCCTCCTGACCCCACCCTTCTTCCAGGGTCAGAGACCCCCACCCCCAACCCATCTTGCACAGCGTCTGGTTTAATACTCACCACCACCCAATGCGGTCCTTTGCTTTTTCTGCAGAAAGAGAAGCTGAGATTCGTAAAGTGCCTGTCGAAGGTTGTCCAGCTGGTAAGCAGACGTCTCGTCCTGGTGTCAGACTCCAGCTTTCTGGCCACAGGCTGCTGTTTAATGAGCACTACAGCTTCCTCCCCATTCCCTCCTCCTACCCCTCTACTGTAGAGGTGAGAGAGCCCATGCTCATATTACACAGCTGGGGACGGTCCCTAAGGCCCCTCATGTGTATGCCATGACGGGGCAGGAGAGTTGGGGCCAGCATAGCCAGAGGTGGATTGGTCTTCAAGGAAAGCTTTGAGTTTCTGGGCGAGCGTTCCAACGTCCCTAGTCCATAGATGGTCTCCTACTCTCGTCCATCCTTCAAAGCTCTGCTCAGGACTGCCATGCCGTGAAGAAGTCTGGGTTGAAAGACCTCATGGAGAGAGAAGGGGCCAGGATCAAGCTCCTGGCTGAACCCCAGCCCAGCTGACCCTCAGCCGAACACGCAGGGCCAGCAGGACTGCTACACCAACTGCAGAGGCAGGAAGCCGTCCAGGGCTGCTGGTGGACGCTCCCGAGACCTGGCACAGTTCGTCACGCACCAAAATCTACCAGAAACAACGTCTTCCTCCCCACACTAGTGCCCATGGGGGGCGAGCCACAGACTGGGTCTGAGACCCCACCCAGGAGCCCCAGGGAGTGGGTGACTGCAGGAAGGACATGGGAGCACGCCGGTGGCTCCTCTGATCTGATGGAAAAGGGACGGAGACAACACTGACTCTGTTTTCCAGCTGGAATTAGAACACATCTAAACAGGGCGATTTCATTGCTTTTGCTTATATCCAGCTCTCTGAGGCTGTTGAGAGCGAGTCCAGAAAACCAACACGCATCTTGGCAAATTGCAATAGCTGGATTTTCCACCACTCTGGGTTTCAGTGATTGAAATTAATTCATTTAATGAAAGAGACTGGCAGAAGGGGGACGTTGGGCATTCTTGGCAGAGAAAGAACTTTGAGCACAGCTCGGAGCCGTGGAATCTGTGGAGCTTGCACTTGGGTGCAAGAAAACAAGTGTCAGATTGACGAGACGCTTACGCCAACGGCGCCTGGGCTTCGCTGCACACCAGAGCACCCAGGTAGCTTATGAAAACTCCGGCCCTGCATGTTGGGGTGGGGCCCAAGAACTGGCTTTCTGCAAGCACCACCACAATGCCGATGCTCCCATTCAAGGAATACCACACCTTGAGAATCATTGACCTGAAATTTAGACCCCAAACAAATGGGGAATTATTTTTCTCATCTTATAGAAGGTGATTAGGTGGTAGTTTAGGCTTAACAAGGGGCCTCAACACTATCAGGAGCCCAGAATTCCAGTCTGGCTTCTCAGACATCTTTAGCTTATTTGTTTTCATCCTTAGACTTGAGGTCCCATGGTGACAAGGTGGCTGCTGCAGCTCCAGATGTTATGTCTGTCCTAAGAGGGCAAAGGCAATAGTTGAAAGGCCTCTTGAGGTCTAGCCTCTAAAACACATACTCTTAATTTCTACCAGAGGTTTTTGCTATAGGGCATGTGCACTCACCAGAAAGACAGAGAGAAACAGAGAGATAGAAAGCGAGAAATCACCCCCCATGGGGGATGGCCATGCTGCAATCCCTTCTCCTCCATTCTCCTCTAGGGATCTTGGGCACGTACGCACATGTACCCAGCATGAGTTTAAGCCACCAGGTCTGGGACTCGAACCGCAGTCAACTGCTTGGGAGTCCAGTGCCGTAGCCATTACGCCAACTGCTGGTCCCAGCTTCTACCAGATTCTACTAGTGAATGAAAGTCCCAAGACTAGCTTAGACCTGAGGGCATAGAAAAACAAACTCCACCTCTAGCAGTGGTGGTGCAGAGGTAGCACAGCACCCCCCGACACTGGAGTCATACAGAGGGTCCGAGGCTTATGTCCTGATCTCTCGGCACAGGTGCCCGTCATTCTGGCTTGCGGAGGTTGGGGTGGAATGAAGACCCCGTTGCGGGTGCCCTCCTTCCATTGCTCTCTCTCTCTCTGTCTCTCTCCTTCGTGGAAGAAATAAATAAGCTTAGAAACATCCTGCCACATTGGCCTTCTGGCCACAAATCGTTCACATTTCTTCCACAGTGGATCGTGTGTACCCAGTGCCCGAGCTCCCCTAAGTCTCCCCTGATCATAGTGTCGGCCTTGCCATCCTGAGTCCGTGGTCCAGATCCGGTCCGGATGTCTAACACTCACACCATGCAATAGCAAGACAACACAGACACGAAGTATGGAAGGGGACAAAGAGTAGGGCCCCAATACTTGCTGGTCCACAGCAGTTCTGAAATCCAGCTGGGCCCGTCTTATCGTCTCCCACCTCTGGGGACAGGAGATCTTCTTGGCTAGGGCCTGGCTCTGCTTCCTTGGAGAGTGGCCTCCAACCCTTGTTCTCCTGGCTGGCCTCTGAGCGCCGGCCTCTGCTCTCAGAGGTTCATCTATTCCGTCTAAAGTACCTGCCCCTGAGTAGCTTTCTCGGCTCGCTTTCTGCTTGCACACTCAAGGCCCAGATGGCTTCTTCCATTTCAACTGCCAGTTCCTTTAAATCCAAGCAAGTGGTACTCTTGTAAATACAATCCCCTCACATATTATGGGTTTTCCATGAATCATTTCCGGGGCACTTAATGACCTTAAAGCTACAGGATTCTTTTTAAGATAGCTCTCCACTTTGGCATGTCAAATTGCTATAGCCCAACACTCTGGAGGTTCTTAGAAGCCTCCACATAGCTTCAAGGCCTTTCTAGGCACCGCTACAATTAAGACAAGGCCTTAACAATTTTTTTTTAGATTTATTTATTTTATTTTATTTATTATTATTATGCTTGTTTGTTTATTTGAGAGAGATTTTTGCTATTGGTTGCATGCGCTCGCCAGAGAGACAGAGACAGAAAGCGAGAAATCACCCCCCCAGAGGGCATGGCCATGCCACAATCCCTTTTCCTCCATTCTCCTCTCAGGATCTTGGGCACGCATGCACATGCGCCTGGTGTGAGTTTTAAGCCTCCAGGTCCAGATCTCAAACCATTTCGACTACGTGAGATCCCTGTGACGTTAGCATTACGCCGTCCCTGTTATTATTTTTAAATTTGCTATAGGACACACACGTCCACTAGAGAGAGACAGAAAGAGAGAGAGAGGGAAAGAGAGAAAGCAAGCTGCCAGGTTCGGAACTCGAACCACAGTTGGCCATATGGGAGTCTAGCACCTTAACCTCCATGCCACCTGATGGCCCCCTTGACAAAGGCTTTCACAGACACACCCTTGATTCTGTGTTCACCTCCTGGCTGCTTTTCATTCAGAATCTTTTGCCAAGAGAGACTGGGGATAAGAGGTATTTTGTTTCCCACCTTGGCACCCCCTGGTTCCTTCCTGTGGCCTCCGAATTCTGCATGCAAACAGGCTAGCTCTCCTCAGCTCACCTCCCTCTCCCTGGACTTGACCGTCAACAGCTACAAGAAGCCTGCTGGCTCTTCACAGTGGCTGGGAAACCTCCTTAGCCAGATCTGTAAGTTCATTTGGTACATTTCCTGTCTTCCAAGTTTCTTCAGGTGATGGTCTTGCTGATTATCCTGCCTCTACATGACACAGGTCACCCTTCTCCAGTGGCAGTTTCCTCCCTGTCCACCCAGCCTCCACTCCACTTCCCCACTGCCTGGGTCCCAGAGCCAGTGCACACAATTCAGCTTTTAGTTACGGAAGCAGCCACCTGCAGGGACCAATTTCCGTAACTGAAATCGACTGCAGGGTAACGCCCACCCCACCACTTAGTTTAAGCCAGTGAGCTAGGATTCCTCATGCTGTCTCAGCGGTTCCCCTGCTGTTTCTGCTGGGCTCACTCTGGGCTGCACTCAGATGCAGGACTGGCAGTGGTGCCGGCTGCTGCCTGGGACGGCCTGGCTCTCCTCCACATGGTCACTCATTCTCCAGGAGGCTAGCCAGGCTTCCTTACCTGAGTAGGCTCAGGGTGGTCTTACAGAAGGCAAAGCCAGAAAGGAAGCCCTTTCAGCTTCTGCTTTACTTTCTGTAACACCACCCTGAGCCTACTCAGTAAAATAAAATCTATTTCACTTCGTCAGAGGGTACATGCACTTGCTAGAGAGAAACAGAGAGAGGGAAAGTGAGAAAGCATTCTCCACGGAGGATGGCCATCCCACAATCCCTTCTCCTCCATCTTCCTCTTAGATTTTGGGTACACACACATGAATCCAGCATATTTTTCAAGCCATCAAGCCCAGGACTTTAACCGTGAAATTGGCCCTGTGGGACACCACATGCTAGCCTGAAAAGACTTTGAAAACTGTGTGCTGAAACTCATATAACCTCCTTTCCAGTGGAGTCCATTGCCACAAGACCAGCCTAGATTCAAGAGGATGGGGAAAGTCTCTATCTCTGGCCAGGAAGCTCAATGCCATCATGTCATTGAGTGGCAGATCCACAGTCTCCCCTCAGGATCTGCAGGGCACTGGTTCTGGGACACTCTGGAAATACCAAAATCTGCAGATGATCAAGCCCTTTGCACAAAATGATGAGGTACTTTCATGTAATCTATGCACGGCCTCCTACGTACTTCAGATCATCTCTAGATTTCTGATAATACCTGATACACTGTAAGCACTGTGCAAATAGTTGTTACATGGCACTGCCTACGCGATATGACAAGAAAAATATCTGTAAAAACTTAGCACATAGTTGTCTCAGGACTAACTGTACAGTAGATGTCAGGAACAACAGGACATTTTCCACCCATGGTTGGTGAATTCCATGGATGCAAGACCATGGACACTGAGGGCTGTCTGTACTGCAAAGGGGGAAATGTATGGCTGTGAACCAATCACCACAGCAGTCTTCATCACCTCTCTCCCGGCCTTGATCCCATGGATGGCTTTGTATGTTCTTTGAGATAGTATTATTTGCAAGTACACTGTGGTTTTTTTTAAGAATTATTTTTTTAATTTGATCATCATTATTATTTTTTAATTTGCTACTGGGCATGCTTGAGAGAGAAAGAGAGAGAGACAGAGAGAGAGAGAGAGAAAGTGAGAAAGCAAGCCACCAGGTCCAGGACTCAAACCACGGTCAGCCATGTGGGAGTCCAGTACCTTAACCACCATGCCATCTGCTGGCCTCCAATCTGTTTTTCTATTAGTAGGAGACTGTTCAGTTGCAAAGTAGCACAAGTGAGATTGAGGAGTGTGCAGGTAACATGGAAATGAGGTGACTCTGGACCTCGTGGAATCCAAAGCCAAGAGGGACCAGGATATGTCCTCCCTTTCTTCAGTATGACCTTCCTTCTATGCTTCTCTCCGTGTCTGCTCCGTTCTTTCCTGGAAATCCCCATACTCCACATCCTTGCAACTTCTCTCCTCCCCCATCATTCTGGTTCAAGACGCAGAAGTAGGAGTCTGCTGGAGGAGGGGCAAGAGGAGAGGCTTGCCAGTGTAGACTTGCGATGGGTCAGACCATCCCCAGCGCTACAGACTTTTATGAACCCTGAACCTACCACCCACTTCCAAAGACTTCAGATCTCTTAGCTTTCATTTTTACAAGAGAAAGATGGGTCTCTGGTCCCCCAGTAGGCTGGCTCAGAAGGCATCACGTGATATAAAAACGGTTTCCTGGATGTGTACCTCCAGCTGCTGGTGGGTGTAGACATTTTCCAGGGATTGCTGGAGCTCAGTCTTTCTTACTCTGGGTAGGGGCCCAAGGAGAGGCCTCCAGTGTGTCTCCTAGGGACCAAGGTCAGAGGACATCAAGGAGACCCAGTTTTGGGGGTCAGCCCACACACCACCTCCCAACCCCTGCCCACGAAGACGTTTCCCCAGGCCACCTTAGGAACGGTGGCAAGCCGTGCCCTGTTCCTGCGGTGAGGGGGTCTCACCTGGCGGAGGCCTGTGTCTCAGTCCCTCCTTTCATGAACTGCAACGTCCTGAGCCCCCATTTCTTCATCTGCAGTATGGGGACAGGGTCCCTGCTGCACATGCCAGGGAAGGCCAATGGTGGCAGATGTCAAGTCCCC
The DNA here is from genome assembly GCA_026018925.1 of Tupaia tana. NCBI lineage: Eukaryota > Metazoa > Chordata > Mammalia > Scandentia > Tupaiidae > Tupaia > Tupaia tana. Next base: position 59,942,402 of record JAKSZU010000012.1, read on the forward strand.
AGTCCGGTGTTGGAAGTACGGAAATGTGCTGGTGAGGCCAACATCACAACTGCAGTCCTTATGGGGGGAGGGGGGGGCTGCGCTCACTCTCATAGCTGAGGCCTCTTGGCCTGTGTGTTCTGGAGCATGAGGGGTGGGGCCTCCTCGGGCCTGGGAACATGGTGAGTGGTATCGGGTTTGGTGGGGATCAGTGATACCGTCAATGCAGGGGGGTGGATAGAGGCCTCAGGGGCCCCAGCAGCTCACAGTCCTCTAGCTCTTAAACTCGCGTGGCTGAGGGGAGGACGGCGGCCACAGTGGGAATAGCCACGCCTCTGACACAGGCTTCCCTAGAGCTTCTCTGCTGGTCCCAGTCAGCCAGGCCCCCACTAGGGGTTCAGGGTCCGCCCCCCAGGGCGAGTCAGGGGACACTCTGGCTGAATTCTGGGAACAATCATTTCACGATGGACTTTGCAGACCCCCAACTCCCTTCTCAGGCCCTGCTTTGGGGCTGTAGCCTGCCTGGAGCACCCTGTGGGGACACAGGGCAGGACTGGGTGAGCAAGTCAGACTGTGTGTGAATTCAGGTCCCAGGGGACTCAGGGGTGGGAGGGGGAGCCCATAGCTTGCTTCTCTGGAGTTGGGGTGACCCAGATGGCCTGAGAGGGCTAAATGAGATAGTCTATGCACTTTGTTCCAAGACCTGCTGAAGTTCCAAGGCCTCTCCTGTAGTGTTGCTAGTTCCCAGGAGGGCTGGGGGGGTAGGGGGATGAAACTCCCTGTGCCCCTGCTTTCTGGAGGTGCTGCCTGTCCACCAGGCCTCACTGCCTGGTTTCCAGGGCGGCTACCATGAGCTTTCTCACACAGCCTCCATGAGGGGTTTCTTTCTTCTTTTATTTCTCTTTCTCTCTCTTTCTTTCTTTCTTTCTTTCTTCCTTTCTTTCTTTCTTTCTTTCTTTCTTTCTTTCTTTCTTTCTTTCTTTCTTTCTTTCTTTCTTTTTCTTCTTTCTTTTATTCCTTTCTTCCTTTCTCTTTCTTCTCTCTTTTTCTTTCTTTGAGGCATAGGAGGAGAACCAGCCGGCCAGATCACGGGCACACACAGGAAGGTCCCTGGACACCAATCAGAATCTTCCACGTGGGTCAGCCTGGTAGAGCATAGTGTCACTGCTGGGCCATGGGCCTGCCCCCATCCCATTTGGGAGTTTTTAATGTCTTCACGGAGAGTTGATTAAAATCCTGGTGGGGGGGGCAGGCCTCATCTCTGAATGCACGGTCCTTCCTTGGCCAGCAGTGTAGTCTAGTGGCCGCAAGTGCAGACCTGGAGCCGTCCTGCCTGGGTTTGAATTCCAGCTTGTGTGACCCTGGCGACTTCCCCTACCTTTCAAATGGGGACACTAATGGTATTTTTCTTCAATGGTTGTTCCAAGACTAAGCGAGACAAAAAGAGTTGATAGTGGACCAGTGGTGGTTAAGGGGGCTGGGCTCCACATGGCCAACTGTGTGGTTCAAGTCCCAGATCTGATGGCTTGAGAAACATGCCAGGTGCATGTGTGCACACCCCAAATCCTGAAAGGAGACATGGAGAAGAGATTGCATCCACTATGGGAGGTGCTTTCTCACCCCTCCCCCTTTCTGTCTCTCTCTCCCTCTCTCTGTCATTCTCTAGAGAACACACACACCCTCTGGCATTTAAACACACACACAGCTGATCTCTGTAAAGTGCGTAGACAATGCCTAGCTCATAGAAGTTCTAAGTAACGGATGGATAGCGTGGTCCCTGTCACTGCTCAATATTGCTCACACGGGGGCCATGATGACGTGGGTTGTAGACATTTGCTTTTGGCTTCAGAAAGGCAGTACAGGGTGGCAGGCATCCAACTCCCAGCCCATCTGGGGAGGAAGGCTCAGCCGCCTGAGATATGGGTGAACCCAAAGCCCTTCTTCTTTCAAGGAAGCCACTGGGGACCAAGACATGCCCCTTCCCTGCCCTGGCAGCTGAAGCACAGGCCCGTGACCTGGCCTCCACAGTGGAGCACTGCCCTTCTGGATCCTGTCGCTGAGGGCAACATCAAGGTTTGGGGAATCCATTAATTGTGGCCTGAACACTTCATGGAACAGACCACTCCTGTGGTTGCAATGATCGTACCCTCCAAAACGCATGTCAAAACTGAGTCTCCGTTGCAGAATTGGTAAGCAATGGGCCTTTAAGGGTGATTAGGATGTGAGTAGGGCTGTGCCCTGACAAAAGGGCATGAAAGAGACTGACCTTTTCACCTTTCCACCCCATGTGCACAAGCAGCCAGGCACCAGCCGTGAAGCCTTCTCCAGAGTCTAAATACGCTGGCGCCTCAGTCTGGACTTCCCTGCCTCCAGAACCGTGAGAACACAGTTCTCCATCTCTGGTGTCTGCTTATCACAGAAGGACTGAGACAACTCCCACAGCAGGGGGGCCACTTGCTGTAGAAGGAAACATGTCCATCTAGTTTAAGCCATCACTGTTTCGGGCTCTTTTTCAGTAGCCACGAGCCTCTTCTTTCCACCTCATACATCCAACCAAGACATTCCCTCCACTGCTTCAGCCAGAGGGTTCTTTTGTCTCTTGGAGAGGTTTTTTGTTTTTGTTTGTTTTTGCTGTAGGGTGTGTGCGCTCGCCAGAAAGACAGAGACAGGGAGACAGAAAGTGAGAAATTACCCCCCAGGGGGGGTGCAATCCCTTCTCCTCCATTCTACTCTTGGGATCTTGGGCATGCATGCACATACGCCTGGCATGAGTTTAAGCCACTGGGCCTGAGATTCGAACCATGGTTAATTACATGGGAGTCCAGCGATGCAGCCATTGTGCTATCTGCTGGTCCCAAGGTTCCTTTGTCTCTTTTGTTCTTTCCTTTGTGCTGTTTTGGTTTGCTTGTTTGTTTGTTCTTGCCATAGGGCATGTGCGCTCGCCTAATAGAGACAGAGGGAGACAGAGACAGGAAAAGCGAGAAGTCACCCCCAAGGGAATGCCCGCACCTCAATCCCTTCTCCATTCTCCTCCTGGGATTTTGGGCCACACACATGTTCCCAACATGATTTTCAAGTCACTGGGTCCAGGACCTGAACCCCAGTCAGCCATGTGGGAGTCCAACACCTTAATCACTACACCACCTGATGGTCCCAACTTCCTGCTGTTTGGAGCGACAAAACACCCATTGGCGCACTGTTCGCGGACAGGGCACGCACCCCTTGGTGCGGATCAAGGCTAGCTGTAAGTATTAGCTATCCGTCTGCATCAAGCTGCCAAGGCTCCCCCGCAGAGGCAGGTCCTCAACACTGAGGCTTTCTCAGCAGGCCGGCTCCTTCTTACCTTCCTCCCCAACACCTGTCACAATATTTCCTTCCAAACAATGTTCCCTTTTCCTCTCCAAGGTGCCAGTTGTGAGGTTCATCAAAGCCCCGGCACTCTGACACCTTTGTTTGGTGTAGCCTGTGAGCCCGGATCCTGTTCCTTTGATCTCTCACTGGAAAACAAAAGCCATGGAACCTGAGCCCCTGGCCCGCAGAGAGAGGGGTGCTGGGTACAGGTCAGCAGGCATGTTTTCTCAAAAAAAAAAAAAAAAAAAGCAAAAATGGAAAAAAGAAAGAAAAAGAAAAGAAAGACAGAGAAAGAAAGAAAAAGAAAGAAGAAAGAAAATACAGTGGTGAAATGGGCCGTTCTGTGAGGCAGACCCACACAAGAAGGTGACTGGGTCCCCTCGGGGCCTCTCTCTCTCTCTCTCTCTCTCTCTCTCTTTTTTTTTTTTTTGGAGAGGTTTTTGCCATAGGGCGCATGTGCTCACCAGAAACACAGAGAGACAGAAAGCGAGAAATCACCCCCCAGGGGGGATGGCCACGCCGCAATCCCTTCCCCATTCTCCTCTCGGGATCCTGGGCACGTACGCACACGCGCCTGGTGTGAGTTTAAGCCACCAGGTCCAGGACTCAAACTGCAGCCAACTACATGGGAGTCCAGTGACATAGCCATTACGCTAACTGCTGGTCCCCCCTCAGGGCCTTTCTGAGCATACTGGGCACATGTGCTAGGCGCCTGGGTGCCTGCAATCCTGGCTGCCTGAAACCAGGGGGATCAGGGCACCCTGTCAGGGATGCTAGATCTCTCCCTGTGTCTGTCTCTCTCACTCATGGCATAAATAAAATAAAACTTTTATTGAGACAGACTGCTGGCTCCCACCCCCAGCGGTTCTGATCCAATAGGGCTGACAGGCCTGAGAATCTGCATTCCCAGCAAGGTCCCGGCTGGTGCGGAACCTGATGCTGGGTTCAGCGGTGTTTGAGAAGTGCCGCTCTGCTATGTGAGCCGCGTGATGGATGGGCTGGACGCGGATCTTAAGAAGCAGACATAAAAGAGGAGAATTCAAAGAGCTCCAGCACGGCTTCTTCCAGGGCAGCGCCGAGCTGAGGAGCAGCACCTTGGCAGCACAATCTTTGGAGAGGGATTCACAAAGAGGAGCCCTTTCAGCCGGGTCTTAAAGGATCAGCTGAAATTTTCCAGGCAGGCTAGACAAAGAGCACCCCAGCAGCAGGGACACAGGAACAAAGGCAAAACAGGGAGAAGGCCATGCCCCTCGGAGGCACCCTGCTCTCCCCCAGCTCCCAGGGCATCTCCGGAGAGCACAGTGGCGAAGCGGTCACTCCCAGATTGCCGCTGGCCCGGAGTGGAGATCTCTGTGAAGGGCTGGCGTGCTGAAGGACACGTTCGTGATGCGTGTCGGGGTCAGCCTGGGCGAGGCGGGTGAGGGCCTTGAGATGAGAAGGCTGCCTTTGCACCCCCAGAACGACGTCTTTGCACCCCCAGAACGACGTCTTTGACAGTCTCCACGGATTTCGGTGTTATTAAGCACAGAGAGAGAACATTAGCGACCCAGAGAAAGCCTTTAATCCCAGAACCGCCCGTTCCGTGGGTGCGTTTTCACACCCTCCCGGGAGACGTGGCTTAGAGGCACACAGCTGGCATTTCCAGGGCCTGCTTGCTGGGCGGAAGAGCAGGTGTACAAAAAGAGGTCTGCCCCTGAAAACCACGCTGCAACTTCACCCCAGGATTCAGCCTGCCCTCCGGCCCCGACCCCTTCGTCTTCCTGTCCTCGTTATGCCCGTTGCCTGGCTGGTTCCCGCTCTGCTGTGACTCTGACCCCGGAGACCGCAACGACTCGCCTGCAGTGGCAATTACGCGTTAATGGAGGATCAGCAGTGACGCACGCGGGCGGTTTCTAGGCATTTAAGGGTGCCCATGCTGAGCTCAGGGTCCCCAGGGCTGCTGAGACCTGCATCTCTCCGGCAGAACAGCGGCTGGGGGCCTCCAAATGTCACCACCTGCGACCCATCATCTGTCAGTGCAGTGCCCCCTATGTGTGAGGCTCGGGGTAGCTGCTGATGGCCGAGGCTGTGGCTCTCTGCCCACCCACCACCCCCATGCCTACCCTGTGTGGTCCCTGTGTGAGGGTTTTTTCTAGCCACATGTGTTCTTGTTCTGTCCTTTACTCTTCCACACGACGTCGGTGCTAGTGCGACCCATTTCATGGAGGAGCAAAGTGTGCTTCAGTTAGTAACCAACGCAGATGAGAGGGTGGGGTTTGACGGCACAACTCTGGAACCAGCCTGCCCGAGTTCAAAGGCCAGTGCTGACCACTGGGCCGCCTGGCTGAGTACTTACCTCTGAGCACCTGTTCTCTATGCCTTGTTGGTAAAACGAGGGAAATATTGAGACCTCCCTTACGGGCCTGCTCTGAGGTGCAAGAAGCCAATGTGTGGAAAACAGTGGTGCCTGCCACCTCGCCTGGACCATGTCCTGGGTATTCCTCTTACACCGACTCACAGGCAGCCAGTGGGCCGACCACACCGCCAGGTCCCGCCTCCCATTTGCCCCGCTGCCCTGAGGCTGAGAACACGAGGGTCATGAGGTCGGGCCCTCCCTGGGGCTGCGCTCTACCCTGAGAGACAGACGGACTTGGGTTTGAATTCTGGCATCGTGATCTGATTGAATCTGATTCCTGGAGAGTCTGTAAAATGTTGCATCATGGTTGTGATTTTTAAATAAACAATGAAAGCTTAGGGTCAGGTCTGCCATGTGGGCCGTGGGGCCACACTTTATGGAATAAATGTCCGGTTCTACCACGCTCCAGCTGCATGACTTCAGGTAAGTTACACACCCCCCGTGTGCCTCAGTTTCCTGGTCTGTAAGATGGGGACGATGCCAGCTCCCCCGTGGTGGAGCGCAGAACTCACTGTGCCATCAGCACCGCTGGCATGTGCTCAGCCCCACCGGTGAGCGCTGAGACATACGCAGTCACCGGGGCCGGCCACGCAGCAGCGGCTCAATCAACAGCAGCAGTGAGGCGGTGAGGGCTGCTAAGTTCTGCCTTCCCTCTCGCGGCCAGAAATGTCTCGGGGCCAAGAATTCTCCGTTCTGACCGCCATTAGAACCACAGGCAGCACTGGGAACCCACATCCCAGAAACCCTTAATTCATACACAGGGCCTGGCACCGTGCGGTTTTTAAAAGCTCCCAGGTGACTATAACAACAAGCAACCAGGGTGGCACAGCGTGGGGTTAGGAAGTGACTGCGGGTCTCAGAGGGAACCTTTTAGCTAGGTGGATCAGGCAGGGACTCCTGAGCTCAGATCGGTGCGACGACAAGGGGAGCCAGGCGAGGACGGGAGGGCAGGGTTTCCCAGAGAGCTGAGCGGGTACCAAGGCCCTGGGCCGTGTGCTCGGTGTGCGGGAGGGGAGCGGGAAGTCTGCACGCAGAGAAGTCCGCGGGTGTGAGGAGAGGGCCAAGGACCCGAGCCCCGGATGGCAAGGAAGGAAGACTGAACCCCTCTGGGCAAAGGGACGGAGTTTAGCCCTGCAGTAGGCAGAGAGCCTCTGGGGCACCTGTCAGTCATGTCCGCCATGGGGAGCGAAGGGTTCCCCCGGGCTCTCTGCGGATCTGGCCTCATTCTCCAGGGGTTTCGTCCTCCCCACTCTCCCAGGTGGGCCATCGGGCCAAGAAGGACCCTTTGGGAAACGAGGTGGGTCCAGAGGTGGGGAGAGAGGCCGGGCCCAGTGCCGCCCACCCCCCAGGGGCCCTCACAAAGGCCACTGCTCTGGCAGCGAGGGCAGGAGGGCTGCCAGGAAAATGCCAGCCTCCCGCGAAGGCTTAATTAGCTGGCTGTGCCGCTGCCGGGCTGGCGTGGCGGGGCGCAGGTGCCTCTGCTTCCCGGCACAATTATCTGGGACACCAGGGCAGGACATTAAAGGCGGTGTCTGCAGCTCCGCGTGTGTACCTGCGTGGAGTGGCATGTTTGTGTGTTGTGTCCTCACGCTGGCTGGTCTGCGCCTGTGCGTGCGTCTCCGTGTCCGTCTCGCTCACGGGACAGCGTGTGTGTCTGACCCCGTCTTAGCCGTGTGGGAAGATGGGTGGTTGTGTCTGTGGCTTAGTGTGTGTGTGTGTACACTCCGTGTACCCAATCTTGCTCTCAGAGCTCCTGCCTTCCGGTGCAGGCTCGCCCTCCTCCGTGCCTCAGTTTAGTCACTTCTGAGTGGGGCTGCAGCGCTCGGCCCTAGACCCACATGACGTTTGTCCACCCCGTGGTGTCCTCTCCTGCCGGCTGCTCGGCCTGGTGGGGGGTGCGCCTGGTGGACGGGCGGCTTCCCCGGCCACAGCAACAGAAGCAAGCCCTTCCTGCCGGCAGGCCGGGGGAGGCCCAGCTGCATCCTGAGCCGGGCTGACGTGGCAGGGAGGCCAGGCCTGGGGCCACCAGGATCTTTCTGGTCGTGACAGGAAGAGCTTGTGGTCCCCATGGCTGCGTGTCCTCCCAGGCCCTGGGCTCAAAGAGAAGCAGAGGAGGAAGTGAGTCCCTCCTCACTGCTGCCCGGGTCCGGTCAGGACCAGAGGATGTGACCTTGGGGAGCTGCTCCAGTCAGCAACAGGGAGGGCGGGTGGGTTTCCGTGGAAACCTGACTCAGTGTGGAGGGCCGGAGCCCTCCCTGGCCAGCCATGCCTGGCACTGCGGGCGCGTTTGCTCTGGGCAGGCCTTGAGGCTGAGCTGCGTCTACGTCAGCAGCGGTCGCCCTGCTCCTCCCACCGTGGCGCACCCCCATGGCCTCCTGGGGGCTCCTGGGTCTCCCCACCTCTGTCCCTCTTCAGGGCCTTTGCATGTGCGGGCCTTTTCTGAAAGATTTTTGCTATAGGGTGTGTGTGCTCTCCAGAGAGACAGGAAGTGAGAAATCACCCCTCGGGGGGATGACCACACCACGACCCCTTCTCCTCCAATCTCCTCTCGGGATGTTGAGCATGCACGCACATGCACCCGGCATGAGTTTTAAGCCACCGGATCCGAGACTCGAACCGCGGTCAACTACACAAGAATCCAGCAATGTAACCATTATGCCATCCGCTGGTCCCAAGGTCCCTCTTCTTAAAACCCCTTTTCTCCTGCTCATCTAGAGACTGGCTCCTTCTCATCATCCATGTCTTGGCTTAGATGTCGCCTCCCCAGAGGGCCTGCCTGTCACCTCTTAGCCCCAGGTGACACCTGTCCCTTTCTTTCATGTTGTGCTTCAGAGCATGTAAACCACCTGTCTTTATCTGTTTTCACGTGTTTATTCCAGCTCCTTCTGGAATATAAGCTCCATGAGGGCAGAGCCCTCGCCTGTCTTGTTCAGCCTCCCAATTCCAGGATCAGCGTCGGTGTGTAGTGTGTGCTCAAGAAATGCTAGCAGTTTAACAAATTCACTGAACACTAGCTGTATGCCAGGCACTATTACCTCATTTAAGCCTTCGATAACCCATAAACCAAAGGTGTGTGCTCTTAGTATACCCATCTTGCTGCCAAAGGAAAACGAAGTTCAGCGAGGGTAAGAAACTTACCTAAGGTCACACAGCGAGTAAGCAGGAGAATCAGGACTTTTGTCCAGGTCTGTCTGACACAGTTGCATGCTGTTTTGTTTTTAAGTTCACATATGTTATTTATGATAGAGAGTGTGTGCGTGCACACGAGGGAGAGAAAGAGAGGCACACCCCCAACAGGATCTGGTCACACTGCCAGCCCCCCTCTCCAGGCCTCCAGTTCCTCCGGATCTTGGACATGCACACACGTACCTGACATGTTCTCAGGCCATCCCAGGATCTGAGCCAGCGATCGGCCCTGGGGCTTCCAGCACTGCAGTTCAGTTGGCCATGACGGTGCCTCCAGGCGTGTTCTTGACGTTCTGTTGTGTTATGATCAGGACACAGAAGAGTAGAGAAAGCCTGGCCAAGGAGACAGACAGACAGACAGACAAATGGATCAGTTATGTATGTTGTGAGACAAGCTGCCCACAACGCTGTGGCTTCGCTGTGACTTAAAACACCCGCTGTTGACTGCTCAGGGCTCTAGGGTTTGGCCGTTTGGCGACGCTGACATGGGATGGTCCTCTCTGCTCCGTGGGGTGTTGGCTGCACTGGGGGTAAGCAAGAGGAAGGTCAGCTGGGAGGCTGTCCCAGATGGCCCGCTCACGAGTCTGGCAATGGGCAAGGCTGCCAGTCAGGTGTCTCGGTGTCTCCCCAAGTGAGCTTTACAGGGGGTCAGCTCGGGCTTCCGCACGTGGTGGCCAGATCCAAGACAGCAGGGTGCTGGGAACACGGCCTCCTGCAGGGCCTTCGGCATCGCCTCTGCCGCCTTCGCCAGCGGCTTCCACCAAGGCCACTCCATTGTGCTGTCAGAGTCCACGACCTCGTGGGTGCACTTGGGGACAAACTGTCTCCTCCAAATCTCTCTCCTCCACAGACGACACCCTGGGGGCTACAAGCAGCATTGCCCTGGCTTCTGACTTTCAGACCTCCTGCACCTCGGATCCCCCACAGCGCTCGGGGCTGGAGGCCAAGGCCAGTCACTTCCCTCCAGGAGCCTCAGCGCCTTGCGGACACGAGGCTGCTGTCTCTCCTCCAGCCCCATGGGAAACCAGACGGGCTTGTTTCCTCCTCGACAGACGCAGAACCTGAGACCCAGAGAGTGACTCCCCAATTCATTGGAAGGTCCCACAGAGATGGGGATGGGGGCCAGAGGTGCCAAAGTCTTCGTCTAGGTTTCTTCTTCCAACTCTGGGTAACTCCGAGTGTTCTTGAAGGCAACCCAAAGCCTTGGTCCCAGGGGGAAGATGAAGCTGGGTGATAAAAGACACCTCTTCCTTCCTTCCTTCCTTCCTTCCTTCCTTCCTTCCTTCCTTCCTTCCTTCCTTCCTTCCTCTAGTCCTTCCATCACAAACGATTTATTGAGAACCACTGAGCCCCTGCGAGGTGCCAGGCTGGGCGCTGGCCCCTGAAGATGTGACACGGACAGAGCAGAGGGTCTCCGTCCTGTTGGCGCTGACCGTCTAGCGGAGCAGGGTACACAGTAAACACGAGAATGAATGTGGGGTGGGGGAGACCTCCAAAAGTTCCTGGAAAATGAGTACTAAGAAAAAGCTGTGCATGGATTTCAAATGTTCGGCACCAAAATAAACTCATACTTTAATTCCATTTTGCACACACTTTTTGAAGCCCCCTCATACGGGAAGGGGAGGAATCGTGCGGGTGGTTGTCCTGGTGGCAGACAGAGTCCCCGCTCAGCCTGCAGGCAGCTCCCCTGACGAAGGTCCTTCAAGCTGAGTTTACTGGGTGGAGAGATGAGGGGTGGTGCTGGAAGCGGGTGGAACAGCATGTGCAAAGGCTCTGAGGCCCCAGTGTGCTTGGCATGTTCAAGGAACACACTCAGGGGTCCCAGCAGCCAGCCCAGGCCGTGGTGAGGAAGCTGGTCACAGTGGCAAGCATTCAGAGGGGGCAGTGGCAACGATAGTGTGTGTTCTCGAAAGGCTCATCCCCTTACACCACGGAGGATAGTTCGGATGAGGGTCTGCGTGGACCCTGGAGCAGATCGAGCAGCACCACCTCCAGGCAGCGTCCGGGGAACTCCTGTGCAGTATTTCACCCACTCTTGGAAAGCAGGGTCCAGTGGGATCGAGTGACAGGGCCCAACGTCTTCATCCCCGGAAGCCCACAGCCCCTGCTCCTGTTTCAGGTCCTGTCAAGCACACCCACTTTGCCTCTGCAGACCCGCCTGGTTGCACTCTGAGCCTCAGGCCTTCCTGCTCGGGCCGACGGGGCCTCCGTCAGCTCTAGTCCAGAGCCAGCCTCATAAACTCCACATGGGGGAATGCTATCCAGGAGGGCCCCCACTCTCATCCTTCCTAGGCATGCCCACATGGCATCACCAGCAGACCGCCTGGGTCCCTCTGAGCTCTGTGAGGTTGGCAGCCACGTCTGTGCCATTTCTCTTTATAACCGGGCACCGGGTACACAGGAAACATCCCACATGGCTGAGGCCACAGCTCCCCAAAGGCTCAGGAATCTGAAGATGCCAGAATGTTAAACCCTTCACGTTCACTATGTCCCAGCCCCAACGTCACTCAGGTGAGGACACTGAGTCTTGAACATACCCTTTGTCACACAGAGACTGAGCTGCAGGAAAGGGGCAAGACCCCTAGTCCAGTGCCCTTCCCTGGGCCACAGCAGACTCACAGGAATTGGGGGTGGGAGAAAGGACCCTACAAGGAAGCCCTTGGATGTCTAAGGAGCTGTCCCCAAGGCCCCTGCAATCCAGGCCTTTGGGTGTCTGGGGAGGAGGAGGATGGGACTTCCTCACCCCTGTGGTCTCAGCTTACTTAGCCAATTCCATCCTCGCCCTAATTCTTAAGGCTGGCCTTGCCTCACTGACATGCCAGGAGCCAGGACACTGGAGCCCAAACCCCCTCGCCCGGCCACTGCCCCCATTGGGAAATGCACTCAGGTCCTCGCCTGGATGCTGAGGGTGTCCTCACCTGCCAGCACACACTCACAGCCTCCCACCTGTGACAGCCACACGGGTGTCTCCTTTCATCGTTGTCCCCACTGAAAGGCCACTTCCTGAGGCCACGGGCTTGTTTCATTCTCTGCTGCAACTCCTGCTTCTGGAACGCTGCCTGGTCCGTGGTAGGGACGCAGCACATACCTGTGACTGCTCTGTGGGGTGAAGAGGGAAAGAGTTGGCATCTGGAGACATGCATAGAACCCACCCCGCCCTGGCATGCCCGTCCCGGCTCTATGATCTTGAGCAAGGTGCCTGACTTCTCTGTAAAGTAGCCATGTTCCAGGGGACCTTCGGGTGTTGATTTACCGCCCTCACTCTGAACATCCGTGTTCAGGAAAAGCAAACGAGGCCCAGGACGCGTGACGCGCTTGCCCAAGGCCCCGCAGCTGGAAGCAGATGTGCGGTCAGGCTTCCCTCGTGCTCGATCTGGGATCGGCCTGACTCCAACCCGCAGTTCTCTGCAGCGGCTCCTCTATTTGTGCCTGCGTCCCACGGGGACCTGGATGGGAAGAGGAGGCAGGCGGTGCCACTCAGCTTCCTGGGCCTGGCGGCCCCGCTGCTGCCCTCCGGATGTGTCACCACCACCACCGCAGCCGGCCCACAGCCCCCTGGGAGGATGCCAGCGGCCACTCTTTCCAGACACTGTCCGGCACTTGATTAAGGCTCATTTTCCCTGGCAGTGCCTGGCAGGCATTGGCTTCTTTTTAAAATAAACAATGTCAGTGGAAGGTTTATGGTTTCGTTTTTGTTCTCTCCCCCACAGTTCTGTGCAAAACTGCTGGAGAAGGGCTGGCAGATGGTGTGGTGGTTAAGGTGCTGGACTCCCACATGGCTGACAGCAGTTCGAGTCCCAGATCTGGAGGCTTGCTTTCTTACTTTTCTTCTCTCTCTCTCTGGTTAAATTAGAAAATAATAATAATAATAATAAATATTAAATAAATAATTCTAAGGAAAAAAAAAAAACCCTGCTAGAGAAGAATAGGGCAGCTTTTGCTGGGTGCCGGGAGCTGGCAAAATTGACCTTCTGACGAGACAGGGAGGCAGTCAGCCTATTTGGTTAGTGCGTCTCCCAACCCCTCTGATTCCTCTTAAAGACTAACCATTGGGCTGTGCTTGGGAAGAGGGCCCTGGGCCCCACCCAGGACCTAGGCAGAGGTGGCCAGGAGTACTTCCCTCGGAAAGGTGTGGCTTTGAGGAGAGCATCTTCTCCTGTTGTAGTTGTTTGGGGTTCTTAATAAAACCTTTTTTTGAGGGGGTGAGGAGAGGTTTTCGCTATAGGGCGCGTGCACTCGCCAGACAGACAGAGAGAGAGACATAGAGACAGAAAGTTAGAAATCACCCCCCAGGGGGGATGGTCACACCGCAATCCCTTCTCCTCCATTCTCCTCTCGGGATCTTGGGCATGCATGCACACGCACCCGGCGTGAGTTTTAAGCCACCGGGTCCGGGATGTGAACCACGGTCGACTACGTGGGAGTCCAGCGACATAGCCATTACACTAACTGCTGGTTCCCTCTTAATAAAACCTTTTGATCTGAGGTAGTTTAAAATTCACAAAAAGTTGCAAAAAGAGTTCAGCAAATTCCTGCATACCTTTCAGCCAGCCTCACCCAACGATAATATCTTCAGTCACCATAGTACCATGTCAAGACCAGGAAGTGGATGGTGGTACAACATTATTGACTCCGATATAGATATTATTTAGATTTTACCAGTTTTTACATTTACGAGGGAGCTTCAAAAATGGGGGGGGGGAATGCCCTTCTATCAAGCATATGCAATGATTTTGATTTGCTTTGCATTAAAATAAACTCATACTTTAACTTCATGTTTTCGTAAATACTTTGAAGACCCTTGCATGGTAGGGAGTCCGGTCATCTGCAGTTTTCCTTTCGAAGGCTTCAGTTCCCCCAGCACAGTACAATAAGACATTTCTATTTTATTATTAGTTATCGTTGTTAATCTCTTACTGTGCTTAATTTATAAATTTATCATAGGCATGTATGACTCAGAGAAAACAGTACAGAGGCTCCTCAGCTTACCAGGAGTCACTGCCTGATAAATTCACTATAAAGAAAAAAATCGTAAGTCGATCCAGCATTAGGCAGGGACCATCTGCGTTTATAGGGCTTGGGGTTAGCCATAATTTCAGACATCCACTAGGGGTCTTGGGACATGTCCCAGCAGATAAGAGGGGACTACTAGGTATTAGCAGTTGGTGTAATAGCTATGTCGCTGGACTCCCAAGTAGTCGACCGCGGTTCGAGTCCTAATCCCGTTGGCTTAAACTCATGCCGGGTGCATGTGCATGCGTGCCCAAGATTCCGAGAGGAGAATGGAGGAGAAGAGATTGTGGTGTGGCCATCCCCCCTGGGGGGTGATTTCTCACTTTCTGTCTCTCTGTGTCTCTTTGTCTTTCTGGCGAGAGCACACGCCCTATAGCAAAAACCTCTCCAAAAAAAAAAAAAAAAAAAAAGAAAAAAAAGAGGGGACTACTGTATTGTAACTATGGTACTGTTTTTCTTTTTTTCCTTTCCTTTCCTTCCCCCCCCCCCGCTTTTTCTTTTTTTCTTTTTTCTTTTTCTTTTTTTGACAGGGAGCATGCACTCACTGGAGAGACATACAGACAGATGGAAAGTGAGAACTCCCCTTCTGAGGGATGAGGAGGATAGCATGCTGCAATCCTTTCTCCTCCATTCTCCTCTCAGGATTCTGGGCACGCACACCCATGCGCCCAGTGTGATTTTCGAGCTGCCGAGTCCAGGACTCAAACTTGGTTGGCCGTGTGAGAGTCCACCACCTTAACCACTATACCACTTTCTGGTCCCCTTGCTTTTCATTTTCATCAGTTACTCAAATAATTAAAGAGTCAGATGGTTTAGGAGGTTGGGTGTAAGGGGTGTGTCATATGGAAGGCTGAGATCTTCTTTCAAAAGTCTCTTCTGGAACCTTCCAGAATTTCCAGACTGGACTTCCTGCAGCTGGCATCCTGGGATCAGAACTGCCTTTCTCCATCAGTTGAGGATCTCTTCACCAACTCTCAGTCAGAGATCCCGTTTCCTGGATCCACATCGTCCTGTTTCTCCATTCACGCCCTCATTTTGGTGGAGCATAACCGTTAGTAGTTTTCTGAGAAACGGTGGATGGGAGAGGCACGTTTCAAGGCAGTGCACATCTAGGGATGTTTTCATGTTCTGGTTTAACAGAGGACTTGAGGTTAGGAGTACTTTTCCTTCAGAATTTTATAGATTTTGTGCCCGTCTTCTCACTTCCAGAGTGGCTGCTGCGACATTCAAAAGCATTCTGATTCTTTTTGTCTCTGGAAATGTATAAGCTCTTCTGTGCTACCAATGTTCGAAAACTTCGCGTTGGCCCTCCCCCGTGCAAATCTGGTTTTCACCGCTGCACTAAGTCCTCGGGGAGTGCTGTCAGTCTTGAGATTCCTGTTCTTCATTTTGAGGACATGTTCCTCAATTATTTTGCCAATATTTCCTCCCCACCATTTTCTCTCTCTCGAGCTCTTATGATTTGAGTATCAGAGCTCTCGAGCAGTCTTCTAATTTTATCACGTATTTCCTATTTTCAGTGATTCACCTTGCTGTATATTCTTGAGTGATTTTTTTTTCCAACTTTGTCTCCAACACTTTCTATTGATTTTTTAATTTCTGCTATCGTATTTTTTTCTCTAAGAGCTCTTCTTGTTCTCCGTGTTCATTTTCATGCCATCATATTCTTTTTCAGGGATGCATTTGCTTTTGTTCTCTCTCTTTGGATTTAGAGAGCTTTGTTTTTATTATGATTATGTTTTTATGATTTTTTTTCCCACATGCAGGATCTCATCATTCAAGTGCCACCATTCTTTTCTTTTCTCTTTTTAATTTATTGTCAGAGACTGCATGTGCTTGCCAGAGAGAGCGAGCCCCATAATGGAGTATGGTCACACTTCAACCCCTTCACCTCTGTTTCTATCCCCGCAGGATGTTGGACATGCCTGCACATGCCAGTGTATTTTTCAAGTCACCGAGGCTGGGACTTGAACTATAGTTGGCCATATGGACCAAACTCCCTTGACCACTGTGTTGGGGGCCAGCCCCATACGCCTCTATTTCATGTGTTTGTTTAGGTCTCCATGTTCACTCCAGAGACTTTCAGGAATGCCCAGGTCTTCCGTTGTCTGATCTTGACAGAGATAGGCTCAAAAGTGAGTGAGAGGGTCGAACACTGGGGGAAATATCAGCTGTTGGTATTCTTAGACCTTTCTTCCTCATCTGTCAGTTCCCCAGAGGAGACTTGGCCATTTTTGTCCGGAGGGCAGAGGTCAGTCAGCTGATGCTCCTGAAAGCAGAGCAGACCTGGATCTCAGCCTCCCATATGGTACACCCCCTTACACCCTCACCCCGCCCATCATCAGTATTGTGCCCGCGCTCCCCTGTGCTTGGAGTTAACCAGTGAAGGGACTTGCTGCTTCGTGGCCACCAGAGGATGAACTTGAAGTCATCTGCCAGGTAGGGAAGGGTGGTCACCCTGTGACATGGAGCCAGGGAGGGCCTCTGGGGGCATCTACCTTTCTTCAACAGCTTTCCCTGCTGTCGTTTCCTCTCCCAGATATCCCCTGCCTCCTGTTCCCACCTCAAGAGCCCAGAAGATGTGTCCACATCCTCCTTCACTATGTTCCCAGGACTGGCCTGGGCTCATCCCCAAGGACACGAGGTGGCTTCTCAGAGTTAGTCAGGTCAGAGCAGGAGCCCCAACTCCAAGGGGGATAGGCCTCCTTGGGCCCCAGCCACATGTTTAAACCGCAGGGGCACCACAAGATCGCCATGTGTGGGGTTACCTAGAGCATTCCTGAGTTCTTCCCCACTTGGCAAATGAGATATAATGCTCCTCTCCCCTCAGAAGGGGAGTCTTAAAGGACGGACTGAAATCAAGCTCTAAGATTAGACCCTGCAAAGCCAGAACGCAGGATCTCATCTCTCCCGTGCTGTGCCAGACGTCGCTCACCTGTCCGGACGCTCTGTGCCACGGAGGCTGGAGCAGTTTCTCACCTCGCCGTTGTGGACAGTGGAACAGAATGCTTCTGGCATGGGGGCCACTGACGCACTGCAGGGCATTCAACAGCACCCTCACCTCTGCCTTCTCAAAGCCATTGCCCCACCCCATTCCAGTCCTCCCAACCCGACATGGCTCCAGGGGCTGACAGTGGCAGCCCTGCGAGGTTGATTCACGTGAGGTTCCCAGTTCAGGTCCAGAGACCTCTCTGGGTACATATGCATGGCCACGATCCAGGGCTGCCCGGAACTGAGTGTGGGTCAGGCCTTCAAGATCCTGTTGAGGTTACTGTCTGTCTGTCTCCCTGTCTGTCTCTCTTGCTCATAGAAGAAATACATAGTTAAAAAAAAAAAGTCTCTAGAACTTGTCAAATACCCTCTTGGGACAAATTGCCCTTGACTAAGAAGTAACCTAGACTCAGCTACAGCCTTCTTTTCTTTTTTTTCTTTTTTGCTCTTTTTCTATTCTTTGTTTAGGTTTTTGTCACAGGGCACATGCACTTGCTGGAGAGAGAAAGCAACAGAGAGAGAAAGTGAGAAATCACCCCTAGGGATCATGGCTGCACCAGTCTCTCCTCTTCCATGCTTCTCCTGGGATTTGGGGCATGCATGCACATGCACCCAGCATGATTTCCAAGCTGCTAGATCTGGGACTTGAACCATGACCAGCCATGTGGGAGTCCAGCACCTGAACCACCATGCTACCTGCTGGCCACCCCTCAGCCTCCTTTTCAACACAGCCATCCAACAGCCCTGCCAACCAGAGTTAGCCCATGAAATTGAACCTGGAAATTGGTCTACCTCACATAGTCTCAGCGCTTAGTAGGTCGACAGCCTAATTTAGCAACTCCATGACTCAACTAGAGGGCCTTCTATGTGAGGCTGATGGCAGCCCTAACCTGCCATTTTCTGAGGACACAAAAAGAGTGGGGCTGGGCTGAGGGGCCAAGCTGTGATCAAGGCCCCCCTCCAAACTCTGTCTCTGCACAGCACGTGGCTCCAAGGAGGGAGCGACACAGCCCAGAGTGAGCCTCACCTGCATCTGGGTCACCTGAGAGGCTTGGCAATACACAAGGTCCAGGGCTCCACTGCAGGTCTGTGAAGTGACTTCTTTCAGGGACGGGCATGGCACCTGCTGTGTTAACCAGTTTAGGGTGAGAAAACTAGCACAATGGGTTAACACACAGACTTTGACCTTGATTCAAACCTTAGTCATGCTTCTTGGTAATATTCAACTCTTATAGCTAGTGTTAATAAGGATGGCTAATATTGGGACCAGCAGATGGCTTAATGGTTACGTCATTGGACTCCCACATGGGCGTCCGTGGTTTGAGTCCCGGACCTGGCAGCTTGAAACGCATGTTGAGTGTGTATGTGTTTGTGCCCAAAATCCTAAGAGGAGAATGGAGAAGAAGGGATTTTAGCATGGCCATTCCCCGGGAGGTGATTTCTCGCTTTCTATCTCTCTTTGTCTAGTGAGCACATGCATTCTATAAAGAAATTCTCTTAAAAAAAAAAAAAAGAACGTCCAGTATTAATTGAGTGCTTATTATGTTCCAAGCACAGTGCTAAACCTGTCCACAGTTAGCTCAGTTAATCAGTCACTGTATATGGTAGTTTCTATTCTTTTTTTTAAAGGTCCTCCATAGGGTGCATACACTTGCCAGAGAGAGAGAGAGACAGAGAAAGAGAAAGACAGTGCGAGGGAGTGAGAAATCACCCGCCACCATGGGGGATGGCCACACCACAATCCCTCCTCCACCCTCCTTTTCAGATTGTGGGCATGCACACACACACACACCTGATCTGATTTTCAAGCAGCCAGGTCTGAGACTTGAACCGCTGCCAGCCATGTGGGAGTCCAGCACCTTATACACCACACCACCTGCTGGTGTGGTAGATGCTATTCTTAATCTCCACGATTTAGATGGGCAACTAAGGCTCAAGGACCGCAAAGTCGGATTCGAACCTGGAAGTCTGATGCAGCACTCTCTGTGGCTGTACTGGAGCCTGAAAGCTCAGTGCGACTCTAACAGCGCTGGAGGGGGGACACCCAGTAGGTTTTCTTTGCCCTTGCTGAGGAGGAGGACACGGGGGTGACTCGGCAGGGGCCTCTATCTCCCGAGGCTTTGGTTTAATCACGTGTCAGAGTCCATGAAGACCTCTCTTGAGGGCGAACGACACTTGGCCTCCCAGCCGCCAGTCCCTAAAGATGCCACTGGATTGTCTTGGAGGCAGGAACCAGTTCGCTCCAAGATGGTGTCTGAGGATATCATATTTGTCTGGAACTTTGAGAATGTCCTCTCTGTCCCATCACCTAACTTCCAGAGCCACTGGCTGCAGATGAAAAGGAGGAGGGAGCTTGAGCGAAGACATGAGAGCAGACGCAACGTGTGTGACAGAAGGTTTGCAGAGCCTCATTTTCATTTACGTTAACATTCGGCTCTTCCACCAAATCGAGTTAAGCATGTGCATGTGTGTGATGTGATGTGAGGTGAAGTCTTAGTCCTTCTTTCGATAAATGTATGCCCCAGACTGTCTATGCGCTGTGTTCCCAGCCCCTAACCTGTTAAGATGAAGACGTTTTACATAGTGCCACTTATTAAGTGTTGAATATGTGCCTGGCACTTTCAATTCAATATAAACCCTTAGTTTTAACAGCAGAGTGGTTAAAACCCTGGATTCTAGATGTGGATGACTTGGGTTTAAAACCGGACTCTGTTTGCGATGTTATCTTGGACAGGCGCTCAGTTTTTCTCTTTCTTCCTCCTTCCTCCTTCCCTTCCTTTCTTCCAAAACTTGTTTATTTCCATGCAGGACAGAGACAGAGAGCCAGGCACCCCCAAGGGGCCTCCGTGCTGTGACCCACCCCCAGTCCCAGCTGGCCCAGACCACAGGTGCTCGTGCACATGCTTGGCGTGGTCAGGGACTCTCGGGAGGCGGACCCGGACCGTTCCCCTGTGGTGACAGCTGTGTTATCGCTGCACCACCGCTGGCCCCAGGTGCTCAGCTTTTGTCAACTTTGGTGTCTTCCTGTGTGACAGGGCTGGCCACTGCACCCAGAAATACCCTCAGAGAGACACGTACTTCTGCAACCCCGGCATGGATCTTCATCGCAGTCATATTTTTCTTTGCATACTTACTTTATTAATGACTGTGTTCACTAATAATAATAAGAGCTAATGCTTAGGGAGATCTCTGCTTCCAATCAGGATGCAGAGAGAGATAAAAGGCCTTTGTTCTCGTGGCAGCAATAATAAAATGCTCAGAAAAAATAAAAAGCAGACTTTCTGTGGTTCGGGAAAAGAAAAGTGGATAAAAAAATAAAAGCCCCAACGAATGGAATTCCAGAAAGAAATAAGAGCTGGGCAACTTTGCACCTGGGGAGGTGACGCTGTGTGTGTGGGTAGACAAAGAGACCTCACCCACAGACACTGTGCAATGACGGGGGAACATCATTCCAGCCTCATATCACAGTGTGGTGTGGCGGGCCCTGAAGAGTCAGTCCTGGGGACCAGCAGTTAGCGTAATGGCTATGTCACTGGACTCCCACATAGTTGACCACGGTTCGCGTCCCAGACCCGGTGGCTTAAAACGCCGGGCGCGTGTGCATGCGTGCCCAAGATCCTGAGAGGAGAATGGAGGGAGAAGGGATTGCGGCATGGCCATCCCCCCTGGGGGGTGATTTCTCGCTTTCTGTCTCTCTGTCTCTCTCTGTCTGGTGAGTGCATGTGTCCTATAGCGAAAACCTCTCTTAAAAAAAAAAAAATAAAGAGTCAGTCCTGAATGTAAGAAGAAATTGCTCAGACCAGCAAGCTGGACAAGCCTCAGGTGCAAGAAGAGATCATGAGGTTCCGTGATTTGGCCTCCTCACCTGCCCTACCCAAGGTTTTCTAGAAGGGTGGAAGAAAGGCAGAGGCAACTTGTGTGGTCTTTGCATTCTCTCAGCATTTGGATTGCAACATCTCGAAGTAGCTGAATTTAAATGTGAACCAAAAATATCTGAAACTACACCCAACCCCCTCCCAACTCAAGTACTGACAAGATGAGAAAGGCAGAGGATGTTGGTGGTTGGGCTAATTACAGGTAACTCAATCTAATTAAAGCCATTTCTCATCCCCAGCTCAATTACACTCTGAGATAAACCGGAACGATCAGCCTCTCTCCACCAGAGGCAGAAAAAGTTTAGACTTTCTAAGAAAGAAATAAAGCCAAAACAAATTTAAATTACCCTTTAATTACCATTTCTATACACACTTCAATAATATCATAAACTTAAACACTAGACAAGAGAATGAATGGAAAACTGTGCCCTATAATCAAGAGGACGCACAAATAATAGAAACAGACATATCCTGGTTATTGGCATTGGCAGGAAAACAAACAGAAACATAGTAATACATTGATAACAGAAGAATCTAGCCCATGGCCTAGTGGTTAAGGGAGCCAGATCCCACATGGCCAACCATTGCTCGAATCTGCCCCAGAGGCTTAAAGACGTACAGGTGCATGTGTGTGCCTGCCCCCAAATCCTGACAGGATGGAGAGATGGAGAGAAGGGATGAGGGCATGACCAAGACCCAAGACAGGCTGCTTTCTCCCTTTCTCTCTGTCTAGTGGGTACAGATGCCCTCTGGCAAGTAAAAAGCAAACAGAGCTGGCAGGTGCATGGTGGTTAAGGGAGGTGGACTCCCATGTGTCTGACCGTGGTTCGAGTCCTGGACCGGTGGCTTGCTTTCTCACTTCCCCCTCTCTCTCTCTCTCTCTCTCTCTCTCTCTCTCTCTTTCTCACTCTGTCCCTCTCTGGTCAAATTAAAAAATATAAGTACATAAAAATAAATAAGTAAATAAATACAAACAACAAATATGTTAGGCACAATAAAACTTTAAAGAGTGCATTTGAGGGACCAGCAGTTAGCTCAAAATCTTGAGAGGAGGGGCCAGCACTTGGTATAATGGCTATGTCGCTGGACTCCCATGTAGTCGACCGCGGTTCGAGTCCCAGACCTGGTGGCTTAAACTCACACCAGGCGCGTGTGCATGCGTGCCCAAAATCCTGAGAGGAGAATGGAGGAGAAGGGATTGCAGTGTAGCCATCCCCCCTGGTGGGTGATTTCTCGCTTTCTGTTTCTCTGTCTCTCTCTGTCTGTCTGGCGAGCGCATGCGCCCTATAGCAAAAACCTCTCCAAAAAAAAAAAAAAGTGTATTTGAGTGAGAAGCAATTTATGAGTTAGGGAACATCAGACCAAAAGAAGTCTCCTGTTCCAATGACAAAGCATCAGAATCAAGTATTGAAAAAATGTGGAAGCGAAAAGAACTTATGTGATTGGTGTGCAATTTTAAAAACTCTATTTTTTTTTTTAGGTACCTTGTTAGAAAGTCAGTAGTCACATAATCATGTTTTTGGTTGTTTCTGATTGGCTGAGGTTAAGTTTTATTTTTGTCTAACATAAGGATTTGTCAGAAGTGACCCAAATTAAGTTTTGCTCATGGCTGTAATTTAAGCAATGTTGAGTCACATATGAGGCCTACCTGGTTTGTCTGCTCAAGAATTCTTCAGGCCAGATCTTCATTTTAAATTACTTTAACAATATGTATGAGGGGGTCTTCAAAAAGTTCGTAGAAAATGCATATTATTAAAAAAATAGATGAAAAATCATAGAAAGAAATCAGTAGAATGGGTGAAAATGTGGGGTATTTTAAGATATCAATGGAGATCCTAAAGAATAACAGTTCTGAAAATAAAAATCAAAATATCAAAGTAAAACATATTGGACGGAGTAGACAGTAGATTTGACACAGCAGAAAAGGGATCAGTAAACTTGAAAACAAATCAAAACTGAAACACAGAAGGTAAAGTCAGCAGAAAATTGAAAAAAATGAAAAGAGCTTCAGTAATTCATTGTAGAATATCAAGCAGTTTAGAAATACCTCACTAGAACACAGAAAGAAAGGAGAATGAAATACAAAGCAAACCACAAGCAGGGACCTTATAGTAACAATGAGAAAAACCAATGATAAATAGAAATATCTTAAAGTATCCCTGAACCCACCCCGCTGCTCCCCAGTGCATTCCATGCGGAACACGAGAGGAAGAGTGATGGCTGAGTTTTCACCGTGCAAGTCAGTAAACAATGGGAAGCATTTGGGATATACTGAAAGAAACCCATCTATCAACCTAGAATTCCATAGCCAATGAAACTATGCTTCGAAAATTAAAGTAAAATAAAGATATTTCCATCAAACAAAAACAGAGAATTCATTGCCAGCAAACCCACACACTGTTCAGGCACAAGGGAAATTGTTCTAGGTAGAAACTCAGATCTACAGAAAGGAATGAACACCATAAAAGCTAAATATGTGAGTCAATATAAAAGGCTATTTTTTTCCTCTTTTCTTAGCATTTTAGGAAACAGTTGGTCAGGGCCTGCAGGTGGCATGGTGGTTAAGGCGCTAGATTCCACATGGCCAACTCTGTGATTTGAGTCTTGGACCCAACGTCTTGAAAAACATGCCAGGCATGTGTACATGTATGCCCCAAATCCCAAGATAAAACTGGAGGGGAAAAGATTGCGGTGTGGCCATCTTCCCAGGGGGTGCTTTCTCACTTTCCTTCTCTCTCTGTCTCTCTTTGGTGAGTGCACATGTCCTATGGCAAAAATGTAAAACAAAACACAACAAACAATTGATCATACACTGAAGGTGAGAATGTAGAATGTCCCAGCTGTGTTGTAAAACTGTTCAGCATTTTCTTTAAAAATCAAACATGAATTTACTATACAACCCAGCAATTTCGCTCTGAAAGTATTTACTCAAGATACATAAAACGTATTAGATGTGAAGATCTTTACAGGGTTGTCCATAGAAATATTATTATCATAGTCATATATTCATATTCATGGTGTTTTCAACAATCCAAATGGCCAACGGTGAAGGGGCCAACACAACATGATGTAGCCACACAATGGAACTCTCTCAGTGACACACAGACCCACACTAATGGGACACACCGCCACACAGTGACCCTCAGAAACATGGTGCTCAGTGAAAGAAGCTGGATGCAGAAGGTACACATTGTGTGCTTCATTTATAGGAATGTTCCCAAAAGGCAAACTACGGGCACAAAAAGTATATTGATGACTGCCAAAGACTGGGAGAGAGGACAATGGTGAATGACTAAAATTGGGCACAAGGGATCTTTTTAAGGTGATGACAATGTTCTAAAACTGTATTGTGGCAATGGTTGTACAATACCATAAATTTGCTAAAAATCATTGAAATACATACTTTTAATGGCTAGATGTTATGCTGTGTAAAGTAAACCTCAGTAAGATTGACTGTTTGGGCCAGCAGGTGGCATGGTGGTTAAGGCTCTGGATCCCACATGGCCAACTCCATAGTTTGAGTCCCAGACTAGAAAACAGGCCAGAGGTGTGTGTTTGTGTGCCTAAAATCCCAAGAGGAGAATGGAGGAGAAGGGATTGCAGGGTGGCCAACCCCCCGAAGGGTGATTTCTCATTTCCCCTCTCTTTCTCTCTCTCTTTCCAACGAGTACATGCACCCATGGCAAAAAAAAATCGAAAACAAAACAAAAAATTGACTTTTTAAAGAAAAAATAATAACTCCATATTATAGGGTTTATATCAGACAAGAGAAGCATGGCTTAGAAGAGTAAAATGGCCAGTGTCAGCAGGTGGCGTGGTGGCTAAGGTGCTGAACTCCCACATGGTCAGCGGTGGTTCGAGCTCCCAGACTCAGTAGCTCAAAACTCTCACTGGGCACATGTGTGTGCATGCCAAAAATCCTGAGAGGAGACTGGAGGAGAAGGGATAGCAGCATGACCATCCCCCCGGGGGGTGAGTTCTCTCTTTTGTCTCTCTGTTTAACTCTGTCTCTCTGGCGAGCGCACATGCCCCATAGCAAAAGATCTCTCAAAAAAGGAGTAAAATGGAAGTATAATGTTATAAAACGCTTACCTTGTATATGAGGGTGTAGTGGTCATTTATGGTAGATTTAATCAGTGAGCATGTATATTGTAAGGCCTGGAGATGTCCCTGAAGTTAAATAAAACAAAAATGGTAGCTTAAAGGCTAATAAAAGAGATAAAACGGAATACTAAAGAACATAACTGAACAATTCAAAAGAAAGGATAAATAAAACAAAGAAAAAATATCTACAAACAAGAGACAAATAGTGAGCTGATAGATTTAACCCCAACTTACCAAACATTACAATGATATTAAATACAAGTGTACTTAACATTCCAATTAAAGCAGAGACGGTCAGAATGTACAAAAAAGAAAAACTCATATACAGCCCATAGGAAACCTATTTTAAATATAAAGACAGAGGGACCAGCAGGTGGTGTGGTGGTTAAGGTGCTGGGCTCCCACATGGCTGACGGCAGTTTGAGTCCCAGACCTGGTAGCTTGAAAGTCATGCCAGGCCCATGTGCATGTGCGCCCGAAATCCCAGGAGGAGAACGGAAGAGAAGGGACTGTGGTGTGGCCATCCCCCAGGGGGTGATTTTGCACTTTCCCTCTCTGTCTCTCTCCAGAGAGCACACACACCATATGGCAAAAGCCTAATAAATAAATAAATAGATATAAAGACAGATCAGCTCAAAGTATGGCTATATTAAGAGCTGGGGAAGTAGAATGGGAGGCAAGAAATGCTAGCCGGGCACTTCTTCATGAGAAAATGGTCAATGATTTATTTATTTAATTGCCAGAGTGTGTGAGAGTGAGAGAGAGAGAGTAAGCCCCCGGGGGATGGGCGGTCCTGCCACAGCCACTTCTCCATTTCTCCATGCAATTGGGGTTTGGGGCACACACACACATGCACATAAATGTTTTAAACTTCATTTACTTTTTCCAAGAGTGAGAGAGACAGAGAAACAAAGAGAAAGAGAGAGCTGGGACCCCTAACAGGGTTCCAACATCAGATTCACTCCCAGCCCTTAGCCAGCCCCGGGTTGTGGGCATGCGCATGCCTGGTGTGCTGAGGAAGGTCTCTGGGTTCGAACTAGGAACCTTCACATGTGGGATTGCCTTGCAGAGAATGGTGCTTTACTACTGCACCACCCTTGAGCCTCTAAAATGGTCAATTATTGAAAAAGCTTCATCATCCCAGGTGTATGTGTGTCCGATAACAAAGCTTCAAAATGTGTGAAGCAGAGACGGAAAGAACTAGAAGGAATAATAATAAAAATTATTGTCAGAAATGTAACACTCCCCCCTCAGCAAATGAGAGGCGAAATGCCAGAAAGGATGTGGAAGCTGGGAATAGCACCACGGCCAAGGTCAGCGCCTTGACATCTGTGGGACGCTCTGCTCGGCGCCTGCAGGGCATGCAGGGTGCTCGAGTCACATGGCAGTCACCAGGACTGCAGGCCCAGCCACAGACAAGTCCCAAAGAATTCTGAAGGGTCTGAAGGGTCGTAGTCATCCCTCATTAAATTAAACCCTACTTCCCCTTGGGCCCAGCAATTGGTCCAGGTGCCTGTCATGGTCAGCATTTGGCCGTCAGCTAGACTGAACTAAGGAGCACCCAGACTCCTGAGGGAGCATGGCTCTGGGTGTCTGTGGGGTGTCTCCAGGGGAGATGGACATGAGAGTCTGAGTAGAGCAGATGGGGAAGGTCTGTCCCAACACAGGCACACACACACACACACACACACACACACACACCGTTCAGTCACACGAGCCGAGAGAGCGAACACGTGAGATGGACGGGTCTCTAGTGAGAGGAGCTGGATGGCCTTCTTTTCCTTTTCTTTTCTCTCTTTTTCCTTTCTTTTCTTTTCCTTTCCTTTCCTTTCCTTTCCTTTCCTTTCCTTTCCTTTCCTTTCCTTTCCTTTCCTTTCCTTTTCTCTTTTTCTTTTCTTCTTTCTCTTTTCTTTTCTTTTCTTTTTTTTTTAGTTTTTGCTAAAAGGCACATATTCTCACTAAAGAGAGAGAGAGAGACGGAAAGGGAAAGTGAGGGACCAGCAGATGGCATAGCGGTTACATCGCTGGACTCCCACATGGTTGACTGTGCTTTGAGTCCCAGACTCGGTGGTTTAAAACTCACACCAGGCACATGTGTGTGCATACCCAAAATCCCAAAAGGAGAATGGAGAAAGGATTGTGGCGTGGCTATACCCCCTGAGGGGTGATTTCTTGTTTTCTGTTTCTCTGTCCAGCAAGCTCACGTACCTACAGCAAAAATCTCTCTCTCAAAAAAAAAAAAAAAAGAAAAAAAAGAAAAAGAAAAGGAGAGAGAGAAGAGGGAAAGTGAGAAAATCACAATCCCATAGAGGACGGTCATGCCACAATCCCTCCTCCTCCACTCTCCTGAGATTTTGGGCACACATGCACATGTGCCCGGAGTGACCTTCAAGCTGCTGAGTCTGGGACTTGAACACAGTCAGCCATATGGAGCCCAGTGTCAGAACCACCACACCACCTGCTGACCCTGGGATAGCCTTCTTCTGCTGCCTTAGATATGAGAACTCAAGGCTCACCTGCCTTCAGACTCCGGGCTTCATACCAGTACCCCTGGGTTCTCAGGCTTTCGGCCTCACACCGAGCAAGGAGGCCTTTGGATTTGATCACATCACCCTAGCAGCACCCCAGAGTCTCCGGCTCACGGAGGGCCTGGGTGCGACTTCTCAGCCGCCATCACTGTATGGGCTGATCCCTTCTGTGTGTATATGTTAGTTCTGCCCCCCCCCCCCAAGAACCCTGACTATTATGGGACCCAAGAGACATGGAAATCTGTCCACAAAGAGACATATGAGAATGTTCCCAGAGGCTTTGTTCCCAGTAACCGGAAACATGACAACCCCAGTGTCGATCAGCAAGCAAATGGGCAGGCAGACTGCAGTATGGTACGTGGTGAATGCCATCAGAGGTGACAAGGGACAGGCTGTGAATGTGCACAGCAAAGTGGAGAAGCCGCGAACACATTAGACTGAGCATAAGAAGCCAGACCCTGGATTCCGCACTGCTCGAGTCCCTTTACGGGAATTTCACTAACAGGCAACACCTCTCCACAGTCAGGGGTACCAGGAAGGGGCTGCCTCTCGGAAGGGGAGACGGCATTAACAGGGAGCGCTCACAGGAACTGTCTGAGTCATGGGAACGTTGTAGTTCTTGACTGGGGCGTGACTTACACGGAGGGAGAGTTTACACACACACGTACACATCTATAATGTAGAAAATGTATACATAGAGTCATTTACATATAGACACATACATGTGAGGCCAGCTGGTGGTGTGGTGGTTAAGGCTACTGGATCCCACTCGGCCAATGAGTCGTTCAAGTCCTAGACCTGGCAGCCTGAAAAACATGCTGGGAGTGTGTGCATCCATACCCAAAATCCTGAGAGGAGAATGGAGGAGAGGGGTACTTTCTCGCTTTCTCTCTCTCTGTCTCTCTCTGTCTCTCTGTCTCCATGAGGCACGTGCACCCCATAACGCGCGCGCACACACACACACATACACACACAAGACTCTTCTTCCTATACATTTAAAATTTATATACAATACTTAATTTACATATACAACTGAGTGTATATTTCACTACACAGAATGCCTGAATTTTAGAGAGTAAATCCAGAAATAAAACGATTGAGGACTGGTAATGCCAGGCACAGATCCAAACAGTTGACAAGCAGTAAGTCGCGAAAGCATGACACTCCTACGGAGGGAGAAAAGGAGGCACCAGAAGGTTATATAACTCACTCCAGGCACAAACAGGCAAGCGTCCCCCCCAGCGCACCCCCGTGCTGAAAGAGCAGTCGAGGGCAGCTCTGGTTACTCACGATCTGGTGAGACAAGAAGACTTCCTCCATTGAGGAGCTAAGCGACTTCTAGCAAGTGGGAGCATCAGGCTCTGAACCCAGGTCTGGCCTCTCAAGCTTCTAATGTTCAGCTCCTTCCCAAACAGCACCTCTTGGGGGACAAATGTGATCCACGCTCAGCCCCTTACATACAGCCTTGCAACGTGACCTTTCACCTGCCCTCTGGGGGAAGTTCCAAAGTTCCATCCAGGGTCTTGCCCACGTCCCCTCCACCTTGACATGGTAGAGACAGATAGTCTGTGGGGTCAGAATGGGCGACTATGGCGAATTTTAGGGCAGAGGACTTTGGAACTTCGCAGTCTCTCACTAACTCACCAACCGCCAGTCACAGGATGGAACCGAAGATAAACGCTAAGCCAAAGAGCAGAGCTTGCACCTGGGGCAGCGAGGCAGGGCCGCAGGCACCAGAAACATGGCTGCAACTTCCAGTGGCGCCATGGAAAACAAGCCAAGGGGAGAGGATGTCAGGGATGGCTTGGTGACAATTGATGGGTGACTGCAGGAAGTTAGAGAGTAAGCCAAGCTGTGGGGAGACCTGGGGACGGTGCCCCAGAAACTGCAGGCGCTGCTCAGGGAAAGCGTGTGCTCGGGGTGGGGCGTGCATAGCGTGCCCGGCTGGCTGAGTATATGTTACTCCTGCAGAAACAGTCCCGGCCAAGTTCCCTCGAGGCCTCCAAGACAATGAGGGGAAAAGGAAGACGCCAGTCAAGGCCAGACCCAAATTAGGTCACAGCCCAGGAGGGACCAGGGCCAGGCTTTCTGTAAGGGGAGCAGAGACACAGCCTCCCCCAGGCCCACAGCCTCTTGGCTCAGGCATGGAGCCCTCGGAGAACTCAGGTGTGGATGCCCTACTGCATTCTAGGGGCTCCCGGGGGGACGTGTGCACCGCCTCACTAACCCCCGTGGTAATCTGGAGGCAGAAGTACTGGTTTCATTGGCCGTTTAAGGGGCCTAAAATGAAGCCCATTGCTGGAAGGTGGGAGGTGGCAGGTAAAGACCTGAGTCCAAATCCATGCGGGACTCGGGTTCTTCCTCATCCGCGATGCTGAGAGCTAAGCGCCGTAGACACAATGACCTCACTGCAGGGCGAGGCCAGCACACCTGGGCCTTTGGTGCCTGTGGACTGGACAGAAGGATGGATGAACAGATAGTGACAGGCTGACACACAAAAGCAGGCACTGGTCCTACAATCTAGGCACTTGTGTTTTCAACGAAATTCACTTCCTTTTCCTGAGCCTCAGGTTGTCCATCTAGAAAGTCCGAGGATTAGACTCGATCCGCTGTTTTCAAACTCTTCAGAGGTTGCCTGATGCGGAAAGTCAGGACACAAGAATGGCTTTGGATGGGGTCAGGGGAAGAGGTAAGTGTCCCCCCACCACCCTCCCCGCCCGTCTCCGGACCTCCCCTTCATTTCCCGGAGGAGAATGAGAAACACCTCTGCAACATCAAGGGAGGCCTTGGACAAGGGTGGTCCAGAACATTCTGGGTCTAGAAATGCAGAGAACGTGCTGCGGAGGGGTCACAGAGAAATGGGAGCACTGAAGCAAACCCAGCCTTTCCTGCTCACGTTAAACATGGCCGCCTAGCGGTTTATCAAGGGCCCCCGAGCTAAGAGCAGTAGCCCCGGAGGACACAGAGTCTTCTGCTTCTGGCTCCCTGGGATGGACAAAGGGCAGGTGGGCACTCCCCGCACCTCTCCTGTGTCACTTCACTCAGCCCGGGGAGCTGCACAGAGGAGCGAGTAGCTCTGGGCACCCTCTACACCCGCTCACCCCACTGTGGGCCAGACCACAGGTGGGAGCTGGCAGGGGTCGACCTCACCTACTGGGTGAGGGAATTCTCTGGGCTCCCCTGGAAGGTGGCTAGCCAGGCCTAGCCAAGTGGGCCTAGCCAGACATTAATTTGGTTTTCCTGGGGATGCAGAGCCTCGGTTGGGGTGGGAGAGCCAGTGCCACTGTTGCAGGGTGGGAGTGATGACCCCATGTGGCAGTACCAGGTGACAGCCCTCTCCATGGGAAGCCAGTCCTTGAGCCTTGGAGGAGGAGATTGCGTACTCAGGAGTCGCATCCACTTTTGGGAGAGGAATGTCAGTTTCTCTGCTGTATGAGATTTTGTTTTGTTTGTAAGTGTTTGCCATAGGGTATGTGCACTCACTGGAGAGAGACAGAGACAGAGAGAGGGAAAGTGAGAAATCACTCCCCGGGGGGGGTGGCCATGCTGCAATCCCATTTCCTCCATTCTCCGCTTGGGATTTCGGGCATGCACACACATGGGCCTGGTGTGATTTCAGGCCGCCAGGTCTGGGACTCAAACTATGGGTGGCCATGTGGGACCCAGCGCCTTCACCACCACGCCACCTGCTGGCCCGTGAGATTTTGCTGAAAGCCTTGAGTGGCGTGCTTAGGTACGGAGTCAGCAAGGCCTGGGGTGGAGTCCAGCTCGTCTTTGACTGATCAGTGACCTTCGTTCAGCAAGGAACCTACCTTCTCTGAGCCCGAGGGCGGAGGGCACAGCTCAGGGTGCCTTGCCTGGTTATACTTGACTAACTTGGAGTGAAGCCCCCAAGTGCTGAGCACAGCTGGAAGAGCCCAGGCTGGCCTCAGGCTGTCTGAATCCACCCTTCTCTCTCTCCCTAGAACACCGGCACAAGTGGTTTCTCTGAAGCCCTCTCCTCTCCTCTCTGTCTCTTCATGGACTCATTCTTTAAGGAAATGCCAGCTGCTATCGTAAATAAACTGCACGCATCAATGGCTTAGATCACAAGTTTAGTGATTGTTCTCATAGCAGCACAACGCGGGTCTCCCCTCTGCAGGCAGCTCTCCTCCGTGTGGACTTGGGGATCCAGCCCCCTCTGGCCTGCGGCTCGGTCTTCCCGGTCAGCATCTGCCTCCAGATGGGGAAGGAGATACTGGAAAAGGACACCTGCTTCTTGACCCTGCACTGGCACGTGGAACTCCCACTCACGCTCCAGAAGCGAGAGTCCCTCGCCAGCCTGCACGGAAGAAAAGTGGGCTGGAAGAGGCAGCCCCTTTCCAGAGACAGCTCTAAACCATCTCACCTCCTTTGGCCAGCCTCACTTCATCCTTCAGATGTCAGGTTAAATGTTGCCTCCTCCAGGAAGCCTGCCCTGAGTCTCCAGGTAGAGGGACCAGGTGCCTCTCCCCCTCTGCCTTGCGCTGCGCTGCCGCTACCTGTCTTCTGAGTTGGATCCAGAAATAGCCACCTCGAGGGGAGACTGTGTGCTCACTTGTGTACTCTCGAGGGTTGCCGGATGCCTGGCATGTAACGGGCACAGTAAATTATTAAATCTGTGGGTGGGCAGACTGGTGGGTGAGCAGAGGGGAGGACAGGTCTCCCCAGACAAGCCTTCAGGCTCCCCGATGCCTGCAGGTCGTCTGTGCTTCTTGGTTTTCAAAGCTGGCTGTGCCCTGAGCATTCCCAGCTGCAGACTCTCAGCACCGCCCTGTGAACACCTGGCTACTGCAGAGCCTGCCTTCCCTGGCAGGAAGCTGCTTCCCTTTCTGCTCTCTTGGCCCTGACAGCCCCGGTGGGAGGGACGGGTGGCCCTGGGTCCCAGTGGAGTCTGCACTGTCGCCC
This sequence comes from Tupaia tana, assembly GCA_026018925.1. Lineage (NCBI taxonomy): Eukaryota > Metazoa > Chordata > Mammalia > Scandentia > Tupaiidae > Tupaia > Tupaia tana. Next base: position 59,974,750 of record JAKSZU010000012.1, read on the forward strand.
TTTGCTCAATGTCCATGGAGGGCTCCAAGCTGCATGGACTCGCTCCCCTTCCTGGCCCCCTGGACAGCCTGTTTCCCTCCACAGCTCGATCTCCCAGCACTGTCCCAGATCCACCAGGGAACAACAGCAGCTCCTCCACTCTGCCAGGTCATTCCACGCGTGGGCCCTCTCTGGGGGCTGCATCCTCTAGGAGGGAGGACAAAGGGGCTTGCCTAAAGGGGGAGATTGTTCCTGAGGACAGTGACTAGAACACGCAGCTGTCAGGCAAGGACTGGCAGGAGGGGACAGAAGTCGAAGGAAGGGAACTCAGGAGCCCTCTCATCTTGCCCAGGATGGTGAAGTACCTAAAGGTGGGGAGTGTTAGATGGCACCCTCCGCACCCTCAGCCCAGGGCCAGCAAGCAGAGTCAGAGAGGACACGTGACTTAGGGAGGGCAGGCAGGTGGGGCGGAGCTTGCTCCCTGGGGTTCGGAATCTGCCTTGGGGAGGAGGTCCTGTTTACTCCCCTGCTGCCTTCCGGAGGGAGAATCTCTTCACTCTGCAGCCCGAGCATTAAAGGGGGGTGGCAGCTGTCAATCACGGCATCAGAGAGCGAGAATGACGGTGAGAAGGGCCCCAGCCAGGACGGCGGCTGTCATTACTGATGCTGTGCACCGACAGTACCGCTCAGCTCTCCACTGGATCGACTCACTGAACACACAAGTACCCTACGAAGTAGGCCACCCCCACCTTAGAGCTGAGGAAACCGAGGCAGAAGAGTTACCATGTCCCCGAGTGCCCAACTAGTAAGTGGCAGAGCTGGGACCTTGCCCCAGACTCCACCACCAAGGGGCAGGTGGAACTCAGGCGTCCATCCTAACACTCCTCGTCCACTGGGAGGAACCCCCTCCAGCGACAGCCAAGTTCTGCATTATATTTTATTAATGGAGATGCTCTGCTCTCCAGAGTTCTGCTTGCCTTCTTTTTTTAATCTTTGATGTGTACTTGCTGTGCGGTAAAATGCACAGACCTTAAAGCACAAATGCACCTACTGGCATAACCAGCACTTCCATGAAGGTGTGGAACCTATTTCCTACCAGTTGACCCTTGCAGAAGCCGCCACCGCGTCGTGCTGCCTGTCCTCAGACTTGACAAAAATGGAAGCATACGGTGCACCTGCCTCCCTCTGCACCTCTCCCTCTTCTCGCCATCTCTCAGATTGGTGTCTTCCTACGCTTCAGTGGGTTCACACTGAGCCGTCAGGAATTGAGTGTGCGGCTGACCAGAGCTGCTCATGCTCCCCCATGCCATCCCCAGAGTCCACAGCAGACATCACCAATCGATTAAGGCACTCACTCCCAGGCAGGCCCAGATTGTGGCTTCAGAATCCCTAACACTGAACGTGATCCGGAGAACCCCTGTGACTTGATTGAGACTGGCATGAGAGTTGAAATTCCTTTGTCATCTCAGAGTTAGAGTTGATATATCTCCTGGGGGGATCTCCTTCATTATTTAAGGTAACTCTTGTATGAAGTTGCAAACTTAGCAGAGAGTTCCCATGTACCTTCCACTCTGCTTCCCCCAGTGCTGCTGTCTTATACGGCCTCTGTACCTGACCGAAAGCAGGGCGTTGACGCTGGCGCAATGCCGCAGCTAAGCTGCAGATCTTATCTGAGTACGTCAGCTTCCACGGGCACGCCTGGAGAGGGGCATATAGTTGTGTGAGGTGTTAGCACAAGTGTAAACACACTCCCTCCTGCGACCCCTCTACAGTCACACTTCTCCTCCCCCAGAAACAGGCCTTTCATTGATCTTCGTGTCTCCTCCTCCAACAACACCGTGTTGTTGTGATTACTCTGGTTATATGGTAAAGGAGCTGCATTTTAACAGGAAATCAAACCTGAAGCTAAAAGGAAGAAGCCATGACAGTGACATTGTGAGAGCTCTGGGTTCTCAGTCTGACGCTGTGCCACTTCACGATTGGGCAGGCCACTTCACAATGTCCAGTCTGACTTTTTCTTACTGAAGTCGGGAGAATGGTAACAGCCTTTTCCGCAGCACAGCTGAAATGAACATTTTAGAAAGTCATGAGCAGGCATACTCTTTGACCTCTAAAGTGTGATCAGGGTGTTAGTGTTACTGTTTCGAGGGGGCCCATAAACGTCTCCCCTCTTTCCCAAGTGCCAAACCAATTAAGAAGTGAGACAAACTCATGGTGGGCTATTCACGAAGCTGATAATGAGGAATGTCGCTTATCTCCCTGAGGTAACGAGCTTCTTCATGCTGAACCTCCATAGGAAGCATTCCCCGGACTCTGGGCAGTCGGAGATGGAGAGGCAGGGGAGACTCGGGTCCGACTGCGGTGCTGCTGGCCTGGCTGCTGGCAGACTGGGTGTGGGTGCTGAGGGGGAAGACAGGACGGCCCCACACTGCCCACGGAGTCCGGGAAATGACCGCCATTTACAGAGAAAGGAAAATGGGAGTCAGGGCTTCCAGAGGGAGGAGAGCAATTCATGGTCACAGACCGACCGCGAGAGACCAACCTCCTTGATAACCCCCAGATGACATTGACCCCAATTAGGTGGACCCCTGGCCCTGTCAGTCTCTAAATCCTGTGCTATGGTTTCAATATGTTCCCCCCAAATTCAGCTGCTGAAATTTGGTTGTGACATTATTAAGAGGGTGGAGACTTGGGGCCAGCAAATGGCATAGTGGTTATGTCGCTGGCCTCCCACATGGTCTGCTACAGTTCAAGCCCCAGAGCCAGTGGCTTGAAAATCACGCTGGGAGTACATGTGTGCGTGCCCAAGATCCTGGTGGGAGAGTGGAGGAGGAGGGATTGCTGCGTGGCCATTCCCCCAGGGGGTGACTTCTGTCTTTCCCTTTCACTGTCTCTGTCTCTCTCTCTCTCTTCCCCCAGTAAGCACACATGCCCAGAGGCAAAATCTCTTAAAAAAAGAGAGGCTGGAGACTAAAAATCTGACTGCATTTTAGAGGTAGAGTCCTTGGGAGGTGATTAAAATTAGATGAGGTCAGACGTGTGGGGCCATGATTGAACACGGGCGGGTTTAGGAGAGGGAGCGAGGTCGGAGACAGAGCCAGGTGAGTATAGATGTACATTCTCGCCCTCTCACCATGTGACATCCTGTGCCACCTCAGTACGCTATAGGGAGTGACATCAAGAGACCCTCTCCAGAGGCAGCCCCTAGCCTTGGACCTCCAAAACTATGAGTTTAATAAGCCTGTGTTCAGGACCAGCAGGCGGAGTAATGGTTACGTCCTTGGACTCTCGTGCAGTTGACTGCGGTTCCAGTCCTGGACCTGGCATCTTAAAACTCATGCTGGGCACATGTGCATGCATGCCCAAAATTCTGAGAGGAGACTGGTGAAGGAGAGATTGCGGTGTGGCCGTCCCCCGGGAGATGATTTCTCACTTTCTGTCTCTTTCTCCAGTGAGTGCACACTCCTTACGGCAAAAATCTCTCTCTAAAAAAAAAAGAAAAGAAAAAGGCTCTGTTCACAGATCATCCAGACTCAGCTAGTCTGTTAGTAGTGAGAGAGAGCAAACCCAAACCCTCTCTGTCAGGAAGCTCTGCCTCCAGTGTCCGTACGACCATGGGTGAGCCTCAGCTAGAAGGAGCAGGATGCTGGGAACAGCGTTCGGTGCCCCATGAAAGGTCAGCGTCACATGGCCTTCGACCTGCCCCTGCCCGATGCTCCCACCCCACCTCCTCTCTTCTCAATGCAGAGGGCATCCTACACGGGCCTTGAGACCACAGACAAAGAGGACCCTGTCTGATCCTCCCAAAGGGACAGCCTGCGGGAGGGCCCACCACACTGCAGTTACCTCACCTTCTAAGAGGCCGCGCGGCTCAAAGCCAGGCCCGAGGTCTCCCCTCCCAGTGCCCTTCCACTCCGTCCACCGCCCATCTGGAGCAGGCCCCCTTCTCCCGGTGCTGCCCTCTCCGGTGCCTGGGGTAGGGGTGTGGTGATGGCATCCTGCAGGTGCCATGCCAACTGCTCGTGGGATCCAGACCCACCGTGCTCTCTGCTTTGTTCCCTGCGAACCATTTCAAGGTCTCCCCCAGGAGCTTTGTCCCAGATCACGTACAGATTGTGTTTGGGAAAATATTGTTCTCCCCCAGCTGGGAGCCCAGGCAGTGCCAGAGGCTGGGGTAGGTGGGGAGGGTGCGGCAGGGGCTCCCCACTCTGCCGACCTCAGCCCTGCGGGGTGGGGTAGGAAGGGTAGGAAACCGCCAATGGAAACTCAGTGACCCAGGGCAGAGGCTTTTCCTGGAGGGAGGAAGTTTGGCCAGCTCCCGGCAGCCTGACCCAGGTTTCAGCGAGTCTGACCTGTGAGGGGGGCAGGGAGGGTGGCCTTCTGAACCATGAGCAGGGAGAGCAGCTGTGACAGACCACAGAACCACCTGGAAGGTGAGCTGAGGGCAGAGCAAGCGAGTCCAAGTTCAACACACAGATGGGCCCGCCTCCCACCTGCTCGGAGCCCGCAGCGAGGGCGCGCTGGGAACTGGATCCCCATCGCAGCAGCCGGGAGCTGAAAACACGCAACAGGAGCGTCCCTGGCCCCTCCGTAAATTAACAACGCACTCATGTGTTTCTGCTTCGAGTTAATAAAATAATCATCTACCCAGAGTTTACTGCAGGCGTCGTGCTAAGTGGCACTTAGATTCAGCTCGCTGAATCCCCTCATCAACTCTAGTGCTCTTATTACACCCTCTTCATGGAGCCGAACCCAGGGAAGTCAGGGTGCTTACCTGAGGCCCTCAAGACCCACACAAAGGCCTGTCACCAAGTGGCTACTGATGATTCACTGAGTTGGGCCCAAAGGGCCGTGTGACAGTGACGCGCTGCTTAAGTGAAGCTAGATTCCTTATTTATTTATTATTTTTGGAGAGGTTTTTGCTATAGGGCGTGCGCTCGCCAGACAGAGAGAGACAGAGAGACAGAAAGCGAGAAATCACCCCCCGGGGGGATGGCCACGCCGCAATCCCTTCTCCTCCATTCTCCTCTTGGGATCTTGGGCACGCATGCACACGCGCCTGGTGTGAGTTTAAGCCACCAGGTCCGGGACTCGATCTACAGTCGACTACATGGGAGTCCAGCCACATAGCCATTACGCTAACTGCTGGTCCCGAAGCTAGATTCCTATGGAGGGTTGTGGATTCTGTTCCCCCTTTGACCTGTAAATGCTGGATATACCTACACAAGACCCTGGCTGGCTGGGCTGGCTGGAGGTGGGGAGTTGCAGCATGAAGACACTATTAAGGGGGCTTCCCTCCTTCTTTTTCTCTCTCTTTCTTTCTCTCACTCTCATGACAGAAGAAACTTGAAAAAAATTTCATTGCGTCCGAAACAGGAATTATGAAAAACCCACACTGTTTTAATTCCTGTCGCTTCATAGTATGTTTCGGCATTAAGTGAGGTAAGGCCTCCTCGTCACAAGGTCGTGAGTGTTGTCCTACACTTTCTCAGCTCTTCTCGGACAGTTACTCTTCTAAACTAACCCACTGTCCTACTGCTCCTTTCCCTGGAATCACATTATGTTTGCCAATGACATCCGGAGACCTGGCATCTCCACGTGTGGGACTTCCTTTCTAGAAGGATGAATTCGGGTTCTTCTTCCCCTGCAGTAACCTGCTGGAGATGTGTCCATCCGGCACTGGCCATACCTTCTCGTTAAGCAAATTTCTTAGGTGTTTTTCTGCTCTTTGCTGCTGCTCGGAGTGAGATTCTGTTTCAGATAACATTTTGAAATTTGATATCGTGACTAGCTGGGAAAACAATTCATTTGGGCCTAATTCTTGCCCACGGGTTTTCTTACCACACGTCCTTGCTGGCGGCTCGCCGGTACCCAGCAGGGTTGTTTTGGATTTTTCAAAGTGGAAAAATCATACCCTCAGCAAATTGTTACCAGTTTTGCCTTCCTGTTCAATGTTGATAGTTCCTATTTGTGTTTTCTTGTCCTTGCAGACACCTGAAACACTCCTCTCCCCTGCCGGGGCGGGCCTGTCACGGTGCGGCAAGAAGGAACCCTCCAGCCGCGTCGCTTGGGTTTCGGATTTTGCCCCACGCTTTTCCATGCGCCATCGCATGGGGCCTCATGACAGTCACTCAGCGGGTATGCGCTGGCACCTCCTGTGTGCAGGACACGTCACGTGTATCTCTAGTCTCCACAGAGCACACGGTCCAGCGTGAACACAGGAAGCAAACCAGTGCACGGATTAATTCGAAACCGATCAGAACAAGTATAAAATGCCGCCTGTTTCACAGATGAGGAATCAAGGCCCAGATATGGAAGTGGTTTGCACAAGGTCACATGACAGCTCTGTGTCCGGGCTGGAGTGCAGTCCTCGGGCCAGAGGGCTAGCTGCCTCTCGGGCAGTGCCAGCTCCCTTGGCAGTGCCCGCTGCCACTGGCTGAGAGCCGAGAAGAGATCTCTCTGGCTTTCCTCGACAGCCAGCTAGGGAAGTGGACATTGCCCCCGTGATGTCCCCTGGCGCGGTTTTGTACAGGTCGGAGGCCAGGCTGAGATCCTCGAACCTGCAGCTGTTGCCTCTCAGCGGTCACCGCCTGCCCTCGGGTGTCCCCTGGGCTGTGTCCTTTCCTACCTGGCAGGCTCTGCTCGGGAAGTGAGCCTTCACCATAGGACGTGACCTCATTCCGGTTGTGTGGCTTCAGGCCCCGCTGAGGCCCGAGGCGAATGCCAGGCTTCTAAAGTGGGAACGAGTGTTGGAAAGGAGGTCGCGTTTGTTTGCAAATGCGCGGTGGCTCCGTGGTGGCTCAGACTGACTGGTGGCCAGAGAACCCTCTATGGCAGCCCCTCTGGTTACAAAGCCAGTCCTACAGCTCCCACCCCCTGCCCCCGCCCCACACCTGGCCCAGCCGTGTCCCCGTAGCAGCCTTCGTGCTCAAAGCCTGATGGTGGTGCTCCCTGCTCCCCATCCGCTTCCCAAACTTCCTCCCTCTGTGTGTGTTCTTGCTCTGCCAGGAACGCTGTTCCCATCACCCCAACTCTCCACCCTGGTCCTTCCTGCACGGGCGGGACTGAATGCTGCCCGTCCCACACGCCTTAGCTCAGGTGTCTCCCCCATCAAACACCACCCGCCCATCCCGGCAGCAAGTGACCTTCTGTCCTCAGAACTTGGTGTCAGGCAGGGAAACTGGCGGACCGCTCTGAGCCTCAGTTTGCCTGTCCACAGAATGGGGACACTAACCCACTGACCCCAGAGAACCCTGAGACCAGAGGACACACTGGCAGCAGCTGAGGCTCACATAGCTCTTGTCCGAGTGTTTTGCAGATGTCACCTCTCTTATCCCCACGGGCGCTTCTCCTTCCCCGTCTATGAAAAGAGAACCAAAGAGCAGGGAGGTGAAGGGACAAGCTTGAGGACCAGACCGGTACCCGAGCTGCAATGGTGTGGGGGCAGCCTAGCTCCAGGGCCTGCTCACAATCCCTGTGTGATACATGTATGTGTGTGTATGCATATCTGTGTGTAAATTGCATGTGTGCACTTGTGGGTATGCCTATTTGTGCATGTGTGTGCCTGTGTAAGCCCGTTTGTGTGCATGTGCGTGTGCATCTGTGTGTGTGTATGCACTATATGCCTGCGTGTGTGCGTGTACATGAGTGCGTGTATGCACGTGTGCACACATGGGTGTGAGAGAGAGCTCAGAGCACAGTGCCAGGCACCAAGTGACCCGCGGCTCAGAGGTCATGGACGTTCCATTGCTCCTTAATTCTGTGCTCCCTTCACTCGGCACCTTCTGCTGGTTTATCGGTCCTGTGTCTGTAATTTACCTCCCGGCCTTGCTACGGGCTCCTGCAGGGCGGGCCTGGGTCTCACCTGTGTCCGAGTCCCCAGTACCTGAGCCCAGGCCTGCCGCCTTCCTCCCTTGGCCTCTTCTGTCCTCCTGTCATGCTTACCTGCTCGCTGTCACCGCTGGGTCTGACTGCACTCCCCGCAGGCCCTGCTCGGCACCAGCCAGGGCAAGGGCCCCTCTCCTGAGCGTTTCCTCTCCTGCGGGAGCGCTGGCTCCTCCTCCTCGCTCAGGTGCCCACTCCAGTGTCACTGGCTCAGGGAGACCTACCTTGCCACTCTTCCTGAAGTGGCCCACCTTCCCCTCCACGCTGACTACGCTGCCATCTGAGATGATCGTGAAATGCGAGACATGCATTTCTTTCTTCCTGTCACCATGTGAGCTTGCTGAGTAAAGGGTCCTTATCCCTGGGATGGTTTATAGTAGAGTTTAGCTGTAGTGTGCTTGTGAATCACCTGGGGATCTTGCAAAACTGTACATTCTGATCGAATCCCCATAGGGCCGGCGGCCCAGGGCTGGGCCTGAGCGTCTGAATTTCTCCCTTCTAAGTGCCAAACAGGCCCAACCCTGTTAGCTTCCGAGATCAGACAAGATCGGCACATCTGGGGTGGTGTGGCCGTGGACCCAAGCATCTGCACTTCCCACAGTGCCAGGTGCGGCCTGAGTGGGGGCAGCAGGGTCCCCGCAGCATAGTGCTCGCCCTATGGGATCAAGCTCTGGGGCCAGGGCTCAGAGGGGTCTTTTCTCTTAATGCCAGGGGGCAAGTGTGCAGGGGACAAGGAGACGGCTGGACACCCTGTGATCCTTCCTCTCCCAAGTCTCCATCTGCACACACCCAGCATGTTTTTAAGATGACAAGCAGAGCTCGAACCCTGGTAGACCGTGTGGGATCCAGCTTCCTCTAGGCAGTGCTTAACCACCGTTACAAGGCCAGCCCACAGAGTATGTCTCACAGGAGATGCCAATGAAACCTCTGATCTAGAGCATGCTAAAGGCCCCTGCCCCAGAGGCAGGGCTATCTTGGTTCAAATCCTGAGGCTCCTTCACGTCTGCGCCTGTTTCTTGAGCTGTACAATGGGTTAAAACAGCTCCTTCCTCATGTGAAGGAGTGAGCTAGTATACTTTAGCAGCTGTCACTGCCCCGAAGACTGATCTGAGTGATTAGGAGCTGGCCGGTGGGCAGGAGGTGCTGGGAGTCAGGCTGAAGCTGTGCCAGGCTGGGTGTGACCTTCAGGCTAGCTGGCTGCCCGGCTGGGAAGGCTCTCACTCACACCACCTCTCTGCTGCAAGGTTACGGTGTGGACTAAGCTCCAAGCTGCACCTGTTCCCACTGCAGCTGGCTGAGGCGCTCTTGCCGGACTTCTGGCATAGCAGGAAGTGAGCGCCCCTGGGTTGCCAGCAGGGGCCCCTCACCTAGCCTTGCTGCTCCAGGGATGCTGGTTTGGGGGTGACCTGGACACCGGAGGAGAATGAGTGGTGACACGTCATAGGCTTTCTACCAGGCCATGTTATTGAAGAGCTGCCAAGCCTATGAGCTGGCCTTATTAGCCCCATTCTACAGGTTAGAAAACCACTGCTCAGACCAGCAGGTGGCATGATGGTTGGGATGCTAGACTCCCACATGGCTGACGATGGTTCAAGACGCAGACCTGGCAGCTTGCTTTCTCACTTTCCCTCTATCTCTCTCTGTCTCTCTCTGGTGAACACATGTGCCCTGTAGCAAATTGAAATAACAACAACAATAATAATGAGTAACATTAAATAAATTTTTAAAAAAAGAAAACACAGCTCAGGAGGGCTCCTGGAGGGATCGGTGAACAATGCTACCTGTGTCTGGACGACAGGAGAAACGAGGGGGCTGGTCCCAGCTGAGAGGCAGGGAGGTCAGGGCCCCTGCTTTAGGGGTAACCATTCTTCACCCATTGATCCTCACAGGCTAAAAGAAGTCCCCTAAAACAAACAAGCAAGGACTCTAAAACTGCCTCGTGATTGTCACAGGCTGGGTCCCGACCACCACCGCGGGACAGAAGACAGAAGATTGTCCTCTGCCACGCACACGGGTAAGAGGACAATCCCGGGTTAGCAGGAGGGGACTCTGTGCACCCATGGGCACCACCGGCTGCCTGCTAAAGCCTACAGACTCTGTCTTGAAGAGGATTTTTTCAATTCAGAAAATAAAATACATAGAACTACAGAGGACGCCAAGTATGTTGAAATATGATTAACAAAGTAAACCCAAACCGTGACACGGGAATGCCATGGACATGGGTGTATGACGGGCGAGAACGAGCCCGCGGGAGGGCTAACGAGTCCCCCAATGTCACAGCAGTGGTGCTCACACGGGAGGTCGCAGGGCACGCCACCACTGCAGCAGGGTATGAAAACCCGGGGTTCCCAGCGGCGACACAGTCGCAGGGGCTGCCCATCACTGTGCTGCGTGGTTGCACGCCCCGGAAGGAGATGCTAATTTCGAAGGATATTTTCCATTTCCCCCACTGAAATCCAGGAAGCTGAGCAGGAAGTTCACTAAGGAGGGCAGGAGCCCACAGCGGAGTCTGGGGGGCCATGGCTGCAGGAGCTGTGGCCTTGGGGGTCAGGTAAAGCTTTCTGAAGACCTGTGGCCTCAGCCTCCTCACGCGCCTCCCTGCCTGCCTGCCACTCACATGCTTAGTAGAGGCGGGGCTCCCTGTCAGGCTGAGCCCGATCCTGGGACCCACTGACCTACTGTGCAAAGCTATGAGCCTTTCACACTTTCAACCTCCATTTCCCTAAAGCCAGGATTATATTAAGAAGACCCACTTCACAGGATGCTGGGGAAGCTTTAATGAGATGAAGTGTTAAACTCTCAGCAGGGTGCCTGGCCCCTGGCCTGCTCTGACTCAGCACCTCAGCTCTCGGGAAGTGTGGAGAGGACTAAACAGATCCATAAAAGCACTTTGCAGAAGGTCTGGCCAAAGCAGGGGCTGAGAGGAGGGAGGTGTGCCGCGTCCTCCCGGCTCAGCGCGTCCAGCCTCAGCTCATATCATTAATGGGATCCCAGGAACCCAGGGCTCCGAGGAGATGAGCCCGGCTCTGAGGAGCCCTTAGAGCTCCCGTGTGATCCCAGCACGCAGCCAGGACCGAGCCTCCCGGTCTGAGGAGGTTTCGTTAGTCTGGAGCAGCGGAGGGGGAGTTCCTTGGGCAGGTGGGACTGAAGAGCCCTCCAAGGATGGGGCAGATTTGGATCCACAGGAAACACCAGGAAGGCGCACCAGGCTTGGGGAAGGGGCTGCCTCAAATTTCGTAGATGGCAGTGAAGTGCGGCAACTGGGAAATGGGGCGATGAAGACAACGATTTGGGGGGAAGGCTCACGGAGCAGGGATAGAACCAGGGAGCTGAGGCGGCTCGAAGGGTAAGAGAGGCCTTGGGGCCAGCTGGCCTCGGCAGGTGGGCTTGGAAACACCTGTAGGGCTACCTGGGAGCAAGAGCAGGGGGAGCCTTCACACCCAGGGCCCAGGGGCAGGAGGGGCTGTTCTTAGTGTGGCCTTGAGAGTGTCCTGAGCCGGCATCTGAGTGTGGTTAACCGTGATGGCCGAACACGCCGGGGTTGGGGAGGCCACACATATGCCAAGCATGTCCCAACCTGGCTGGGGTGCAGAAGGGGCAGTGAGGTAGGGGGTAGGGCTTTGCCATGGACTTAGTGTTCGTGTCCCCCTGTGTTGGAGCCCTGATCTCAGTGTGATGGCACTTGGGGGTTGACCTTTGGAAGGTAATGAGGTCATGAGGGTGGAGCCCTCTTGAATGAGGTCCTTGCCCCCGTAGGCACAGACACTAGGAGACAGGGTACTTCTCTCTCCACCTGCTGATGTGACAGCAGGAAGGCAGCCCTCCCCAGGTGCAGATCGGCTGGTACCTTGACCTTCCAGCCTCCAAAACCACGAGATCTAAGTCTTTTGTTCAAGCCAGACAGGCTACGTGTTTTGTTGCTGTTTTTCCTCGTTGTGGTGATTGGTGATGGCAGCCCAAACTGACCAAATAGGATTGGCCTTAACTTCTCTTCTGTGGTGCTGTCTCGGAGTCATGCCAGAAAGGGGGCCTTCCCCACACCCTGGGGTTCAGCAGCTGGCGGAGGAAGGGAGCTGGGTCTGAGCTGGACAGCGTCCAGGGCAGGGGGAGCGTGGTCGGGACAGCGTCCAGGGCTGGGGGAGCACTATCAGACAGTGTCCAGGGCAGTGGGAGCGTGGTCGGGACAGCGTCCAGGGCAGGGGGAGCGTGGTCGGGACAGCGTCCAGGGCAGGGGGAGCGCTATCAGACAGCGTCCAGGGCAGTGGGAGCGTGGTCGGGACAGCGTCCAGGGCAGGGGGAGCGCTATCAGACAGTGTCCAGGGCAGGGGGAGCGCTATCAGACAGCGTCCAGGGCAGTGGGAGCGTGGTCGGGACAGCGTCCAGGGCAGGGGGAGCGTGGTCGGGACAGCGTCCAGGGCAGGGGGAGCGTGGTTGGGACAGCGTCCAGGGCTGGGGGAGCGTGGTCGGGACAGCGTCCAGGGCAGGGGGAGCGCTATCAGACAGCGTCCAGGGCAGTGGGAGCGTGGTCGGGACAGCGTCCAGGGCAGGGGGAGCGCTATCAGACAGTGTCCAGGGCAGGGGGAGCGCTATCAGACAGCGTCCAGGGCAGTGGGAGCGTGGTCGGGACAGCGTCCAGGGCAGGGGGAGCACGGTCGGGACAGCATCCAGGGCTGGGGGAGCACTATCAGACAGTGTCCAGGGCAGTGGGAGCGTGGTCGGGACAGCGTCCAGGGCAGGGGGAGCGTGGTCGGGACAGCGTCCAGGGCAGGGGGAGCGCTATCAGACAGCGTCCAGGGCAGTGGGAGCGTGGTCGGGACAGCGTCCAGGGCAGGGGGAGCGCTATCAGACAGTGTCCAGGGCAGGGGGAGCGCTATCAGACAGCGTCCAGGGCAGTGGGAGCGTGGTCGGGACAGCGTCCAGGGCAGGGGGAGCGTGGTCGGGACAGCGTCCAGGGCAGGGGGAGCGTGGTTGGGACAGCGTCCAGGGCTGGGGGAGCGTGGTCGGGACAGCGTCCAGGGCTGGGGGAGCACTATCAGACAGCGTACACGGCAGGGAAAGTGTGATCGGGACAGTGTACACGGCAGGGGAGCATGATCGGGAGGAGGAGGGGTGGGCTGAGAGGCCCCTCATGTCTGCCGAGTTCTGGTGTTTGGTGGAGAGGAATTCTCTAATCGCCTTTGAGAGGCTGCGAGGTCCCTACCACTGGCGGAAAGGCTAGTGGGTCAGCGAACTGGACCGCAGAGCAGGTCCGGGCCTGGTGACTGGATACAGCCAAGGGCCACCAGCAGCTGACCAGCTCCTGAAGCAAGGACCACCACGGCCTGCGTTTGCACCACAAAGGCTGGAGAGCAGCAGGTAGGACCCAGAGGACAGGGGTGAGTCAGGAGTGCTCACAGCCCACAGCGAGGACAGGACATCTGTAAGAATAAAATTAAACTGTACCTATCCTGTTTTGTAAAGATAAAGTTTAACCTTTGCCTTTTTTGCTTCTGTACTAAAACTGATGCAGCCCTCATGATAAACTGCTGAAGTTGTGGAAGCCCGAGACAATTTGCTAGCTCCCTGTAAAAAGCCCCTTATTTTACTTCCTTATTCTTTCCTCCCCTCACCCCCATGGACTTGTGTCTATATAACCTGAATGCCCCTTTGTTTGGGGCTTTACTCACTGTCGTGTCTTGTACGACTGAGAGTGGAGTCCTAGCACGCTAGAAGTAAAGCCTCTTGTACTTTACATCAAGAACCGACTTTTGTGATTGAGTGGGGTCGCCATAGTACTCTCTGGACAAGGAGGATCGGCCGGTTATCGGCTGGAACCTTTCACATCAAGCTCCCCGACCGTCCCAGGCAGATGACCCTGGCGTAGTCCAAGTGCCTCCTGAGTTCCCTTCCTGGGTCAGCTTTTACCTTGGGCCTGTCTGGAGCCTCGATGGACTCCCTGGGCCTCTGTCTCAGACGAGATACTCGGAAGTCATGTCCCCTCCTCCTCTGTTCAACACGCACACCTAAGGCCAGCGTACAGGGCAGGGGGAGCGTGGTCGGGACAGCGTCCAGGGCAGGGGGAGCATGGTCGGGACAGCGTCCAGGGCAGGGGGAGCGCTATCAGACAGTGTACAGGGCAGGGGGAGCACTATCAGACAGCGTACACGGCAGGGAAAGTGTGATCGGGACAACCATCTCCGATGGTTGCGTCTGCAGGGGTCAGAAGGCCCAGGGGGAAGTGCAGGGCCTTGGGCTCTGACCAGGTCCCAGCACCTTCCGGGACTCATCTGCTCCACTGCAGACTAGGGGCGCCAGGACCCCAGGACAGGCACGCCCATTCAACACTGCACACACTTTGTTCATATTTAAGGTTTATTTGTTAATGTTTTCCATGAGTGAGAGAGACAGAGAGAGACAGGCACCCCCAGCAGGGTCCCAAGGTCACGACCCCCCAGCCTCAGCCAGCCCAGAGTATGAGCACAGGCATGCCCGGCATACTCAGGGAGGTTCCTGGACCCGAACTGGGGACCTTCCCCCGTGGGATTGCCTCACCGAGCACTGCATCCTACTGCTGTCCCATTGCCCACCCGGCCCCCCTCCCCGCCGTGTGCACGCATCGAACCCCAGGCTCGGCCCTGCAGCCCCAGGTTCTCCCCGACCCATCCAGTGCAGAGGCTGAGAGGCAGCCCCACGTGCAAGGACGCAGAGCAGGCCTCAGAAGGGACGCTGCCACCTACATGGAGCGAGGGGCTGCGCGGTGTGCACTCGCTCACCTGGGCAGAGCACCACATGAGTGTGCTGAAGCATGTGTGCGTTCACACACACTCTTATCCGGAAGGGTGTTCAAAAGTCCGAGTGTCGGGCAGATGCTTGCTGGGAGGAGGCCTGGTGGCTGAGGGACAGGGTGGGGAGGAAGTGTCCTCTCACTCTGTAACTTTCGCATCTTCTGATTGTTGACCCACATGCCCGAGCATGTTTTCCAAGTGAAATCTTCAGAGCACGGACCTGTCGTCAGGCTCGGAGGGATTCGAAGCGTGCCCTTGAGCATGTCGCCAGCCTCTCTGTGCCCCGCTCTCCTCTGCTGGAAAGCCACATGGGGCTGTTCACGGCTCCGGGCTCAGAGGCCAGTTGTGAGTTCACGAGCTCGTGGTGGTTTTCGGTGCCGGCGCACGGGGAGCCCTCGGTGGCCCTGAGCTCCCATGAGCACGGCGGGACTAGCCACCCAGGAGTGTCAGATGAGGACACTGAGCCTCGGTTAAGTGATGGGCCGAGGTCTCACAGTCAGGAACCCGGTCTGGACCCAGGATGAGTGAGACACCAGCTGTCCTGTGTCGGGGGGACACAAACACAGCCACACCCCCGTGCAGGAAGTGCTGTGACAGGGAGGCAGGGAGGGCAGCCTGAGTGCAGAGGAAGGGGCGTTAGCCTTCCTGAGAAAGGCAGGGGAGGGCGGGAGGAAGATGGAAGAGGGCCTGACCAGCGTCCGGCAGGCAGGCACCCGTGAAGGGGCGGAGGCGCCAGAGGAACACGGGGCTTGGGCAAAGGCTCCGAGTCACTAACGGCTGGCAGGTGGGGCACAGAAAAGCCGACAGGTTGAGGATGGAAGGAAGTGGCAGAAAAGAAAGCTAACGGGGAGGGAGGGGACTTAGTGCCAGAAGGTGAGACTGTGGGGCAAACAGAGGTGGGGGACACACAGGCAGTAGTTAGTGGGGGGCTGGGCCCAGGCAGGAAGGCAGACAGGAGAGGTTCGCTTATCTTCCACCCCCCCACCACTTAGTGGGCGGGGAGCTGTTTCCCACTGTGCCCCCGTGTGCACACATACACGCACACACGTGCTCCCAGGCTCACACTCAGCCTTCACACTTACCGAACCTGGATTCAGGGGACAGTCATGACGTGGCACCAACGTTACTAGAGGAAGAGTGAGGACATCATCGATTCATCAGCAGACGAGACAGGCCGTGGCAGCTCAGGAACCAGAGGCACGCTGTCTGTGGGGCTGCCCCAGTCACAGTAGCCCCTCGTCCCACGCCCACCCCCAGCTCATCTTCTGACCCACGCCACAGCTCGCGTACTCCCTGTCTGTCTCGTGGCGCAAATGAGTGTCATTCAAGGGCGCGGAGGCGCATCTGCTTCATTCTCTGACTTATCCTCAGTGCCTAGAATGGAGCTTAGGACTTGGCAGGAGCACAAACAACACTCGACGATTACAGGGCACGTGCCATGTGCTGTTTGTTGGGCATACTTTAATTTTCGCAATCCCACCCTGCAAGGTGGATATTTCCCCCCATTTTACAGAAGAGCACACTGAGGGTTCAGGGGGATCCCGCTGATCTGCTCCTTGGCTTGGCCGAACTTTGCACAGCATCTGGGTGGGCTTGGGAGCCCTCAGAAGCAGGAAGTGACATGTCCATGGCCCGGCACAGCCAGCCTTCCCTCCCCCACCTGATGTGGGCCCGGGAGCGTGGCCTGTCCTTACACACAGGAAGGAGCAGCCCACGTGGTGTGACACAGGTGCAGAGCTGGGGGGTCGATGCCTTCTTCCTGTGTGACCCGAGTCTCCCCGTCCCTCCAGTAAAGTGGGTTGTGAGAGAGAAACACAATACAAAGCAGTTTCCGGCAGAGATCAGTAGTGTGCTCATCGGGGTCCTGGTAGGAACCGAGGGCAGGCTCCCGGGTGTGACCGAGAGGTCGGGACACGGGTGTTCTCAGAGCATGCCGTGTTTCTTCCCTCGGTGCTACGCACACTCGCCACGGCTGAGGCCGGATGCCACGCGGAGTACTCCCTTATGTTCTGGGAGTCGGTCCGAATGCATCTTAAGGAGCTAAAGTGATGGCGTCAGCAAGGCCTGGTGCTCAGGAGGCCTGGAGGAGGGAGCCACGCCTCGCTTCTCTCTCTGCTAGGGCTTGCCAGCATCCCTGGGCTCCGGGCCAGGCCTCCCCAGCCTCTGCTCCCATCGCACACCCCCTTGACTCTCCGCCGCCCTCTACAAAGGCCTAACGACCCGCTCATGGGCTCCCCAGATAACCCAAAGTACTCTCCAATTCAACTTCCTCCACGCAGCCACGTCTGCAGGGCCCTTCTGCTGCCTCAGGGGCAGGTTGCGGGGCCTGGGGATTAGGGCACAGACGTCTTGCGGGCCATTGTCCAGCCAGCAATGGGAAGGGGTGAGAGGCTGCTTCTGTCCAGATCTCCTGCTCCAACCCCTCCCACACTGTCCCAGGGGGCTCCAAGTCAAGACATTCAGAACAAAACAGCCAGAAGGCTCTTCCAGGCTCTGCGTTAACAAAGGACTTGAGATAGGAAGAAAAAGGACTGGCCAGCAGGCAGCTGAGGCCACACTGGCTTTTTGATCCTCCCCAGGACACCTTCCAGGCCCAGGTGGGGGCCTCCCACAGACGGACAGGGAGCCTAGAACTGGAAATTGAGGTCAATCCCAGCTCTGCCACTGACCTGCTGTGTGACCTTGAAGAAAGTGTGGTAATTCCATCCGTGCCTCCGTTTTATCACCTGCAAAACGGCAGGTGGGAAAGCCGCGCGGGCTCTTTCCCAGCTCAGCGACCTCTCAGCCTGGCTTCTCTGGGGCCCCTGCAGTGAAGTAACAGGCGAGCAGACCCTCGGTGTCGCAGAGGCTGTACTGTGCGGGGGCAGTCAGGAGTCATAACCCTGGGTGGCTTTGAACTAGCCGCTTAACCTCTCTGTGCCGTGGCTCCCAGCTCAGGTCTGTGAGAGCCATGTGGGCAAATACAGGTAACAGGCTCAGAATGGCGCCCGGCACATACTCAGTGCTGTCATCAGCACTGACGTGAAGGCCCTGGTCCTGCCCTCCCGGCACACAGCGAGGACTCGGGTGATGACCGTGCCATCATCGGGGCCCCTGCAGTGAAGACGTTCACCTCCATATCTGCCCCACAGCCCTGTGATCCAGAATCCACATTCCCCGGGGCCCTGCACGCTGGCTGTGGTACCTGCGGGGAGGAGTTAGTCTTGGGACAGGCACATGCCCTCCGGAGCCCCTTCTCCGGGCGTTGACCTGAGCCCAGCTCTGCCCCGGTCTTCCCTGTCCAGCCCCCCTCCCCCTCAGCTGCTCTGGCTCCCCACCCATGTCAGCCAAGTGCTATGACCCACGACAGCGGGGACTGGGCTGCGCTGTGGAGGGCGCGCTCCTCCCCGGAGCTCTCCGGGGCATGGGGGTGTGTCTCTGGGAGCTGATCAATCCCTGGGACCCTCAAGGGTGCCACCGGCCTCTTCTCCTGAAAGAACAGCCTGATCAGCGTCCTATTCCAGGTGGTCAGCAGGTTGGCCGTGACGCAGGCAGACGCCGCCCCTGCTCCCGCTGTGTTTGCGCTGGTGCGTGCCCGCCCAGATGGAGACCGGCGGCTCCCAGTGCTCAGGACAGGACAGCGGGGGGCTTTACCTCGTTCTCTCCTGGCCGACATAAGCCTGCACCTCATTTCCCTCCCTTCCTGGGCTCGAATGCCCAGTACAGACAGTCCTGCACGGGGCTGCTGCCAAGAGGAAGGGCCTCTTCCGCCCTTTACCCTTTCTTTTCTCTCTCTCTTTTTTTTTTTTTTTTTTTTGCTTCCTTGATTTACTGTAGGGTGTGTGTGCTTATCGGAGAGAGACAAAGACACACACACACACACTCACGCACTCACACAGAGGGAGAGGAGATGGCCACATTACAGTCCCTTCTCTGTGTTCCTCTTGGGACTGTGGGCATGCACACACACATGCACACACCCAGGGACTGATCAACTCCCAGAGAAGCAACCCTGTGCCCAGAGAGCTCTGGGAAAGAGCTCCCGCCGCAGCACAGCCTGGTCCTGGCTGCAGTGGCTGATGTGGGTGGGGAATCACCTGAAGGGGGGCCTGAATGGGAAGACCAGGGACAGAGGTGGGCAAAGGCCAACGCCCAGAGAAGGGGCTGTGGAGGGCATGTGCCCCTCCCAAGACCAACTCCTTCCTGCCTTATGAAGGTGTTTTGCAAGTTGCCAGGACTGGGATTCGAACCACAGAATTAACCATGTGGGATCCAACTATCTTAACCACCACACTGCTGGCTGGCCTGACCTCTGCCCTTCGTATCAGGCAATCCAACCGCCAGTCTGAATCCCCTCATTGCCTCCTCTACTGCACCCATGACTCAGCTGGCGGTGGGCCAACCTACAGGTGACAGACCTATCTCATTTTCCAGGGCAAACTAAAGCTGAGTAGGCAAGGACCTCGGTCTGAACCCAAGCCACCTCCCTTGCTAAATCAGACCAGCCTAGAAAACCAACAGGTAAAAAGCTCCACTCCCACCCGCCAGAGCTCAGCCGTGCGCCGGCTGTTCAGGCCAGGTCTGAATGGCAACAACACTGACATGTCCTGGCTCCGGGATGGGCCTGCGTCTCAAGGCTGCTGCCACCCTTTCTCCACCCCAACACTCACAGTCCAGCAGGAAAGAGAGGCTGCAGGGCCTCCAGAACCCGTGGAGGCCGGGTCCTGGTGCTGTGCCAAGGGATACCCACAGCCCAGGACACACAACGAGCTTTGCTCAAGACTCTCAAGACTTCTGCTGAGCAGCACACCGCCCAGCCCCGCTCCTTCCGTACACAAAGCCCCACTGACATTTTGGTTTCTGGGTCTCCTCTGGGCAGGCCTCCTCTTTCCTCTCCTCCCTGAAGCAGCTCCCAGCCCCACCCTCCTGGATCCTGCGTTCCACACACACACACTCCCTCCCCCACACACCGCCTTCCTCCCTCCTCTTCACGTATTCCACATCCCTCTCTGCGATCTGGAGCAATTTAGTATCAGCTCTTGTCCCTTGACTGTCCCCTTAACCTACCCCCTCCCCACCATCACCCTCTACCCCCCAACAAAGAACCTCAGCTAGGCGTGCCTCTGACCTCTGAAGGGAATCCTGATGGTTAGTTTTCCTCCATCTCATTTCAAATGAGAAGGAGCTCCTCAGCTTGATCAAGGGCTAAACTGCTCATGAATCTTTCAATTCCAGCACAAGACTTCAAAGGCATTTCCTGCTAATGAGACTAAATGAGACAATGTATGTGAAATGCGGCACACTCCCCGCAACCCAGAGGCTGCTCGCTCTTTTTCTTAGAATACATTTTATTGCGTGGATTTGGGGCTTACGGCATGATGTTATGGGCTACGTATAGATATGCAAAGACAGTGAAATGATTAATGAAGCATATTCGTATAGCTATCATTCGCTTTTTTGTGACAAGAGCAGCTAAAATCTACTTATTTAACAAAAATCTCTCACACAATACAATTTTATTGACTGCAGGCCTCTTGTACATTAGATCTCTCGATCTGTTCAGTTTATATACCTGCTATTTTGGATTCTCGGATCTGGGTCACCCCATTTCCTCTCCCCTCAGGGAACCACTGTTAGATTCTCTATCTCTGTGTATTTGAGTACATACATGCATATGTATACACACATACGTTCCACATATAAATGAGATCATGCAATATGTTTCTTTATGTATCTAGCTTACTTCACTCAGCGTAATCCTCTCCAGGCCCAGTGCATTGTGGCAAATGGCAGGATATAGTTCTTTCTGAATGCTGAGGTTTCCATTTTCTTTATCCATTTGTCCATCAAGGGACATTTAGGTTGCTTTTCTATCTTGTCTATTGTGAAGAATGCTGGGATGAATATGGCGGGGTAGATATGTTTATGAGGTGATCAGTTCTCTTTCTCCTTTGAGTACATACCCAAAGGATCATATGGGTGCTTTATTTCCAATTTCTTTAGGAGCCCCCATACTCTAATGGCTAGACCACACTACATTTCCACCAAGGGGTCCATTTTCTCCACATCCTCACCAACATGCGTATCTCTTGTCTTTTCCACAATAGTTGTCCTTGTAGGTGTGAGAGAATATCTCCCAATGGTTTTAATTTACGATTCTCTGATAACTACTGATGTTGAGCACCTTTTCATACACCTGTTGGCCATTTGTATGTCTTCTCCGGAGAGAGGTATGTTCAGGTTCTTTGCTCATTTTTTTTTCAGTTTATTTATTTGCCTTCATTCACTGAACATCATTACAGCATACAAAATGAGATTTTCCATCCAAAGTACATTATATATTGTCTCAATCAAGCACATCAACAAACATGTTATTGTCAGCAAATGATCTTCCATTTCTTGTCTTCTGTATGTTTTGCTTCCCCCTCCCCATCCTTGATTCCCTATCTCCTACCCTCTCCCATCTCCCACTCTCCTCCCACACTGTCTCTGGTATCTATGTTTGCTTTCTATACTGTTTTCTCCTCACATTTTATTGTATCGCCAAAGACCCTAATCAATCCAAATACCCTCATAGCAAACACAGGTGATACCCACATTTCCATGAACACAAGTCTTACTTTACGCATCCTATAAAGTAGCACCTAGCTGTGGCTACATATCCTACTGCAGTCATTGAATATATAAATATTTTTTTTTCTGAAACTTTTTTTTTGTAACTCAATTTACATTCCTTCCCTAAGCTTCATCACAGCATACAAAATGCAATCTCCCATCCAGTACACACTGCATAGTGATACAATCATGCACATTACAAAAAATTTTCCATTACTAGTTCCTAGAATTACTTCCACCCCTCTTTCTGACCCTCTGTCCCTTCCCACCCTCCTCTCACACCACCTCCGGTGTCTACAATTGTCCTTCATTCCCTTCCCACCCACATTGCATTGATCACACAATTTCCTACATAATCTAACTACTTTCAGTGGTGAGTTCACTCATTACTACTAAGAAAGCCAGTTTTAACTTAACTCAAAGAAGTGCCAAGGAACTTTGCTTAAAGCCAGGAAACAAGTTAGGATTCTGTTCAAATGGTAGGTGCGTGAACCTATCAG
Organism: Tupaia tana; assembly: GCA_026018925.1. Taxonomy (NCBI): domain Eukaryota; kingdom Metazoa; phylum Chordata; class Mammalia; order Scandentia; family Tupaiidae; genus Tupaia; species Tupaia tana. The sequence goes on from JAKSZU010000012.1 coordinate 59,996,471, forward strand.
TCTCATGTACTTTTATCTTCTGTTCTGGTTCAATTTTCCTGATTAAATTCTGGGATATAATATTCAACTCCAGACTTGTCCCTATGATTAAGTTGGCCACTTTCATAGTTTTTGGACTCTTATTTCCATGTGTCTGTGTTTAATTTTCTTGGTACAGCACACCCTTGAGAACTTCTTGGAGATCTGGTCTGGTGCTGGTAAATTCTTTCAGGTTTTGTTTATCTGAGAATGTTCTTGTCTTTTCTTCCAACCTGAAAGATAACCTTGCCGGGTACAGTATTCTTGGCTGAAATTGCTTCTCTTGTAACACTTTGAATATATTTTTCCATTCTCTCCTCACTCGCATTGTTTCCAATGAGAGATCTGCTGTTAGCCTGATGGGATGCCCTTTGTAGGTAACTTGATGTTTCTCTCTTGCCAATCTTAGTATCTTGTCTTTGTCTGCGGCTTTGGTCAACCTGGCTATAATGTGTCTTGGAGAAGATCTTCTTGGGTTGATTCTATTTGGGGTCCTTTGTATTTCCTGGGACTGGATCTTCGAATGCCTCTCTAGGTTTGGAAAGTTTTCTTGCAGGATTTCATGGAATAGATTATCAATGCCTTTATGGGTTTCTTCACCTTCTGGAATGCCAATTATCCGGATATTTGGACATTTGATGGTATCCAGTACTTCTCGCATATCATTCTCAAATTTTTGGGCCATTTTCTCAGTCTTCGTGGTGGACTTTTCTAAGCCAGCCATTTTCTCTTCTACATCTGAGATTCTATTTTCTGAATGATCTAGTCTGCTTTTAATACTTTCAAGGGAGATTTTGACTTCTTGTATTATAGACTTCATCTCTAGCAGTTCCGTTTGAGTCTTTTGTAAAGTATGTAATTCCTCTTTTAGATCTTGCAAGAATTTCCTCATCTCCTGGAACTCGGCAACTTCTTTCTCCTTTCTCTTTAGCAGTTCATTATCTCTCTTTTCTTCCATCTCTGTTAGCTTCGATATTATGAATGCTCTAAATTCCTTATCAGACATTTCCATGACTTTCACCGAACTGCTTGTGGATGAAGGAGAGTTACTCTTTTCCATTGGAGGAGAGGTATTTTCTCATTTTCCCATATTTCTCGTGATCCGACGGTGATTTCTTGTCATCTGATGGATGGTGTGTTTCTTTCAAATTCTTGGAGTTAAGCCTCAATGTTCAGGAGCAAGCAGACAGAGGTGTTCTAGAATCTGTTTGCTGTTCTGTTGTGATCGCACACTAGCTTTGCTTGCTGGAGGCTGCATTATGAGTAGAAAATCTTCATTTCTCCTGTCCCCTGAAATATCTAGTTCCTAGTAGCCATGCGGAATCCTCTCTTCTTTGCTCATTTTTAAATTGTGCTATTTGTTTTTCTGCTATTAAATATAAGACTTTATAAAATTTGGATATTGATCCATTATCAGGGGTGTGGTTTGCCAATATTTTGAGCATCCTTTCTTGATTAAAAGTTTTTAAGTTTTAGTACAGAGGGAAGATTCCTCAACATAATAAAGGCCACTTATGAAAAATCCACAGCTAAGATCAATCAACAGGAACAACTGAAAGCATTTCCACTAATATCTGTTACAAAGTAGAAATACCTACTCTCACTATTACTATTTAGCATAGTATTCAAAGTACTAGCAAGAGCAATCAGACATGAAAAAGATATAAAAGATATCCAATTGAAAATAACAAAGTAAAATTATTTCTACTGGCAGATGATGTGATCCTATATGTAGAAAACTCCAACGATCTGGGACCAGCAGGTGGCATGGTGGTTAAGGCGCTGGACACTCCCACGTGGCCAACCACGGTTTGAGTCCTGGACCTGGTGGCTTACTTTCTCACTTTCCTCTCTCTCTCTCTCTGTGTCTCTCTCTGGTCAAATTAAAATGAAGGAATAAATGAATAAATAAAGATAAATCTTTTAAAAAAAAAACTCCAAAGATTTCACATACACACACACACACAAAAAAAAAGCTGTTAGAACTAATAAATTAATACTGTAAAGAGCACAAAATCAGTCATTAAAAATCAGTAGCAATTCTATACATAGATAACCACCTAGCTGAAAAAGAAATCAAGAAAAGATCCCATTTATGATAGCATCAAAACATACCTAGAAATATATTTAGACAAAGAGATTTCTACAATGAAAATTACAAGACACTATTGAAATAAATTGAAGAAGATACAAACAAATAGAAAGATACATTATATTCATGGATCAGAAAGATTAATATCATTATAATGTTCATACCCAAGGCAATCAATATACAAATATAGTGTGGACACTATCAAAATTCCAATGGCATTATTCACAGAACTAGAAGAAATAATCCCCAAATTTATGGTGCACAAAGAAATCCTAAATAGCCAAATAAATATGGAGAAGGGAAAAACAAAATTGGAGGCATCATACTTACCAATATAAAAATATACTACAAAGCTATAGTAATAAAGACAGTATGGTACCAGCATAAAAAGAGAAGCATAGGCCAATGAATCATAATAGAGAGCTCAGAAATAAGTTCAAACATACATAGTCAACTGATTTTCTACCAGGAAACCCGGAAGATAGAATGAGAAAAAGATAGTCTCCAATAACTGGTGCTGGGAAAACTGGATTTCCACAGGCAAAGAAATGAAATTGGGCTCTTACACTACACTATACACACAAACCAACTAGAAATGGATAAAAGACCTAAGTATAAAACCTGAAGCCCTACAACTCCTAGAAGAGAAGAATAGGGAGAAAGCTCCTTGACACTGGCCTTGGCAATGAGTTTTTTGTTATTATACTAAAATCTCAGGCTACTAAAGCAAGAATAAATAAGACTCCATCAAGCTAAAAGGCTTCTGCACAACAAAGGAAACAATCAACAAACTGAAATGGCAACCTATGGACTGGGAGAAAGTATTTCCCAGGTTGCTCTCTGTGGCTGATACTTCAAACTGAGCTTTCAGACCACCACTGGGAGGTCTCTACTCTTGTTTGCTGTCAGGGGCACTTTGGAGAGGAGGCAGGGATGGAGGATGCAGCAATCTTCAGGCAAGAGTATATAAAGATGTGTGTGTATGTGTGTGTGTGTGTGTGTGCATGCACACATGTGCGATCAGGAGGTGAGGGAAAAAAGAAGTGTGTTTGGGGACTCCATATTCTGTTCAGTCTCGTCTCTCACTTGGGGTCTCACCTAGCTGCTCTCTCTTGCTGGCTTCAGGAAGTCACTATGGGCATCAGGTCCTATCTGGCTCAGACTGAGCCCCTTCCCTTAGTTCTCTCCAGCCAAACAGAGACTGATTATCATTTCCAAAAGGGCTTTGCAAACAGAACACAATGAATACCCGATTACATATATACCAGTCTTACATCCTGTAGTTACTTCTTACTATCCAGTCTCCAGTTCCGAGACCCCATGGAAGCAGCAAAGATGTGTGCAGGCCTCTCATACTACCATAAAGACATATCAAATGCCAACCTGGGCATGCAAGCAAGCATTCTTCTGGATACTTTCTACTGACCAAGGGTCAACTGCAGTCCACAGCATGGAGCAAAGGAAGGAAGGGCATTTCCACATCCTGAATATCCACCCTGTGCTGGAGCTGTGGTAGGAACTTCCATCCATGAAGTCACTCATTCCCCATGACGATCTCATGGTACAAAGACCAGCAAATCTGCTAATTTGCCTAAGGTCACAGGGTAGGAAACAAAAGTCCATGTATAGAACATACTGCGTGCCAGGCGGAAGGTAACCCACGCTTTATATGAGGTATCACTGGACGTTCTCAAAACAGTAGTAGAAACTGAAGTGCTCTCATTGTCTCCATTTTACAGATGAGGAAACTGAAGCTCAGAGGGGAGAAGTGATTCGCCCAGGGTTACCCACCTAGTAGGAGGTAGTGCTGGTATTCACAGCCCTGGAGTAAGCAAAGCCTTTTCCACTTATTCTCTTGTCTTGAGGAGGAAACAGGTAAGAGCAGCAGCTCCTAACTTCCTGAAGATTTTGCCCCAGTGACCAAAATAAATTTGAGGATTTACTAAGGCTCAGGCTCAATTCAGGCAAGAAGCATGGGGCTTTGGGGGCATCCCAGAATCCAGTTCTGTTGCAGCCCAGCTCCTTCTCATGGACTCAGATGGAGCAGAGCTTTGTAGCTGTTCCTGGTGAGCCTCACCCAGCTACCCCTGCCCTCCCTCTTCCATGAGCCACTGAGCCCTCCGGCCCTGGCCCAGGCCTGGCTCCAACCAGGTGCTCCAAGTTACTATGGACCTTATGTTTTCTAGCCCCTGGAGGATCCCTGCTGTCCTCTCCTGCAGGTGGAGCTGGCAGGATGGGACCAGCATAGCTTGTAGTGTAAGGATCTCCAGGCTTAAATCCCAGCCCTGCCACACACAAGCTGTGTGACCTCAGATAAGTTAACACCTCTCTGAACCTGTTTACCTTCTAAGATACAAAAAACAGAGTACTCTACCCAAAGAGCTGCTATAAGGCTTTCGTTACCACCGCCACCCCTGCCACTACCTTTTTATGTCTTATTTTCAGTGAGCACTATTTATAAAGCACTTACACTTTGTGCCAGGCAGTTATAAATATTAGATTGTCCGGAAAGTCATGACATATTTTTCTATTCAAAAATGTGTTACAACTTTCCCAACAACCCAATACTTTATTCCTAATTTAACCCTTATGACCACCCTAAGGTGGTCATTGTTATTATTGTATTTCACAGTTGAGGACTTGGAGGCAGAGAGGTTAAGTGCTTTGCTCAAGGTCACTCAGCTAGTGAGAAACAGAAGTAGGATTCGAACCCAGGCAAGTTGGCTCCAGAGGTCCTGTGCTTAACTCCCTACTCTACATGTGCATGTAGATGATGTGTGTAAAGCATTTTAGCAATGAAGGGGAAATGCTTGATAAATGGCAGCTGGAGTTGCAGTGTGACCTAGGATAGGTCCCTTTAATTCTCTCTCATTTTTTTCATCCTTAAAATGGGACTAGGAACACCACTCTGACAGGCCTGGGTGAGAATTCAGCAGAGTGACGGATGTGACATGTCCACCACAGACTCTAACACTGAGCAGAGCGTGGGCTCTCTCCACCAAGGAGAGGGGTCAGGACTGGTTTCAGACAGACACGTCCTCTGCATCAGCCTGAGCAAGGTGTAGAAGAACACCTGCCTCAAGGTCCTGGATGAAGCAGCTGGTGGCATAGCAGGGCTGTCCAGAGTACAGGGACAGGGCCTCTAGGGCAGGAGGTGGCATCTGAAGGGGAATGAGGAACAATGATGTGGACACTTATGGGGGCGTCTAACCCTCACAATGGCCCTGGAGAACAGAGCCTCAGAGAGGGGACGTGACTTGCCCAAGACCACACCTCTAGAGAGGGTGCAGTGGCTTTGCATTCAGGACACTGTGTGGGTTCGCTCTCCCCAGCCTGCCCTTCAGCAGGGTGATGGGCCAGCTATGTGGTCAAGTTCAGGAGTACAAAGGTGGGAGCCGCTCCTACAGAGGAGTCCCAGATCAGCAAGTGGTCCAGGAGTCAGAGCCGGGAAAAGAGGGCTTGGCCATGGACAGCTGCGGGCACTCCAGGGCAGGGGTGACCGATGCTGCCTACAGGCGATCCTGGGAGGGAGAAGGGCCTAGCCAGGCTGTAGGGGGAGGATCCCCTGGGACCCAGAGAAGAGCAGAGAGTGCTCCCCCACCTCTACCAGTCTCCCCAGAAGTTTCCTTATGCTCAGTCTCGGAGCAACCTGCAGGGGGACCCAGGGCCACAGGGTAATGGGGTCCCTCTCCAGGAGGTGCTCTTCTGTCTTCAGAGGCAAAAAGCTACATGCAGCGACCTCAAGTGTTCCCTGCAGAAAACGAGGCCCTGCCCAGCAGCAAGGGCTCCGATAGGGATGCCCAGAGCGGTGATGGCAGAGCGCAGAGTTGTTTTACCTGGAGGGACATCAGTGCTCTCCCATCCCCTTGCTGGCAAGGAGCACCACAACGGGCAGGCTTAGTCCTGGCTGGGCCCGAGGCCAGTGGCCCCAGAGTGAGGTCACCACAGTGAGGTCTGACCTCAGCGTTGCCATGGGGATGCTCAGGATGCCACTGCTGAGTAGCACCTTCCCCCAGGGGGAGCGGGAGTGAGCCGTGACTGCTGTGGAGGGCGATGACGCCTTGCTCCGGCTGCTGGGGCTGTCTGCCCCAACGTGAGCTGTCAGGTCTCAGCTGAGTGGGGCCTGCAGGCGCCACTGTGTGTGTCTGTCGGGAGGGCGGCGTGGGGAGAGGTGTTTATTAGACCTCACTGGGTGCCTCATTTTCCTGTCTCCCTGGGCTCCGCTGGGGTGCCATTGCAGTTCTCCTGGTGGACCCAGACTGACATTTGCAGCAACCTGGTTTCCATAGCAACCAGCTGTGACATCAGGAGGAACCCAGGGACCCTTTAGCTGGAGAAGAGGAAGTGTGAATGCATGGTTAGAAGAAGAAAGAGCTTCCTCTGCTCCCTCCTTAGGCCCCTCGCATGAGGGGGTGGGGGCTTAGAAGGCCGAGAGGGCGGGGCTTAGAAGGCTGAGAGGGCGGGGCCTAGCAGGCAAGCCGAGCTTCTCGGAAGCTTTTGGAGAGGGGGTCTAAGTGAAATCTCTCTCTCTTCTTTCCCTTTCTCTTTGTCCTTTAAAAAAAAATTGTATCTCAATTTCCTCAACTGTAAAATTGGCATCATAGAAGCCACTCTTTTTTTTTTTTTGAGACAGATTTTTGCTACAGGTCACGTGCACTTGCCAGAGAGACAGAAAAAGACAGAGACAGAAAGCGAGAAATCACCCCCCAGGGGATATGATCATGCCACAATCTCTTTTCCTCCATTCTTCTCTTGGGATTTTGGGCACGCACGCACACGTGCCTGGCATGAGCTTCAAGCCGCCAGGTCTGGGACTTGAACTGCAACTGGCCACATGGGAGCCCAGCACCTTAACCACTATACCAGCTGGTCTCCTCTTTACTGAGTTTTAAGCACCTCACAAGGATTTTCTCATTTACTTCACAATAACCACTTGAAGTACTTTCCTCTCCATATCCCCCTTCTGTAAGTGGAGGAAAAAGCAGCGCAGAGAAAGGACTTGGACTGAGACAGCCTGCCTCCAGAGCCAGCGTTTGGAACTGCTAGAGAATTGGGGGGGATTCCTCTGTCCAGCCTCCTGTGCGCCCGGCCACACCTGCCATGCAGGGGGACAGTTCCAGATGTGCTCCCACTCACTCCGTACTGTCAGCACCAGGCAGCTTGCACTTTCTGGCCCAGGGGCTCCTGCAGTGCCCAGCAATGGCTGCTGGTGGGAGCGCACCAGGCGTGAGGGTCTGCACAGACAGCTGCTGGCAGGAGCACACCAGGGTGAGGGTCTGCACACAGACAGCCGCTGGCGGGAGCACACCAGGGTGAGGGTCTGCACACAGACAGCTGCTGGCGTGAGCACACCAGGGTGAGGGTCTGCACACAGACAGCCGCTGGCGGGAGCACACCAGGGTGAGGGTCTGCACACAGACAGCTGCTGGCGTGAGCACACCAGGGTGAGGGTCTGCACACAGACAGCCGCTGGCGGGAGCGCACCAGGCGTGAGGGTCTGCACACAGACAGCCGCTGGCGGGGGCACACCAGGGTGAGGGTCTGCACACAGACAGCCGCTGGCGGGAGCACACCAGCGTGAGGGTCTGCACACAGGCAGCTGCTGGCGGGAGCCCACCGGGCGTGAGGGTCTGCACACAGACAGCCGCTGGCGGGAGCACACCAGGGTGAGGGTCTGCACACAGGCAGCTGCTGGCGGGAGCCCACCGGGCGTGAGGGTCTGCACACAGACAGCCGCTGACGGGAGCACACCAGGGTAAGGGTCTGCACACAGGCAGCTGCTGGCGGGAGCACACCAGGGTGAGGGTCTGCACACAGGCAGCTGCTGGCGGGAGCCCAGCGGGCATGAGGGTCTGCACACAGACAGCCGCTGGCGGGAGCACACCAGGGTGAGGGTCTGCACACAGGCAGCTGCTGGCGGGAGCGGACCGGGTGTGAGGGTCTGCACACAGGCAGCTGCTGGCGGGAGCACACCAGGTGAGGGTCTGCACACAGGCAGCTGCTGGCGAGAGCGCACCGGGCGTGAGGGTCTGCACACAGGCAGCTGCTGGTGGGAGCGGACTGGGCGTGAGGGTCTGCACACAGACAGCTGCTGGCGGGAGCGCACCGGGTGTGAGGGTCTGCACAGAGACAGCTGCTGGTGGGAGCACACCAGGTGTGAGGGTTTGCACACAGACATTGGCTTCCATTGCACCGACCTCGACCAATGGGACGTGGGCCCGATGGCTAGACGCCTCTGCCAGTCTGTCATCTGGCTGATGAGCCCTGCAGTCCCTCTATACGCTGCTTGGAGGGTCCCAGCAGCACCCAGCCCAGCTGCCCCCATGGTGACCTGACAACACACTGTTGGTGGTGGTAGGGGTGTCTTTCTGCTGTCTTTTTTTCTCTCTTGTACTGGTTCCTTTTTTCTGCTCCCCAGGTGACCTCCAAAATAAAGTCCTTGCTCACAAGACCTTGCATTGGATCCTGCTTCGAAGGAACCTAGTCTGACAGTCGGCACAGGGCAGCCCTGAGAACATCTGAGAACGTCTGCTTGAGGGTGGCAGCCTCGAGCTGGCCCATGTGGGGAGATGCAATAGGGGAGCCATGTCTCAGTGGGGTGTGGAACAGTGACAGCCTCTGGCACTCTGAGCATCACAGTGATGAAGACTGTCACCATGGTGGGCTGGGATGAGGCACAGGTGGGCGGTAGAGGGTGGAGTTATGTGGGAGCAGTAACATTTGGATAAAGCAGGGGCGATGGTGATGGTGTGGACTGGGAGGCTGGAGGGCCGCTGTCAACTGGAAGCATTGAAGAAGAAGATAGCAATTTCAGGGCCAGTCAGTGTCATGGTAGAGACAGCCGGATCCCACATGGCCAACTGCGCGGTCCACGTCCCAGACCCGGCATCTTAAAACAAACAAACCAAACAAACAAACAAAAAAGTACCAGGTGCATGTGCATGCATGCCCCCCAAAAAAACATTTTTAAAATTAAAATTTAAAAAAGAACATAGCAGGTTAGGCTGATCAACTGTCAATGCAGGGGATGTGGGGAAGGCCGAAGTCCTCCTGGGTGCTGTTCAAAGGGCCCTCTCCTGCCGCAAAGCAAGCCCAGGATGCCACAAGGTAGGCAGTGCTGCAGAACCTGAAGGCACAGCCTCGACAGAGCTCCTAAGCCAGCGGAAGCCTGCTGCAGACACAGTAGGACCCTGAGACCCGAGAGGGTGACACCTGAGTGGATGACTGAGACTCTCAGAGGCCCAGACCCCTCTGAAATTCCCAACACAGAGCCCCCACAACCCAGCAAGGTGCTCGTTTTCTAGCTGGGACAGGAGGCCAAGGCTGGGTTTCCTCCAGGGGAGGCAGCTGTGTACCCCACCCCCACCCGCACCCTGCCTGGCTTGGGCCCACAGAGAAGCCTGTCCCTGGTGGTACCTTAGGAGCAGCACACAGGGCTTGTGTCCAACCAGCGTAGGAGAGCAAAAATACAACTGGGAATGCAGGGAGTGGGCCTGGCCTCGGGCTCAGCCAGACCTGGGGACTCCTGTGCCTGAGCCCAGGCCGATGCTGCCCTGTGCATCTCCTGGGTTGTGGGAGCCAAGGGAAGCTCGCGGATCCGCAGAGCAGCGTCAGCGACTAACAGGTACTTACCAGGCACAGCGCTGCCGGCGAGACCGCAGCCACCCAGCTCTGTCTGTTCACAGGGCACTCGGCTGCAGCAGGGCGATCGACGCAGCCACACAAACCACGCTGCCCGCGACAGCGCTGCTGCTGGAGAGTTGACTCCACACCACGCTTTGTGCTGAGCCCTCTGCACCCTGCTATTGTGAGGTCTTCAAAACAACCCTGGAGGGGAGAGGTTTTTCACCCCCATTCTACAAAGGGAGCAGGTGGTAGGGTTGGAATTTGAACCAGACTTCCTTTGCTCTCTGCACTGTCTCCTTATCTCGAGAGGACGTGGAAACCTCGGTGGAAAGATGTCCCAGATGGACACGAGGGAAAGACTAATTCAACCTTGTGGGAAGGACCAGGGGAGCTCCCCCGGGGGAATGAGACAACTTGTACATCTGAAAAGCTGAGTAAGTGTGACCCGTGGTTAGCTATTTTAAATGATTTTATTTTATTTTATTTATCCATTCCCTTTTATTTTTTAATTTGACCGAAGAGAGACACAGAGAAAAAGAGAGAGAGGAGGAAAGTGAGAAAGCAAGTCACCAGGTCTGGGACTAGAACTGTGGTCAGCCATGTGGAAGTATCCAGCGCCTTAACCACCATGCCACCTGCTGGTCTCCTCTTGGTTAGCTATTACCAAGCAGTTCCAGAAATGGTTCAGGACCACACAGGCAGAAGCAAGCATAAGCTCCTGCCGCTGATTAATAAGGAAGAGGCAGAGGGCAGCTCCCGGTTACGGAACCCACTTCCACCTCCAAACCCAGGAGCCCAACGCTCCTGTTCCTGCGCTTCCTCTCTCTAGCCTTCCTAGTGAGTGGGCCCTGGAGGTGGAGGCTTTCCCATCCAGGTGTTTTCTGGCCTGTAGGAAGGTGGGCCTCCCTGGTTGGGCTCTAGAGTTTTGAGTCAGAGAAATCTACTCTGGCTGCATTCAGGCTTGTTTCTGAGGCCCTCATGGTATATTCCAGGTCCCCTCCCTCCCCCTCGTCTGGCAGGAAGGGCCAGGTCTGGGGAGACTGGAGCTGGGGCTAGCAGACCATGGCGACCGTCTGGCCCTCCCTCCTCTCAGCTCCTTCCTGCTAGCTGGCTTCCTTCCTCCCTCTGCTAAGTTGTGCCTTGCATTCCTGAGCCCATGTCAACCCTTCTGACTGGCGCAGCCACTCAAGAGACCAAATGGCTGTGTCCTTCTCTTCTTCCCAAATCAAAGGCTGGGAGCGAGCTGATTGGTCCAGAATGGGTCACGTGTCTGACCTGAGTCTGATCACCTCTGGTGAGGGTGCGGTCATGCCCTATAGGGAGTCTTCCAAAAGCTCATGGCATATGCCTGTGAAAAAGTAATGTACGGATTTTTAAAAAGTAGCCAAATAAACTCATACTTAAATTCCATTTCTCTGCAACATTTTGAAGTCCCATCATCTAATCCTGCATCCTTTGGGGATAGGGAGGGAAAAGTTGCTATGGAGAGGAGGGCTTTGGGCTCATGCTGTGCAGACTGCTCCCAAAGTCTGCACAACCAAGGTTCTACCCCCACGTCACTTCTTACTGCCTCTCCCCACTCCAGTCAAATGCCTGCGAAGGACGGCTTTAAAAGACGTTCGACCATGGGGCCAGCAGGCGGTGTGGTGGGTAAGGCACTGGACTCCCACATGGCTGACCATGCTTCAAGTCCTGGACCCGGTGGTTTGCTTTCTCACTTTCCCTTTCTTCCTCTCTCTCACTCTGTCCTTCTCTGGTCAAATGAAAATAAATAAATAAAGTTAAATAAAATAATTCTTCTTAAAAAATTGGGTGGTTGGAAAAGTCATGATGTATTTAAAAAAAAAAAAAGACGTTGAATGGGCCCTCAGCTTTGAGAAATCTGTAAGGTTTCTGCTAATGCTTTATCCAGCGGAACCGATATTATTTTCATCCTTATAATTATCGTTATTATCATCCCTCATTTATTGAGGTCTCCCTGTGTCTCAGACTCTAGGCGATTCTCTTTGCACGTCATCTTCACAACCACACCGTGAAGCAGATACTATTATTATTCTCACGTTCTGTGCGGCTTGGGAAGAAGCAGCAGCCTGCTGGCGTTGCCGAGAGTGCCGGCTCTGGGATCGGGAGCGCCCCTATCCCGAGTGCTCACTCCACTCTGGACAGAGCTGCAGGGGGTGGCCGCCTGCCCAGAGGCTCTGGTCAGTGGTTGAGGCCTCTCCCCGCGCAAGGAGGGGGTCACAGGGAAAGGGCTCAGAGACGACCTGGTCAGCGAGGGAGGGCTTCCTGGAAGATTGCACTTGAGCCTCAAAGGACGAGATCTGGGAGTGGAGAAGGGGGCACTGAAGAGTGGCTGGCCTTTGGGAAGGCCTGCACAGAGACAGCCGGTGGTGTCCGGGTTGACTGCAATGGAAACCATGGGCAGACGTGAGGGCAGGTGGGCAGGTGGGCAGCGCGGGGTTCCAGGGCACCATACCTCCTGCTGCACCCCGGCTCCCAGCACGCTGCAGAGGCGTGGCTGCTCCAGGCATGTGTTGAATCGAACGGACTGAAATAGCAAGTAAAGGGACCCGGAGCCGAAGAGTGTAGCTGCAGCCGAATGAGCCCACGAGGACCCGGTCTGTGTGTGCAGTTTCCCCCCAGGTGGATGCACAGCCAGTACTGTCACCAAGGGCCACTCTCACTCCCAGAGAAGAAACAAAAGCATGGAGAGGTGAAGCACTGTGTAGGGCCACACCACAGCGGAAGCTGACTCAGTACTCACCACTCCAAGCCCAGGGATCCCAGGAGGACGGGGTTTGGATCACACCCGGGGCAGCTTCCCAGTGTCTGAAAGAAACCAGGCAGGACTCCGGCAGCTGGAACACATGGGAAAGGGCCTGGGCTCGCGTCCTGGGACCCCTCCGAGCACACCAGGACGCACGACCCGGCCAGCTGAGACCGGTGGGCTGCAGCGCGAAGACCCTGTGGGGTGCCCTCTCTCTCAGTCTCACCGGAGAAGTAAACTATATTTTAATGTGACGTTAGAACACTGACATTTAGAGGCAGAGGAAAGTCTGGAGTCACAGGGACCTGTTTTGAATTCGGACTTGTCATTTCCTGGGTGAGCTTGGGCAAGTCATTTTTCTCATCTCTGAGAACGATGACAGCTCCTTGGGGCATCGTTGTGGGGATGGAAGGGGCCAGTCGATGCCCTTGCCAATGGCAGGGAGGAAGCCCTCCTACGTGCTGCTCAACCTCCCAGCCTTGGTGTTTTCAGATGGGAATGGGGCAAGGATACCTCCCAGACAGCGCTGCTGGGAGGATAAAGGAGACGGCGCACCCAAGGCCTGCCTAGTGCCCGGCTGGGCCGCGCTCACTCCTCCTGTCCGTGGCCTGTCAGAGTCACACTCCCGCTAACGTAAATGGCACAGCGTGCAGGAAAGAACCACGTGTGAACGTGAACGCTCAGGCGTGAGCTCAGGAGGGCAAAGCGCTTTCTCTCTCCACCTGGGAGGGGACCCTCCATGGGCCTGGGGTACCAGAGTGGAATGCCAAGGGGATCTTGGTGCCCAGGGTTTGGGGTGGATGCAGCTTCCTGGGTTCTCCTCTGTCATGGAGATACCATTAACAGGGCAGAGCAGTCAGAGCTGGCCATAGATCTGGGGAACTTTTGCAAGAACACCCTTTTGGTCCGGGTAGGACAGAATGTGCCGGACACAGGGCAGGTCTGACATTCCTTTCTGGAAGATCCAGCTGTAGACCTGATCTCCCCCCCTTTTTTAAACGAGCCACAAATTAATGAGTATTTAGATCCCAGCCACTACCATCTCTGTCCCTAAGTCTCTCTGTCCCCTCATCGGGGCAGGGGGCTTAATCATGCTGTTGAGACGGGGAGTGAATGAGTACATGCATAAGCAAGCTTAGCGACTGGGTGCTAGTTACATTTTGGTGTTATTTACGGACATTCTTCAATTTAATTATCGCAGTGACCTTGAAAGGCAGGAAGAACTGGCCTCTTTGTCACCTCATTCCTGCTTGTTTTTGTTTTGTTTTGCTTCTTAATGAGAAAATGAAAATTTAGAGATGTTAAATTAGTTTAGAGGGTTTTGCGTTTGTTTCCTTTTTAAATTTTTGCTATATGTTGTGTGCGCTTGCCGGAGGGAGAAAGAGAGAGAGAAAGTGAGAAAGCGCCCGCTGGGGGGATGGCCACACTGCAGTCCCATCTGCTCCTTTCTCTCTGGGGATTTTGGGACGCACGCACACACACTAGTGTGATCCTCAAGCTATTGGGCCTGGGGCTTAAACTGTGAAGCTGGCCATGTGCGATCCAGCTGCCCCAACCGCCACGCCACTGGCTGCCCAGCTTAGAGAGGTTCCTAAGCACTGACCGGACCCCGTACAATGATATATGGACAGCAGGTGACAAGCCGGGTTCCTGCGGGGACCGATTCTGTGAGTGTGACAAGGGCCACAGTGTTGCATGCAGCTCAAGGAGCAGCCCTGCTGAGGCCCAGAGCTGGCCAAGGGCAGAGGTGGGATCTGAACGTAGAGATAGGACCCCAAACCAGTGTTACTTACTACAGAGACCTTCCCCTGCCGACCGCTACTGACCGTTCTCTGCCACTGCCCGGGGCTGGGGTCCCGGTGGCCCTTTTTGCAAGGAGCAGGGCTGGGCAGGACACCTTTGAGCAAGGTGGCCCAAGTAGCTGCATGCCGGCCACCCTCCTGTCATGGCTTCCTTGGCCAAAAGCCTCCTCAGCCAAGACAGCCCTGTGGTTTCTGGGAGGTGTCACCAATGATTAGGGACATGTCATTCTGCTGGCTCCCACAGATGTCCTGCCCAGGACCCATCTTCACCCTCTGCAGCCACCGGGCCTGTGAGGAGCCGCCGACCTCAGGAGCTGCCAGCGTTTGGCGACTTTGCTCATTTTCTTAGTACGTGTGCACCGAGGCAGACCCAGTGGGAACCGCTGCCAGGGAAAGGAGACGGAGAAAACTCTGGGGAGTCTCTGGGTGGATCACGGCGACAGGAGAGACAGACAGGGATCTACGGGAGAGGGAGGCAGGAGCCGGGTGGCCCAACTGAGGGCAACCGGAGACCTCTGGGGTGGGTGAAGACCTTTTTGGGAAAAGAAGAGCTGGAAGGCACGAGACAGAGAGGGGCCTGGCGACTGGCCCTGCAGCTGGAGGACTCTGAGCCTGCGGTGGCGGGCGGCGTGGCTGAGCCTGGCTCTTGGCTACAGACACCATTCTCCCAGGGTCTGCAGGGCACACGCTGCTTGGCGAGGGGTGGGGAGATGGTAGCAGGGCCGTATTCACAGAGGCTCTCGGAAACCCCTGGGCAATGGGAAAGACTTTCCTAGAGGGGCTGCGGGTCTAAAGCCGGGCTCCAGCTGGGGGCCTTGGCCGCCTCGTGTTTGGAGGGCGGGCCCGGGCTGGCACACAGCAGGCCCTCGGTGCAGTCAGCCCCTCCAGGATGTGGTGGAGGGAGGAACTCAGAGACCATGTGTCTAGTCTGGACAGGCCAGCCCAGGGGGCCTTCGTTAGAGGAGTCCGGCGAGCCTGGCGGGGCAAGCTCCAGGCAGCAGTGTTCCGCCTCTGTGTGGGCACCGGGAACACCCTCCCTCCAGCCAGGGCGTGTGTCCTATTCTGTCACCGGCCAGTGAATAAAGAATCCGAAAGCTTCGCCAGGATCTGCCGTTTGCCCTTTAAGGGAATGAACTTGTATTCATTGGGGGATGTGGAAAGCCGCCTAGCCCCCTCCAGGGCTGGAGGGAGTGTTTCTTGCAGTTGTTGCCCTGGTGTGAGCTAGATGGACAGGCGTGGATGCCAGTGGGAACCCTCATACCCAGGGCCAGGGCACCCGGACAGTTACCTCCTGCAGGATGCCAACACTGTCACTCCAGCCCGTCCCGTGTTCCTCCATCCGAGGTTTCCACTACTTTTCTCATGCCCTTAAAACAGCGAGTACTGGGGCCAGCAGGTGGCGTGGTGGCTAAGGGGCTGGACTTTTATGTGGTCAACTGCCCAGTTCAAGTTCCGAACCTGTGGTGACCATCACACTGGGCATGTGTGTGCTCATGGAGAAGTGGATGCAGAATGGATTGCAGTGGCCGTCCGGCCCTGGGAGGTGATATCTCACTTTCCCTCTCTCTGTCTCTCTCTGGCAAGCTTTTGTGCACTATGGCAAAAACTTAAAAAAAAAAAAAGAAAAAAAAAAGGCAAGTATTGATCATGCACACTCAATATTCATGTATTGATAATAAGAACACATTGCTACATCAACACACTATGAATGTTCTCCAACACACACAGAAATGTAAATTAAAGAGAAAAGAAGAGACCAGCTGGGACCAGCAGTTAGTGTAATGGCTATGTTGCTGGACTCCCACGTAGTCGCCCGTGGTTCAAGACCTGGACCCAGTGACTTAAACTCATGCTGGGAGCATGTGCGTGCGTGCCCAACATCCAGAGAGGAGAATGGAGGAGAAGGGATTGTGGCGTGGCCGTCCCCCCAGGGGGATGATTTCTTGCTTTCTGTCTCTCTGTCTCTGTCTTTTCAGTGAGCGCATGCACCCTACAGAGAAAACCTCTCAAAAAAAAAAAAAAATCCTGGGGACCAGCAGTTAGCGTAATGGCTATGTCGCTGGACTCCCATGTAGTCGACCACAGTTCGCGTCCCAGACCCGGTGGCTTAAAACTCATGCCGGGCGTGTGTGCGTGCGTGCCCAAGATCCCGAGAGGAGAATGGAGGAGAAGGGATTGCGGCGTGGCCATCCCCCCTGGGGGGTGATTTCTCGCTTTCTGTCTCTCTGTCTCTCTCTGTCTGTCTGGCGAGCACACGCGCCCTATAGCGAAAAACCTCTCCAAGAAAAAAAATCCTGAGAGGAAAATGGAGTAGAAGGGATTCTGGCGTGGCCATCACCCAGGGGTGATTTCTCGCTTTTTGTCTCTCAGGTGAGTGCACACACACTATAGCAAAAATCTCTATATATAAATTAAGAAGAAAGAAAGGAGAAAGAAAGAAAGAAAGAAAGAAAGAAAGAAAGAAAGAAAGAAAGAAAGAGAGAGAGAGAGAAAGAGAGAAAGAGAGAAAGAGAGAAAGACAGAGAGAAAGAGAGAAAGAGAGAAAGAGAGAAAGAGAGAAAGAAAGAGAAAGGAAAGGAAAGGAAGGGAGAGAGAAAAAAAGAGAGAAAGAAAGAGAAGAGAAAGAGAAAGAAACGAAAGCCAAAGCAGAAGTTTGCGATGTCTAACAGCTGCCCCCAGCCGCGGAGGCACGGTGGCCGCGCAGCGCCGCACTGTGGGCCTCTGGAAGACGAGGCTCTGTTCCCGCTGGCTCTTTCACACCAAACACACATGCCTGCCATCCTGGCTGCCTGGGAAGGCTGGGGATAGATCAGGCCGTGAGACCCTGTGAAGGGTGCTGGCCTCTTTCTAGCTCATGAAAGAAAGAAGCAACAGCAGCAAAAAAAGTTTTACAGCCAGCCCTGTGGCCTAGCAGTTAAGGGAACCAGAAATTACATGGCCAATGGTGGTTCAAATCCCGGCCCCGGCAGTACGAAGAACATGCCAGCTGCATGTGTGTGCCTCAGATCCCAGCAGGATGGAGAAGTGGAGGAAAAGGGATTGCGGTCTGTCCATGCCCTGCTGAGGCCTTCCTCTCCCTCATGCCCTCTGACGATTAAAAACATGCTTTAATAATTGAGGATGGCTTTATGCCGTCAGAAGATAAACAAGTCGCACCAGCAGGTGGCATAGTGGTTACGGCGCTGGACTCCCACATGTCGACTGCGATTTGAGTTCTGGACCCAGCAGCTTGAAAATCACGTTGGGCACGTGCGTGTACGTGCCCAAAATCCCAGGAGGAGCATGGAAGAGGAGGGATTGTGGCTTGGCCATCCCCTCTGGGGGGTGAGTTCTCACTTTCACTGTCACTGTAAGTCTCTGTCTCTCTGTGGTGAGTTCACATGCTCTATGGCCAAAAACAAACAAACAAACAAACAAAAAAGAAGAAGAAGAAGAAGAAGAAGAAGAAGAAGAAGAAGAAGAAGAAGAAGAAGAAGAAGAAAAGAAGAAGAAGGAGAAAAAGAAAGCAAGAGAGCTACCCAGGGCTGGCAGGTGGTATGGTGGTTAGGGACGCTGGACTCCCACATGGCCAACAGCGGTTCAAGTCGTAGACCTGGTGGCTTGCTTTCTCTTTCTCTCTCTCTCTCTTTCTCTCTCTGTCCCTCTCTGGTTATATTAAAAAATAAGTAAATAAATAAAGTTAAATAAAATAATTCTTTAAAAAAGAGAGAGAGAGAAAGCCACCTTCTCAAAGCAAAACTGAATATCCATGGTTATGCTCCTTAGCAGTGATAGTGGACATGCATTCCTATGGCAGTTAGGTCTGGGCCACTCTCCTGTGAGGCCCAGTCGGATGGCCACCATATTTACGCCATGCCACGTCTGCTTTGTGTCTGGAGCTTTCCCCTTTCCCGCGTTCCTCCCTTTTCTGCTCTTTCTGAGTCGTTAGCGGAAAGGCCGCACAGCTGGTCTCCCAGGAGGAGAAAACGGCCTCCAGACGGCCATGGGAGCAGGGCCAGCTGCAGCCCCACCCCGTGCTCCAGGTCCCACTCTCCTCCAAGGAAACAGTTCACAGGAAGACCAGAGATGAACAGCAGTGCTATCTACAAATGCTGAAAATACTGTACAGCTGAATTCTTCACTTTTTTTTTCTTGGAGGAAATGGAAATAGAAATTTAAAAATTGAATATTCCTTTCCATACATACACACACACACACACACACCCCACTTTCAACGCTTCCTAGAGTTTTACCCCATTTGAGGACCTCCATGTCAAGCTCCGCACCGTCCTCCTCCCTTCCAAACCGGTCCCTGTGGCAGGCAGCGGGCAAGGCAAGTCCCCGGCAGCCCTGGTAGCCCATGGCTTCCTCAGCACCTCCCCGGCCCCTCCCACTGGCAGCAGCCCCGAGGCCTCCTGGAGCCCTTAGACAGACATGTGCCCCTGCTCATGTGACATGTGGTGGGCTTCCCCTCTCCTTCAGGTCTCAGCTCTGTCACCCCTCGGAGGGGGCCTGGCTCAGCCCCTGTATTCACCCTACAGGATATTACCCTCCCCGCTCCCCCTGCTCAGTGCTTCCTTCCTGGCCTTTAGAACATCCGTCCCCCCACATCACTGTGCGTGGACTCTGCGGTCTCCTGCATTAGACGATGAATTTGGGGTTCCTCGAGAGCCAGGGTGTCCTGCTGCTGTCTCACCCTGTGTGCCCGGAGCCCAGCGAGGTCCCTGGTCTCGCGCAGGTGCTGAAGCAATGAACGCGCTATCAGAGGACTACGTCAGGTCAAGGGGATCTGCAAATCTGTCTTACTGGGCTCGCCTCCCGGCCACGGCTCAAAGCTGTTGGCTATGGGGAGTGCCCCACAGCGCCCCACCTCCCTGTCCCAGACCTCCCAGCCTTCTCCCTTAGACCAGGGAGCCAGAGGAGTTCAGAGAAAGCCTGGAGTGGTTTTCCAGGGCGGAAGAGGCTATGGGGGTGAGGTGTCTACCCGAGAATCGAGAGGGTCAGAGAGGGGAAGGGCAGTACCTGAAGACACACAGGAAGGCCAGGAGCTCAGAGGAAGAGGAAGGTTGGGGACTGTCCCGGCTAAGTGGACTGAACCGCCCAGGACGTGTTGTTGGGGACTGCAGAGGCCGATCCTAGGCTGGGGCTCTGAGAAGGGAGAGGCTGAGGCTCGATGTTCCCTCTCTGGCTACCAGACCCTGTGCTCACAAGACCCTCCTGGGACCCTCCTAGGGCCTCCCCAGGCCTGGCAGAGAGACACAGATGGGACACAAATGCTTGCCAAAGCTGGGGTGGGGGCAGAGGTTCACACCTAGGTCTCTGCTGCACAAGGGCCTCCCCTCCTGTCCCTCTGAGCCTCGCCCCAGTGGCCTCTGCTCAGGCAACTTGCAGGCTTGGTCACCCGGACTGCCTGGAAAGCAGGCGGCAGCTGTAGGCAGGTGTGCCCAGAACTGCCAGGGCCACCCTGAGGCCAGCGCCTGGAGGGCGGAGCTCCGGAAACCCAGAGTATCTCCTTTCAGGGAGGGACTCCTCCAGATTCCTGGTTGCCTCTCTGAACCCAAGCTTTTTAAAATGCATTTTAAAAGCAAAACAAAGCCCCACAGAGTGGCTGGGGAGGGGTGCTGGTGAGTGTCTCTGACAGCCTTTCCCCCTCCCGGTCTCAG
The DNA here is from genome assembly GCA_026018925.1 of Tupaia tana. NCBI lineage: Eukaryota > Metazoa > Chordata > Mammalia > Scandentia > Tupaiidae > Tupaia > Tupaia tana. The sequence continues at coordinate 60,016,418 of JAKSZU010000012.1, forward strand.
TCACTTCTTTACATGGAAGAAGTGGCCTTGGGGACCCAAAGTGGACAGTGGAGAGCTTGCATTTCTGCTGTGCAGGTTCTGAGGGTGGGCAGGAAGGCTGCCAGGAGGTGGGGGTGTGATCCGGGTCCTGAGGGATGTGCAGGAGCTGAGGAGGCAGAGAGGCCTGAGTGCAGGGGTGGGGAAGGGAGGGGGCACAGGCAGAGGGAGTCAGTAGGGGAGCAGAGGTGTGTCCGGAAGAGCCTCCAACCCTGCGTCAGGACGTCTGGACTCCAGTCCCAGCCCTGCTACTGGCTGATGCAGAGTAAGGGCTCTGCCCCTTTCTTGGCCTCAGTTTCCCCCCTGGCAAAACCCATCCCCCCAGTTTGACTCAGCACTGGACTGAGCCAGCGCTAAGCTGGGCCTGGGCGTGGGCCTGGGCCTGGACTGGCCCTGATGGCCCGGCCGCCCCGCCGGCACTCTGCCAGCTTCAGCTCAGGCTCAGGCTGCAGGTGCTCCGCTCTCAGTTCTCACACCCCTCCTCTCAGGCTTGCTCTGGGGACTGCTAATCCCCTTAAACCCACTTCTTCCCCCTCTGTCCCCCTGTCCCTGAGGGCAGGGCGGCTGGCAGGCCTCCTCTGTCAGGAAGAGCGGACTTGGGACTCAGAGGAGGGAAGGGGCGGGCCGGCCTCTGTCCTCCCCCTGGATCCCAGGCCATCTGTCCCTCAGGCTGGGGCCCAACAGAGAGGCCATTCAGCCTCCAGGGCCCACGACTACCCCCCTGCCTTGCCCAGGCCTGAGCAGATGGGCCAGCTGTCATCCGGCCATGGGGTCTGAGAAGCCTTGAGGAGGGACGATGAGGCCTGCCCTTCTAGAATCATCAGCGCAGACTTCAAGTCCAGGCCCTACCTCAATGGGCCTCTGTGCTGGGTTGCCAAGCCCGGAGCCCTCCCCTCCTCCGCTGCCCAACCAGCCCCACTGCAGACCACTCAGACACCCCCAGGCCAGTGCTCTGAATTACGCGAGCCATCAGCCACCTGCCCAGCCACTCAGCTTCTCAGAGGGGCAGCCCAGACCAGACCCCAGCTCTTTGGCTCTTAATCAGTGCTCACAGCCCACAGGGTGGGGTGGGGGAGTGGTTAAAGTTGCTGAGGGAGCTCCACCCGCACAGATGCTGCCCTGGGAGGTGTGGCAAGGGCCTGCAAATCTCATTCACAGGACACCTGCCCAATGACCCCTTAGCTCTCCCAGGCACTGCCATCTGGCTGTCTCTGCTTATCTAGAGTGTGAACAGCAGTTATAGTTCTGTGAGGGAGGTGGGACAGAAGTCATTATCCCCATTCAGAAGGCAAAGAAATTGAGGCCCCCCAAAGGCACACAGCTTCAGAAAGGAAAGCCAGGCTGAAGATTCTTGCCAGAGCTGGGCCTGGTACCCACCTCTTTGAGCTCTTTAGTTAATGGCTTTGGACATAATCCCCTGCCACTCCCCGGGGTGGGGAGGGACCAGAGGTGTCCCTTAAGCATCCCTACACCCTTCCTCTGCACAGTTGTATTTAAAGGCTCCACATTCTAACAAGATTGCAGTGTCTTCCCTCATCCTCCATCTTAAATAAAAATAACACGAGACTCTAAACTACCCGTAAGGAAATCCCAGGATGACAACAGTACTTTAATGCAACTTTTAAAATATTAAATTGTTTAAAAACATCTCCCTGCATTTTATCGGCAGCCCTGTGCACAGAGCAGTATTCTGGCTTCTTAGGAGACAGCTCATTCTCCCCATTTCCCCAATTACAAAGAATTGCCCGTCCTGCAGGGCCTGATCCCACCCCAACTTCTCCAATTCTACCCAGGGGAGGCTCCCCACTGCCCGCCCGCCTGCTCCCCAGCTGGCATGCGCTCACCAGGAACGCTGGCCTACCAGGAGAGCCTGCGAGGCAGACCCTGAGTGACAGAGACTCAGGGCTCTGGTCTCCTTGACGACCTGGTGCCTTTCCTGGGGGCTTCTTCAAGGGAAAGCCCAGGCTCCTCCCCAACCCCTTTGGGGAAGGGGCCCCTGTACAACCCTCCTGAGAGAGGACAGAGACGGTCACACAGGGAGGCAGTGAAGCTGTCCCCTCAGGACTGTGGATGTGACGTGGTGCTAAAGAATGGAGAGACCAGGAGGGGTGCCAGGGCTAAGCCAGCACTGCTGTGCATCCTTGAGTAAGTCACTTCACTTCTCTGGAGCTTACGAAGGTGCAACAGGGCCTATATTCTAATCTTACCTTGCACGAGTCCTCCAAGATGACAAACAGTGTACATGTGTGCAGGGCATTGAGCACGGAGGATCTAGAGCCCACCCCTTTTCCTGGATGAACTAGTTTGGCGTCATAAAAAAGAGCTCTAGAGCAGGGCCAACAGGTGGCGTGGTGGTTAAGGCACTGGACTCTCACATGGCCAACCATGGTTCAAGTCCAGGACCTGGTGGCTCACTTTCTCACGTTCCCCTCTCTCTGATTTGAGCTCCAGACTCAGGAGCATTAAGATCACACCGGGCTTTGTGTATGGGTGCCCAAAATCCCAAAAGGAGAACGAGGAGAAGGGCCTGTGGCATGGCCATCCTTCCCTGGACGGCAATTCTTCACTTTCCCTCTCACTGTCTCTCTTTCTCTCAGGCAAGCACACGTAAGTGCCCTAAGGTAAAAGCTTATTGAAAAAGAGAGAGAAAGAGGGCGCTGGGGCAGGAGTCGGGCTTCTGCTTTCTAATTTGGGATCTGCCGCAAGGGGCGGTGACTAAGCAATTCCCAAAGCCCTTTGGAGCCTCAGTTTCCCCATGTCTAAAATGAGAGCAAAGATGTCTTTGTCTCTTCTCGGCAGACTTCCCACCGCTCTATCACTTTCCGTAGCTCCCACTTGTCCTCCCAGTTCAGTTAAATGCCATGATCTCGGGGAAGCTTTTCCCGAGACCCGTTTAGCCGTGTGCCTCACTGGACAGGCCCTGGCACTGCGTCCCTCCTATGGGTCCCATGCAGGAAGAAAGTGTCCCTGATGCTCCCGTGCCAGCAGTGCAGGTCACTTTAACCCTCTGATCCCCAGCCCCAGGGACAGTCACTAGGCCATGGTGACACCCGGCCAGTTCCCTTGGGTGGAGATTACTCCTTCCTTTCACAGGGAGAGAGACAGGCCCTGGGTGTGAACCCACACCACACCGGCGCAGGAGGCCTGGGAGTCCCAGAGCTGCCGCCGGAGCCTCCGCAGTGACTCAGGGTCTCGCCAATCATTACAGCAGCGATTACTCCTCAAATTGGTTATTTTTCTCTGTTGACGCTGCTGTGTGGGCCTCTTTTTTTTTCTTCTTCTTTTTGGTGTGCATTCACCAGACTGGGGGAGGGGAGGCTGAGCGTGAAGCAAAGCCGATGACGGATGAGAAAGAGAAAGCGAGGGGGCGGGAGGCTGGACAGAGTGGAGGCCAGGGTGGCTGTGGGATTTCTCACCATCTGGGAGGTCACCCGAGGTGGACCCCCAGCGGGGGCGGGAACAGGACCGGAGGCGGGGCGATGACAGCAGTGGGTGAGGAGGCAGTTCTTTGAGTCTGGTCTCTGGGACTGCAGGGATCAGCCTAGGTGCAGCGGGGTTGGGGCTGCTGACCCCGCCCCGCCCCCCCCCCTGCTCTCACAGTCTCCCCCCACCTCTCCCTCCCCTTTCCTCATCACATGCTTCTAGACCCCTACCCTGTGCTTGGCACTGGGCTAGACATGGAAATACAGCAAGGACAGGTACAGTCCTGTCCCCAATAGTCACAGCCAGCCCTGACACTTGGAACTTGCTGTTAAATGCACTGCAATGTCCAGAGGGAGCCACTGGGGGCAGCGTGAGAGATGGAGCTGCTGCGGGCCCTCAGCAATGTGGGCTAGAGTTTGCGGGTGCAGAGGTTTGTGCGGGGGGGTCAGGAAATGTTGTCAGAGAAAGTACTATTTCAGGTAGGGGCCGGCTCCGTGGCGCAGCAGTGATGTGCTGCTCAAGTGACGTTAGATCTCCCATGGTGACTAGGGTTCGAATCCCCAGCCTGGTCAGCCTGAAATACTCCGGCATGAGTACCAGCTCCCCAGATCTGATGGGCTGGAGGCCTGGAAAAAAGGGACTGTGGCACGAGCAGACCTGCGGAGAGTGCTTCTTTCTTGCACGCGCATATACTCTATCATGAACAAAGGGAAAGGTTCGTAAAAATATTTAAGCTGAGAGAAGTGAGTCATGAGCAAGAACTGGCAGATGGCGTCAGGGATAGTGGGGGATGAAGTCCCAGCAGAGGGAACAGTCAGGACAAGGGCCCATGACAGGACACCGCAGGGCACCCGAGGAATGGGATGTCTGTGGATGGCTCCAGATTCCGGCTTCTCTGGTACAAACCCAGGCTGCCACTCGTGGTATCCATACACACACGGAAGAACGCGGCATGCAGTGCTCCTGCACCTGCCCTAGCAGGACTGGTCTGAAGCTCACTACAGATCTTGCAGAACGAAGTCACAGCCCTGTGAGGGTCTGTGTCCGTGGCTGCCGTGGACCGTGGCACAGGCTGTTCACTGCACCACTGCCCCTGCAGTAGGCGTGGTGCCCAGGGCCCCGCTCTGCACTGCCATTTACGAGTGGTAATCCTCCTGTCTCTCTCTCCGAAGAAATCGATGAAGTTACTTTAAAATATATCCGTATAGAGTAAGGGCTGGGACTACAGGGGCGAGTGAGACAGATGAAGTCTCTGTCCTCAACGGGATGTGTTCTCTAGAGGAGGCAGATAGAGGAACAGGTGGAATTAAAAACCCCAAGGCCATCTGAGACGGTGGCCCATGTGGTAAGGTCAGTGAAACAGCGAAGCAGCTGAGTGACAGGGGTCTCCTGTGATCTGGTGTCTGAGAGGGCCTCTCTGACAAGACGACCTATCAGCTGAGAGACACTGATACAAGACAGGCAGCCATGTGACAGTCTGGGTGGAAGAGCATTTCCGGTAGAGGGAACAGCATATGCAAAGGTCCCAAGTGGAAACAAGTTCAGGGGCTACCAGGAGTCGAAAGGTGACCCAGGCATGGTTTTGGCAGAGACCAGAGCACACGGGGCCATGTTAGCTGCAGCGACAAGTTTGGGCTTCTTCTCAGTGGAGAGGAAGCCGTTTCACCATCTCTGGTTTGCCTTCCAAAGTTGTCTTTGGGTGCGAAGTGGCTTGGAAAAGGCCAAGCCAGGAGCCGGCGGACCCAGTAGAAGGAATGATGGCTCCACTCAGAGACAGTGGCCTGGAGCAGGGACCGGGGTGCAGCCAAGTTGCAGAGGGGCCGAAGGGCAAAATGAAGTTGGCTACATACCAAGCTGGCTATATAACAGCATGATTATCACATCCACGAGTACAAAGCCCTTTCCAGCCACTTTCCTCCCGAGGCGAAGCAGACCTTCGGGCACTAGTGGGTCCTCATTTTCCACTGTGCGAACAGAGGCTCAGGGAGGTCAGGAGTCCCCTCGGCTTCTACAGCCTGGAGGAGACCAGCAGGAACTCCCCCTGACTCAGTATCCCTCCCTGACATCTACTCTCTCCACCCGCCTAGCTACTTGGTCCAAGAGGTCCCCTGGTCAGATATCCTTTCCCGTTCTGGGGCTGCGGGGCTGCAGGGCTGCAGGGCTGGGGGTGAGAGAGCTTCCGTTATGCCTTAGGCTGCAAACACGTTCAGAATTGGCAAAAGCCAGGGAAGCTGAAGCTCCATGTGCCAGATTGGCAGAAGTACACGGTGCCCCTGTCTTAATATAAGGATCTAAAACAATCATGTATCTGTGCTCGGAGGCAGGACTGTTCCTCCTGCAAGGCCTTCCTGCATCCAGCGAGTGGCAGACTGAAACACAGGAGATGGGGACCTCTATTTGGAATTCGGCTCTGTCCTTACCAAGTGGGGACTTGGTGGATTCCCTTGTCCATAAGATGGAGCTAACTGCAGCTACCCCACAGGGCTGGTGTTGGGGCCATGAAGTCACCCAGCCAGGTGCATGGCACGGGTGTGTAGCATGTAGTATGTGTTCAGTAAACACCAACGAGCGTCGTGAGACTGGGGCTGCTGTTATCCCATTTTACCTAGTGGGAAACAGCAGGTCCAGGGAGCTGCAGATGTCGCCCGACACTGCGAGGAGGAGGAGGAGGAGGATAGCAAGAGGTGGTCTGTGGTGCTCTGGGGCTGGGGTCTGAAGGCTGTCTGCAAGCACTGAGCACTTCACCTCAGGGTCGCTCAGTGAGCGTCCAACTGTGTGCTGGGCCCTGCACTGGGGGGAGGGGGGACGGCCAGAATTGGGTGAAGATGAGTTGGGCTTGGAGTCACCACCCCAGAGCAGTGGTCGAATGGGGACAGATGGGTGACAACAGCTCTCCTGATGCCACGTGGCAGGTGTGTGTGTGTGTGTGTGTGTGTGTGTGTGTGTGTTGGGGAGGGATACAGGGAAGGACTTCGTGGAGGTGGGAGTGAGGGTGGTGGTGATGGGGATGGGGCTGGGAGAAGGGTATTTCTGGCAGAGCCCAGCCTGAAAAGGCCAGGCCTGAAGCACCAGAGTATTTGGAGAGAATGAGGCCAAGACTCATGGGGGAAAGAGCCCTGGGAAGAGGAAAACGGGGAACATGGGCTCTGGAGCTCACAGGCTTGGGGATTAAAGTCCCTGGTGCAGAAGCCAGCCCTCTCAGGGACTCCCTCTTAAAAGCGCACCACCTCACAGAGGGTGCCGTGAGTTCGATACCCTCGCAAGCCATGCGTCTTGTACCCAGGATTCCCTTGCAACAGTTCGATTTTTTCTCTCCCTCTGCCTCAATGCAGGGTGAAGCTGGGGCTAGCAGGAGCGGTGGTGAGTGGGGGTGGGAAGGCCCCGGTTCAGCCTTCGGGGGTCCCCCAGGCACCGAGGATCTGGTCCCGAAGTCCCTTCACCTAGGACGGCAGCACCCTGGGACTACCCCTTCTCTGGGCCGGGAGCCTGGCTGGGAGGAGGAGAGCGCGGTGCAGCGGGGCGAGGACTCTTGGCGGGCAGGTGCGGGCAGGTGCTCCCTCCCTCGGGTGCCCCTCCCTGAGCCCCGGAGCAAACTCTCCCCGCTGGCTCTCGCCGGCTGCCTGGCTGGGAGGAGGAGAGCGCGGTGCAGCGGGGCGAGGACTCTTGGCGGGCAGGTGCGGGCAGGTGCTCCCTCCCTCGGGTGCCCCTCCCTGAGCCCCGGAGCAAACTCTCCCCGCTGGCTCTCGCCGGCTGCCTGCGGGCACCCGCAGAACGCCATCAGCGCTCAGCCAAGGGCGCGCCGGGCCCTGGGCTCCGCTCCTCCCCGGAGCAATTACATAAGGAGGCCTCCGGTGCGCCGCGGAGAAGCCGCCTTCGTTACTGCCCACCGCCTTGCAGCCGCCCCGCGAGCATTAATAAACCGATCACTCAGAATGCCAGGCCGGCCTTTATTTATGTAGACTGGGGGGGGGGGGTGCCTCCCAGGAAATAATAAACACACCCAGGGGTTTGGAAGGTGGACCCCTTCCATTCTCGCAGCGTTCACCCCACCACCCGCCAGCCAGGAATCTCAGAGCCCCTCCCCCCACCCACCTAGTCCTGAGAATGCAAACAAAAATATTCCAGAACGCCCAACTGTGGGTTGCAGGCCCAGCGCTTCCTCTCCCCTGCTGGTTGCTATCTAGCAAACGGAGGTTCGTGGCCTTACCTGTAAGATGGGCCGAATAATGCCAGACCCCTGCTGTAGGCTTAGACCAGGTCACCTGGGAACCTGCTCTGCAAACCTAACGCCTGGTTCTCGAACTCGGCAGTGTCAGATCACTTGGAGGGTTTATGGACAGACTGCTGCCCCAGCAGCCCCACCCCCGCGGGAGGTTGGGATTCCTCCTGCTGTCTGGGACTGAGGATTCACAGTTCTAACGCATTCCTGGCAACCAGGCTTGAGACACACTCCACTAGAGCGATTTCTATAAACTAGAATCTGTCTCCCGTGGGTCTGCAGGCGACTTCCTGCCCCCAAACCGGGAGGCCTGATTTGGGGAGGGGCTGTGGCCAGGAGTGACCTTGCCTTGCAGGAGAATGGGCCACCCTTGCCCTCTCCCGCACCCAGCCAGAGTCACGTGATTCTGAATCAGACCCCCAGGTCCCACTGCCTTGCTGCTTTCTAGATGTGACCTGGTAAGTTCAGTGGCTTCAAGTTCCTGATCTGAGGTGGACTGACGATGGTACCAGCCCAGTGACATGGAGGGCCAGCACAGGAAAGACTCTGGTGCTCTTTTCTTTCTTTCTTTTTCTATTTTTTTTTAGGTTTTTGCCACAGGGCGTGTGAGAGACAGAAAAGAGGAAAGTGAGAAATCACCTCCTGGAGGCATGGCCATGCTGCAATCCCTTCTCCATTCTCAGCTCAGAGTTTTGGGCGCACGCACACACACACACACACACACACACACACACAGGCCTGGCTGAGTTTCAAGCCACAGAATCTGGGACTTGAACCGCAGTCAGTCATGTGGGAGTCCAGCAACGAAACCACCACACCACCTAAAAAGTTTACTAATTTATCTCTCGTGAACAAGAGAGACAGACAGACAGCATCTCCAACAGGATTTGACACCACAATCCACCCCCGTCTTCAACTAGCCCTGGATCATGTGCACACATGTGCTTGGTGTACTCCGGGAAGTCTCCGGACTTGAACCTAGGACCTTTCCATGTGGGCCAGTCTCACAGAGTGTTTTTACTATAGTATCGCCTTCCAGACCCCAGAATGGTCTCTTTTAGTTTTTTAAAATTGTCCAAGGGCCTGTGTGTCCCTCAGAGAGAGAGAAAGCACCCCCGGACAGGGCGTGGCCCCACTGCAATCCCTTCTCCATGTCCGCATCCTGTCAGGGTTTGGGGCATGCATGCACATGCGCCTGGTATGTTTTTCAAGCCACCAGGGCTGGGATTCCAGCTGCAGTCACCCATATGAGACCTGGCTTTCTGAACTAAGGCTAGTGGGGTCTCGTTATGAAGGGGAGCTGGGAGGGCCCCCAAGCTGAGGGTCTAACATCTGTGCCCCTTCCTCCCAGCAGCAGTTCTCTCCCTGGGCTAGATCCTGGCCCCGGCCTTATTTGTCTTGCAGCTGTGTCAGCTGTGCCCACAGGGGTGGCCCTACACCCTGCTGAGTTTGGAAGCTACTCCCTTCAGAACCAGCACAGGGAACCAGCAGTTAGCGTAATGGCTATGTCGCTGGACTCCCACGTAGTCGACCGCGGTTCGCGTCCCAGACCCGGTGGCTTAGAACTCATGCCGGGCACGTGTGCGTGCATGCCCAAGATCCCGAGAGGAGAATGGAGGAGAAGGGATTGCGGCGTGACCATCCCCCCTGGGGGGTGATTTCTCGCTTTCTATCTCTCTGTCTCTCTCTGTCTGTCTGGCGAGTGCACGCGCCCTATAGCGAAAACCTCTCCAAAAAAAAAAAAAAAAAAAAAAGAACCAGCACAGAGCAACAGGTGTCCTGGCCCCCCTCCATCCTCCCAGCTGGTGGAGGCTCCTGCAGGCTCCACATGCACCCTTGCACCCCCATCACTGCCATTTCCACGTGCATTCATTCACTGAGTCAGTGAACGTTCATTGGGCACTTACTACTAGCCAGGCCCTGAGCACAGGCCTGCCGTGTGTAGTCTCACTTAAACCTCTGCCACGCAGCATCGTCATTTCCCTCTTCCCCCTTGTTCAATAAATAAACCGAGGCTCAGAGAGGCTGAGTTACTTGCCTAAGTCCACAGAGCTAGTTAGTAGAGGACTAGGACCTTGAGCCTAAATCCGAGATGGTCTTACTCCTCAGTCCCACTCACTCCTATCTGCCCCCAGCACCTCCCCCTAAGAGAAACAGGAAAGTGCTGGCCAGGGTCCTCTGGCTCCAAGCTGGCACTCTTCCTCCGGAGACCTGGGCCTCTTACTCCCCTCCCACCCCGCATCCAGGTCTGTCCTCCCACCAGGGAGGAGCTGCAGGCATTGTTCAGTCCTGGAGCATGGGCAGTGGTGCTGGGGATGTGTCACAGGGGAGGGCAGTAGTGCGGATTTCCATGGGGGACGAGGGGCCTGGTCAGCCTCCCCTCGCTGGAAGCAGGGGCCACAAATATGGAGAAGGCCTGTCTGGGAGCTCCTGGTGCCTCTCTTGACCCTCCCACCTGGGCTCAGCCGCAGACCTAGTGGCAGCTTGAGTAGCCTGGCAGGTGCTCTCCCCAGGCAGGTTCTTTTTTCTTTTTTTGGAAAGGTTTTTTGCTATAGGGCGCGTGTGCTCGCCAGAAAAAAGAGCGAGAGACAGAGAGACAGAAAGTGAGAAATCACCCCCCCAAGGGGGATGGCCACGCCGTAATCCCTTCTCCTCCATTCTCCTCTCGGGATCTTGGGCACGCACACACATGCGCCCGGCATGAGTTTAAGCCGTTGGGTCCGGGACTCACACCGCGGTCGACTACATGGGAGTCCAGCGACATAGCCATTATGCTAACTGCTGGTCCCTCCCCCGGCAGGGTCTGAGAGCAGGGGCTCTGGAGGACGTGAGGGGAACTGGAGGGCGGTGAAAGGAAGACCTTGTGAGCGCCCAGCTCCGTCTTCCGGCAGCCCTGGGACTGAGGCCTGTTTGGCCTGCACCAAAGTGGCGCTCCTGTGGAAGCCTCACCTAACCCTGCTCGACAGCCCACATCCCAGAGGCACCGACTACAGATGACCCAGCACTGGCTCTCAGCGCCTCCTCTGGGCTGCGTGGTAGCAACATCACAGCCGTAACTCCCCACACGCCTTCTCCACGCTGAGAGCTGCACGTGCATCCTCTCTGTGAGGCTTCCAAGAACCCCTACGAGGTAGGCCCTTTCATGATCCCCACTTCACAGAGGAGGACACTGAGGCTCAGAGCAGCAGGACTCACTGGCCCTATAACCAGGTCTGTCAGGTCCATAATCCCTGCGCGCAAGGGACCTCTGATGTCATTCTCCTCTCCCTGGCCCCCGTCCCAGGGAGGGGGTCCCAGCTGAGACCTCTAGCCCCAAGCCCCAGCCTCCAAAACTTGGCCCAACTCAGGCTCTACTGAGACTCACTCCTGCATTCCCGGGGGCCAAGACTAGACTCATGGCAAGTATCCCTGAAGTCCACATCTTCTCGCTTCCTCAGGGATTCATGAACCACAAGCGATCTCTGGACCTGGGCCAGCCCCTGCCTGTCCCGCCTCCCAGAGCCCCCCGCACGGGAACAGCACAGATGCACAAGCATACTCACCTACCCAGGCACAAAAGAGGGGTGCTCCCCTTAGAGACAGACCGAGCAGATGGAGCCCCAGCTGCTCCCAGGCTCCAGAGGAGGGGAGTCTGGAAAGGAGTGATCCCGCCAACCCCTGGCCATCTCGCGGCCCCACGCCCAGCCCACCGCCATCCTCAGGGGCTCTGAGAGGAGCCTTCACCCCAAGAATCACGATACTAATGATGGTAGAGGAACCCGCACCGCTAGTCTGCAAACCTTTCTCATCCAATCACCCCGCTTTACTCTCACAAGCTCCGAGAGGCAGATATTTTTACATTTCCATTTCCACGAGCAGCAGAGGGTCGTACAGCGAGTTAGGTCCTAACCCCCTTCTCTCGCCTCCTCACTGGGAACATGCAATGATGACGCCTCACTTAGAGCCCAGCACCTGCCGCGCCTTTGTGAACGTCAGTTTCAGTCCTTATAACAGCTCAGCCAGGCGAGCTTCCCGACGCCCGATGTAAATACGAGGTAACCCGGACGGCCAGCTAAGGCACGTCCCTAATGCATATCCCTTCTGGAGAGTGCAGGCAGGGAGAGATGATGAGAAAAGCCTCTAATGGATGCGCTAGGGAGAGTGGATGGGGGTCATGGGCCGTCTCTTCCTTCTCCTCCAGCCCCCAAGCCTTCGCCTTTTATTGTGAGCTGTTTCCACTACTGCTCTTGACTATTTGTGCGTGTGTCTGTCCCCAGGAGGCTGCAAGCCCTCCAAGGACAGTGACAGTGTCCTCACTCGGGGGACCCGGCCCCCTGTCAAGGCCCAGGAAGGCCCAGTCAAGATGGTCCCCATCACCAAGGACGGAGGACAGCTTTGGCCTCGCCTGTGCTCTCGTTCTCCCCGCTGATGGGCCTGGGAAACCGAGAGCACAGAATCAAGGCACCCACAGCTCACAGGCTAGCCACACCCAACCCCGCCTGAGGGGTGACCCCCCCTCGTCAGCCCTCCCCTGGCTCTGCTCGGGTGCTGCCAGTGACAGGACGCTCACGACGCCCAAGGCAGGCCCCTTCCACGCCGGAGGGCTGGGAGCCAGCCACTGTGCCAAGTCCCTGCTATTGGCGCAAGTTCAGGCTCTCTGGGAATCCACCCACATGCCCTGCTTCTAGTCCTCAGGGCCATACCACGCCCAGCAGTGCGAGGGGTCTCCAAGACAGGGACGACAATGCACGTTAGTGACACCGGCGCCCACCTGTCAGCAGCCCAGAGTGCACGTGCTGGAAAGGTGGAAGACTGGAAGAGGAGTGGCAGGAGGCCAGCAGGTGGCATGATGGTTGGGCTGCTGGACTCCCACATGGCCAACCACGGTTTGAGTCCCAGACCAGGCGGCTCGCTTTCTCACTTTTCCTCTCTCCGTGTCTCTCTGATGAATGCCATGTCCTACAGCAAATTAAAAAATAATAACAATAAGTAAAAATAAATAAATAATTCTTTGAAAAAAAAAAAATAGAGCGGCAAATGAATTCCTCATCCCAGTTTGGCCTGTCTCCCTTGAGGCAGCCAGCTGATTCTCCGAGTGGCCTTGGAGGCTTCCAGAGAGCCCGCGGCAGGCGGCTCCGGGGTCTGAGTGTCCCGCAACACACCTGCAGTGATCTGACTTGCAGGCAGACTCGGAAGGCCAGATTGACTGGCCGACTCGTTGCTGGCTATCGCCGGCCAGCTGTGGGCTGGGAGCCGTGTTGGTGGCACCGTGGATCAGAATTGAATCCCTTTAGTGACCAGGGCAGCTAAAGCCACTTAGGGTGAGCCAGGCACTGTTCTGTTTACTTCCTTGCAAAGGCGCCGGCTCTCCTGCCCAACCCCTGCTCTGGGGAGGGGAGCAGGAGCCTGCCGGCCCCAAGGGCTGGCGCTAGATCAGGCCCCTTGAGCACTAACAGCCAGCACACGTCATTCCTGCTCCTGGGCACCTCCCCTTTGTATTAACACTGAGGAAACGTGACCGCAGACACCAAGTAACCTAGGCTGTCTGGCTGCAGAGGCTGCACACTTACCCTGACTTAAGGAATTAATGTAGAAGGAACTGGAACCTCAGACTCGACATCTGGAAGCCACCTACCTAGATGCCAGGGGCTGTTGCTCTCCTCTCTGCCTCCTTCCCCTGAGAAATGGAGGCCACCACAGCCTTCCTGTCCTCTGGCCTCACCCCACCACCCCTTCCAGACCCACTGGCCCCACAGACAAGATGAAGGGACCGAGCATTTCTCTAGAAGGGTGTCTGAGCTGGAGTTGGGAGCAGCCCTCTAGGAATGTGGGGTGGGGACATTGTAGGAGACTGGTTCTTTGGGGCTGACAGACTCCCAGAGAGTCCTCAGGACCCCCAAACCCATCCTCCCCTCCCACCCCCATGGGATGTGTGGCCATGAAAGATCTGACAACTGTGACCCCCGCTCCCAACACACCCGTCCTGTAGCCACAGTTAATATCTTAGTGCCGGGACTGACTTACAAGGACATTGCTGAGGTGGACTTGGGGGTGAGGATGAGGGGGAGGAAGGGGAGGGGAGCGTGGGAGGGGCTTATTTATTGGGGAAGTCACAGGAAGCAGGGAGTGGAGGTAGCCCTCAGTCGGCCGTCTAAAGAACAGTCGTGGGCACGGCCTGTAAGACGGGGCATCACAGACCTCGCGGCTTGAAGTGAGAATCAAACGCAACCGGTTTCGCACGAGGCGCAAGGCCCCAAGCGGGTGCTCAGCGAGCGGTGACCATCAGGACTACAGGACGCACACGGGTCTGGCTACCAGCCAGAGCAGACGTTTCCATTTCAGACTCGGGACTAGGCCGTGGAGACACCGGAAGGCTATTAAAAACGATGCCTTGCCACCCTACGGGGGTATTGCTCGTCCCCGGAAAGGGGCGCGGTCTTCACAACTTGCCAAGTGAGTCTTCCTGGGTGGCGCCGCCGGCCACGGTCTCCCGCCCTCTGTTACCACGCCCAGCGCTTTCTCCCGGGGTGGGAGGGCGCCCCCCGCAGGCTGTCTCCAGGACAGCCTCGGCTGGAGCGCCTGGGAGCTGGGTCCCCCGCACCCTCTCCCTCCCGCCCGGCGGCCACCCTCGGGGGCGAGGCAGCCCGGCGCGTGGGAGGGGACGGCGCGCCATTGGCTTGCGCGCGGAACCGAGAGGAGGGACCAGCGCGGGCCGCCAGACTCGGGTAGACCCGGGCCGCGCAGGGCGCCGCCCGCAGTCCAGCCGGCCCTGCCCTGCCCTGCCGTGCCCTGCCCTGCCCCGCGCGGGCGGCGCGATGTGAGGCGCCCGAGGACCGAGCGTCCGCCTGGCTAGCCAGCTCCGCGCAGCGCCGGCGCCAGCATGCGCTAGGAACGTAAGTTCTGTTCCCCGCCGCCCTTCCGAGCCTCGCACTTCCCCGCCCGCCGCCGCCTGCGCAGCTGGCCGGGCTCCGGCGGCCGCGGGGACCGCGGGGGGTAGTGAGGACGCGGTGCGCGCCAGCCGGGCGCCCCGGACGTCTCAGCCCTCGCGGACTGTGCCGGGACCCCGGCGGTCCCCTCGCCGGCTCTCCAAAGCGCCATCCGGCAGCCCCTTCTGCTCCTCCCCTTCGCTGTCCCCTCGCTGCGCCGCCTCTGACTCGGTTTCCCTTTCTTCCCCGCCTTTCTCCCTCCGCCGCCTCCTGCCTGGGGGACTGGATTTCACCCTTGGCCTCTGCCTCTCGCTCGGGCTCGCGCTCTGCCTCCCGCAAGAGAGAAAGGAGCGCAAAGCAGTTTCTCTCCCGCCGGGCTCCGACTGTCCCCGCGCTCGCTTCTCCGTCCCCTCCCCCATGCCATTGTTCCCTGGCCGGAGGCGAGCGCGGCACAAACTTGCGAGTGCCTCCTCCCCGCCCCCGCAGGGCTGCGGACGCAGGTGGTGGCGGAGTTCCTGCTGTCCGCAAGTCTGGCCCGACCTTCTGGTTTCGGGGGACCGAGGGCGGAGGGGCTGAGTCGGAGGACGCGGGGCGCGCCTTACAGCCCGGAGCTCCCTGCCCGAGGACCCCAGCCCTTAGGCTGAGTCTCAGAAAGTGGGTGAGTGTCTAGAGTCAGGAGATAGAGACAGCTTGGAGGGGGTAGGGGTAAGGCTGGGGGAGCCCCGGGGCCCTGGCGGGACAGGAGCAGGCAGACACTCAGGCCGCGCCTCAGCCCTATTAGGGGGCGGGGTGGGCAGGCGACGCCCCCCGCCCCCATTCCCTGCTCTCCCTAGAGTGGCGCGCTGGGCAGGAAGGGGACAGTGTAGGGGCACTGGCCTGGCACAGGGTGGGCCGGGGCCCCCTGCTGCTGGCAAACAGCGCGCACCCACCGGGGGTGGACTGTCTGCCCAGGAAGGGCCAGACGCCACGCTTACCCCTGCACGCCCCCGCAGGGCCGGGCGCTCAGGATGGGTTCCCTGGCTCACCGTCCCTCGCCCCATCCCATCCCGGGCTCCCGCCGCCAGCCACTGCCTCGCACCCAGACGGTGGGTGGGATAGGGAGGGGTGGTTTGCATGGTGGGGGGCATTCCCTGCGGGAGAGCTGGAGGGGGGACGAGAGCGGGGAGGCCGAGGACCCTGAGCGCTGAAGCTGCCCGCCACGGAGGCCGGCGCCTCCTGGCGCACCACCCGCACTTCCTGGTTGGTATCTTGTAGACGAACTTTTCTTGATTGGGTCGGGTCTGCGGGGAGAAGTCCCGGGGCTGCAGCGATGCTGGTCCCAACCGTGCGGCCTGTTGGCAGAGGGGGCCACCACCTGCAGCCAGCAGATCCTGGGGACACACGGCGGGGGGGGGGGGGGGGGGGAGGGGGGTAAGGATAAGGGGAGGGAGGGGCGTTTTGTTGGCGAGCCAGGAGGGGGCACTGTGCACCCCTTCGTAGAGCCCCACGCTGGCCCAAGACAAGGGGAGTTTCTTGTTGGAGCCTTGGTAGTAAGACTGCGCGCTCTCTCCACGGCTTTGATGTCCCGTCTGCCCCAGGTCCCCTCCTGCCCCACTGCTCTGCCCCAGGGCTGTCAGCTTCATCTACATTTAGAGTGAGAGCCCAGGCCAAAGCCCCTTACCCCAGGCCTGGCTGGGTGAGACCCTGGTCCCCAGGGCTGCACTGGACAGGAGCAGTCTAAAACTCGGGCCACACCCAAGCCCCATTAGGGGGTGGAGTGGGCAGAGGACACACAGGTGGCTGGAGACGCCCCCCCATTCTCAGTCACCTATTCTCTGGTGAGCCCTGCTCCAGCCCCACCCCTCTCCAGGCCTGCAGCCCGCTTCCTCAGTCCTTAGGCTAGCCTCGCCCTCCTGGAGAAGGGCCTGCCCTCCCGGGGTGCAGAGGAGAAGGCCGGTGGCCCCCATATTCACAGTGGTGGGCTATTCTTTCCTTCTCTTATTCAGCCAAGGTCTGTGAGCGCTGCAGTGGAGATAGTTGTGGATGGTGTCAGCTGCTTGTCCTCCTGGAGCTTACACCTCAGGGGGGGCAGGTTCACACCTGCCACAGGAAGTTAGCAGCTGACATCCGGCAGGGCGGGGTTGCCATTTTACTTAGGGTAGTCCAGGAGGCCTCCCTGAGGAGGTGAGGGAGCCAGCTGTGTGGAAGGTTGTAGGAAGGAAAGAGCCTGCAGGGAAGCTTCAGCTCACAGCCTGGGGCTGCACAGCCAGGGGGAGGTGGGGCGGGAAGACATTGGAGGCCTATAGCCTATAGTGGACTGAGAAGGGACGAAGGGGGCCCCTATTCACAGAGGAGGCAGTGAGGCTCAGGGAGCACCCGTGTCACCCCAGGACAGTCTAGGACCAGCGGCTGCAGGGCGGGTGTCTGGTGCCTGACTCCCGGCCGTGGTACCTCCCCTGCACCGGCATCTCAGCCTCCCATTCCGCAGCCCTGGCTGTGCCCTGGCCAAGCACCGGGACATGGACAGAGCCGCCAGGCTTAGTGCCTCGGAGGGCCCCAGATGTCCAGGGACCGGTTGCTGATCCCTCCCAGGGTGTTCCCTCCCCACTTGTTCCCAGAGGGTAGCTCTTCCTTCTGACCCAAGTGGCCCTGTTTTCACCCCAGTTCCTTCTATGGCCAACCCCCAGCACCCCACTCTGTACTGGCACGTGGTTCCTGGAAGGGGACCTATTCTGAGGCTGGCCTGGTCATTCGAGAAACTGAGGAGAAGGGGTTGAGTCTCCTGGTCTGTAAATGACGGCAGCATCGCTCCTGGGCATTTACTCAGGGTGGGTGCTGGCAGGGTGTTTTCTGCACACCTCATCCGTGAGGTAGGTATCGCCCTTACACCCCTTTAACGGATGTGGACACTGAGGCCCAGAAAGGCAGAGGCCAGGCCTCAAGCCGTGCAGCCAGGGGCGGCAGAGCCGAGATCTAAGCAGAGGTCTTTTGAGTTATGGCTCTTGCCTTTAGTTACTAAGCCAGGGCCCCAGAGGCTGTGGAAACGGTCAGTCCTGGGCGGTGGTTCTGACCCATCTGGGTCCTGGCAAAAGTGCAGGACCCCCACCTGCCTCCTTCAACCCCCTCAGAAGACAGGACACCACTTGCTTTTGAAAATGGTGGCGCATTCCTTCCAGGAAACTCTCCTCCTTTCCTCTCCCACCCTCCTCTCCTCCCCCTCCAAGTTCCTGAGCAGCCACTGGGAGGGGGTGGGGTGCTGCTGCATTCTCCCCAGAGCCCTGGCCCCACGGGGGATCCGGAAGCCAGGCTGGCCCGATGACAGCACAGCTGCCCTTAGGGGCCCTGACATGGTCACTGGGCTGAGGGGAGGCTGGCCACCCTCCAGGTTGCAAAGGACAGGAAACCGCCCCGTGCTCTGCCCTTTGTGAGTGACAGCTGGGATAGGAAGGACCTTCTTGGTGACTTCTGAGTGGTGATGGGTGGCGGTCAGACGGCCGGACCCACACCCCCCCCCCCCCCCCCCCCGCACATAGCAGTAGCTTCAGACCCTTGGGCAAGGCCTCCAGGGATGTCCCCTCCTGTCCTCTGCTCTGCCCTGACCTCTCACCCTCTCCAGTGCAGCCAGGAATGTTTGGTTTTTGGCTGACGCTTTGGAGATGTTTGTGATGGAAGTTTGGGCTATCCTCTGCCTTCCCAGAGGGGGACCCTCAAAAGAAAGCAAGAAAATGTGTCAGGCCAGGCAGCAAGGGAGGTGGCAGGACTCCGGGCATGTGGCCTGAGCGTGGTGGGCCAGACTCAGGCTCGGGAAGCCGAAACACAAGTCCCAGAGCCAGGGCGGGCCCTAGGGACCACACCCCCATTTCTTTAGACATGGGGAGTGAGTCCCAGAGACAGAACCAGTGGTGACCTCAGCTGTCCTGTCTGAGCCCAGGGACTCAGGCCGCACCTGCCAGCCTTCCAGCTTTGGGGCAAACCCTCTGCCGGCAGCTTCCAGGGTTCTGTTCCTGGAGATCTTGGAAATGGGGCATGGAATGCGTTCGCGGACCGCGAAGCTCTGTCGTGGGGACTGGGCTGGCCACTGCTGCCACCACCACGGGGTTCGGACCCCCACCCCCGGGTACTGAGCCATCCTCACTTTGGCACAGCCTCGACACAGAGCCCAGCGGTGATGCTGGGATGATGAGAGACTGATGATGCGGCTCCGCCCCCACTGACTCACTGTGACTTGAGGGACAAGGCTGACTAAGGCAGCCGGGCCTCTGGAACAATTACGCTCTCGCCCTCACCCTCCAGGGACTGACTGACAGCCAGCCTGCAGGAGCAAGCAAGGCCCGGCAGGGCAGCCCTGCCTCTGCTTTCTGCCCTTGCCCCGCACGCCCGGGGATCCCCCGACAAAACCTGCAGCCCAAGGTTAGGGCCATTGGGACGGTGTCTGAAATGCATGGTGTGGACGCGGCCTCCTCTGTCCCCGGGACTGGAGGCTTAACTCTGACTCCCAGGCGTCAGACGGTCGCAGGAATGGGGCTTCTTCCTAGAGAGGTGAATTGGCTCAAAGGCTAGCACGGGCTCTGAGCTGGCCCCCTGCCCTCAGGTCTCTGTTACAGCTCTGACACGCGGGGTCCCCTTCGCCCCAGCACCTAGGTGGTGGGCTCTGGGCTGGCGGTCTTCAGACTCCATCTCGCCCAAGGGGCTGATGGGCCACCCTGGAAGAGACTGCAAACCGGGTGGGTAATGCGGGCTTTGGACCCTTGAGCACCAGGTCACCAGCCAGCAGAGACCTCTTCTCCCGCTCTCTCGTCCTGGCCACAGCCCGGAGGCTCCGACCCCACTGCCCCCCTCCCAGTGCAGCCTGACCCAGACCCGTTTCCCGCTAGTTCGCTCTGTGTGGTAACAGAACAGTGCGCCTCCCTGCAGTCCTTGCCAGGTCCCGCTGCAGTGGCAGGGCCTGATCCCAGGGAGGCCGGACCCCGGAGTCTCTAGGATACCCAGGGAGGAGTTCGGATGCTGGCGGCCCACCAGGGACTTTCCAGGGGAGAGGCCATGGGGAAGAGGACTTAGAGCGTGGTTCTCTCAGGGGGCGTAGGGTCAGGCTCACCAAGCACCCCCTCCCCAGCCTACACACACACACAGCTCCCCTCAGGGTGTCCAGTTAAGGCAGAGGTGACTTGGCTTAAATTCCAGCTCTGCCACTTACCCCAGGGGACGCCTACATAGTCAGCTGGGCCTTAGTTTCCTAGAGTGGGGGTGACAGTTTCGCCAAGCTGGGCCGTGGCAGGGATTACTGTGGATTCCTGGACTGGAGTACTCCCCCACACGCACCCGGGCGGCCTGGGGCGGAGGAACTGGCTGTCCCCCTTGAAGATGGGGCAGGATAGGTGTCTGCGGGAAGGAAGGGACTTTCTGACTGAGGGGCTCAGCAGCAGTGACGGCCCCCACCCCTGCCCGAATCTATGGAGGCTCAGGGGCTCTGCCGCTGGTGGGTGCTCTTGGCACCCTCCTCTCCCCTCCCCTCCCCTCCCCTCCCCTCCCCTCCCCTCCCCTCCCCTCTCCTCCCCTCTCCTCCCCTCCCCTCCCCTCCCCTCCCCTTGCTGGTCGGGATCTCAGCCCGCCCTCATGGGCACAGTGTCCATGTTGGGGACAATGCTGCAGTCCACCTGTTACTATGGAAACCAGGTTTCCTGGGAAGGAGAAAGGGCATTGGGGGTGTCTTTAAGGATCTGCATGAGAGCGACGCCCAGTCCCCTCTGACCTGCCGCCCCGCACTGCCTGGGTGGCCGTGCCACGCCCGGTGCCAGGCCAGCCGGGTCTCCTCGTTATTCCTCATCACAAACCTGTGAGCTGAGGAGTAGCCTGGCTTCACAGATGAGGACACAGGCCCAGAGAGGTTAAGTGACATTCCTGGGGTCACAGAGCAATTAAGGAAAAGAACTGGGATTTGAGGCAGCAGGCCCAAAATCACAATAAAGAAATAAATAAATGTTAAAAAAACCCCGTCACCCCCCAGACTCTGTCATCCTCCGCTGACACTGTCCCTTTTGGCGGCCCCTGGTTCTCTGGCCTGGTTCAGCCTCTGGGGACTTTGGCTCTGTAGTGCCCGTCGCCTTGCTGTCACCGGGCACTATTGGGAGGTGCTCTTCCCTGGCCTCAGCTGCCCACCCAGGAGGAGAGGAGACTCTGGTAAGGGACTGCCGGGAGTGGCTGTGGCCTGCCGAGGGCCTCTGACCCCTCCTGGCTCCCTCATTCAATCAGGAATGTTTGGGGAGCTTGTCACGTGCTAGCAGCTGGCGCCAGTGCAGAGCTTGGAACCCACAGGACCCGCCCTGCGGTGGTGTCCCTGCCGTGGCTGCGGCTGTCCGAGGCGGTGGGCAGTGTCTGATCTGACACTCATCTGTCCAGCTCTCTGACCTCCCAGGTCCAGACAGCCCTTGCCAGGCCCTCTGCTGAGAGCTCTGGCATCCACTCTCCGGGCACCTTTGCCCCCGAGTGGGCACCACCCTGGCATCAAGGGCCTGGAGGCCCAGCAGCCCGCCCAAGGCCTCCTGACCCGAGGAGTGGCTGGGTGGGGCCCCGCTCTGCCTGACCGCAAATCCCCTTCCCTACTTGGGGCAGGTCGCGGCCCTCTGGGCCTGTTTCCTGCTCTTCCAGGCATGGGATTGGAACGCAGCCTCCCTCGGGCCTGCCGTGCTTAGCGGACAAGATTGCGAGTGTCCTTGGACTTGGTGGCCTGTTCCCTTAGCCTGTTTCCTGCCACCGGTGCTGGCCAAATGCCCCCTGTGCGCCTTGGCCGTGGGGGGGCAGGGAAGTGTGATGCCAGCCTTTAGGTTGCTTGGTCTCGGGGCCAGAGCGCTGCGGAGTGACCAGGAGTGCAGGCTGGAGCGGCCCGTGGCCGTTGGCTCAGGTACCTGGGGGTGCAGAGGAGCTGGTGCTGGCCTTGGAGCCCGGGTGGAGGGCCGTGTGGAGGGCCATGTGGAGGGCCCTGTGGAGATGGCCTACAGGAACCGCAGTGCTGAGGGGACTTTCCTGCTGGGGCAAAGCTTCAGAGGTGAAACCTCGTCAAAGGACATTGACTTGTGGGCTCAGTGGGGACTGAGGTTAGAGAGGCTGGCCAGGGCAGGAGCAGAGCCCAGAGGCACTGGGGGCACGTTTCCCCTCTCCTAGCCTGGCAGGTGGGTGTGTGTGGGAGAGGCTCTGCTTCCTGCCCAGCCTCCCAGCAGCCGGGCATCTGGGGAAGCCCAGAGGCCCTCCCGAGGGCGGTGGGTTGGGACAGGAAGCCTAATGGCCCTGCCCAGGGGGCTTGTTCCACCGCGCATGGCTGAGTGAAGAAGGGGAAGTGGAGGGAGGGCAGGCCCTTCGTGAGCAGGGCACTCGGCAGCAGGGGGCCCCTGCATTCCCTCACTCTTCCCACCAGTGCGTCTGCCAGGCGGGCGTTCTCATCACCCCTTTCACGGGGGTGGGGGGGAGGGACTGAAGCTGGGGATCTGGGGATTTTGCTGAAATCTGTCTGACTGGTTAGAGGACAGAATCAAGGTGAGGACCCAGGTCAGCCTGCCCCGAACCCAGTGTCTGGCCAGGGTGCACGGGTGGGCTGGGGGAGGCACCCTCTGCCCTCCTTAGGTAGAATAAGCACTGGAGTGGCCTTGAAGGGGAGGAAGGGGCAGGGCAGACCTGAGGGGGTGTGGTTTGCTGTGGGAGTGGGGTTTGGGGGCTGGCAGGTGGATGTGAGTGTGGGAGGGCCCAGTCCCGGGGCGAAGCAGGGACAGAACGCAGTACAGTGTGGTCAGCTATGTGGGGGCCCTCTCCCCACATAGATAGAAATCGCATGGGCCCTTTGTCCCTGGGAGGCCGCAGGGGCCCTTGGTTGGTGGTGAGCTCCATGCTGGGCTGAGCCTGGGGTGGGTCGAGCGGCCCACCAGCCCAGGTGGGTGAAGGCAGTGCCTGTGGGTAGAGCGTGTGCCACCCATGAGTGGTACCACCCAGGGCACCCTGGCCCCTGCTCAGAGCCAGCCCCAGCTGTGCCCGGCAGCTGTTGCCAGCACAGGCCTGTCCACAGAGGGGGCTGTGGGGGGACGTGCTGCTGGGGAGGGGCTACCCGGCAGAGGAAAGCAGCCCCTCTAACGCCAGCCCTGGGAAGTGGGTCACTGATGCAGCCCGGCCCGCTGCCCTGGGACAGAGGTCTGGGGCTTGGCCCAAAGGGGTGGAAAAGTGTACAAAGGCCAGGTTAGCTGGTCTGAGCCTGCCACATAGGGAGCTTCAGAAAGTTTGTGGGGAGATGGAATTAAAGTGTGAGTTTATTTTGATGCAAAAAAACTTTGAAGTGTATGCATAGTTTCTCCGTAGTACACGGTTTGCATGAGCTGTAGAAAAGCTCTCACGGTTGTCCTTGTTCACCAAGTGTTCTCCACGGCCCAGGCACTGGCCCAGGGACTTCACGGAGATCTTTTATTCTCACGACATTCTTATGAAGTAGGACTACCCATTTCCCAGCTTCAGATCGGGAGACTGAGGCACAGAGATATGTGCTTCCCACAGGTGCACCGGTAGACCTGGGATTTGAACCCAGAGCGGGACTTCAGCAGTTAATCTGTTAACCAGAAGGCTCAAGTGGTTAGCTGGCTTTTCCCAGGGCACCTTCTGGCCATTAGGCCGGCTCTAGGGGAGGAGCAAGGTGCTTGTTTCCATGTCACCGAGGTGGACGCTGGTGCTGGGGGGAGGAGTGCGTGCTCCATCCGTGGCTTCCAGCTCCGCGCCCCTCTGTTCTAGGCTGTGAGCTTCTTGGGGCTGGGGTCCTGTCCCACTTCCCCCATACTTGGCTCCAAGCCAGAACTGAACTGCAGTGGCTTCATCTCAATGTCAGGTGCTGTGCTGAGTGCTCTGACCAAGCTTCTCTTTTTGCCCAAGGTCCTTAGAAGGTGGGAATTATAGCTCCACTTTATAGATGGAAAAGAGCACTCAAGAGACTTGCCCAAGGTCACAGAGCCAGTAAGGGGCAGTAAGCAGGACTGAGTCAGGGAGTACGTGTGGCCTGCTGAGAAGGGCTGCAAAACCAAGGGGACCTGAGAGAAAAGCTGAAATGGTGACCGACCATGCTAAGTGTTGATGAGGACATGGAGGAACTGGAATGCTCATGCACTGCTGGGGGGCGCAAAATGGGATGGCCCCTCTGGAGGAATTAGTGTGGCAGTTCTTCCTAGAGTTAAACATGGACTGATAGTGCAACACAGCAATCCCATGCCTGGATGTTTACCACAGAGAAATAAAAACATGGCCCTGCAAAACCCGTGCTCGAATATTTATAGCAGCCTATTCATAACCGTCATGAACTGGGAACTACCTAGCTGTCCTTCAGCGAGCATGGGGCCTGTACTTCTGTCCCAGAGAACACGGCTCCCCAGTGGGCAGGAACGAACGCCTGCTTGGCACGCAGCTCGAGGACTCTCCAAGGTGTCCGGCTGAATGAGCGAAGCCAGACTCCCACGGCTAAACACTTTATGACCCCTGTACCTAACAGGATTGGAAAGGTGGAAACAGAGCTAAAGTGACAGAGGAAAGGTCAGAGGTGGCCGAGGTGAAGGTGGTGGTGGGATGAGCAGACAGCACGAGGGAGTTCTGAGGGTGATGGAACTGTTCCGTGTCCCAGCTTAGAGACGGTGGTACGTGAATCTGTGCGTGCCAGAAATCTCATGTGACTGTCATGCAAACAACCGTCCACTGTGCTGAATATGTTAAAAAATAAAGGCCGGGGGCCAGACCACGGCACAGCGGTGCAATGAGACGCTTTGCAAGACAGGCGCACACGGCAAGGTCTCAGGTTCGAGTCTGGAGAGTCCCCCGAGATTGTCGAGCGTGCGTGTGGTGGGAGGGCTGGGGCCATCACGGTGTCGAGACACTGTTGAGAGTGCTGCCTCTTTCTCTGCTGCTCGTGGAAGAAATAAATGAACAAACTTTAATAACATACAGTAAAATAAAATAAAATAGAAGACCAGAAGGGAGGCGAGAAGACGGCAAAGGCCAGGCGGCACCCGGTGCATCCTCGGGGTGGCGGGGGTTGAGCCCTGCACCCTCTCTCCAGCTGCTTGCTGGCTCCTGCGGGCAGCCTGGCCAGGTAGTTTGCAGAGGCTTCTTTCCAGATTCTGGAGAAGATGGCGGGAAGCAGGGAGAGGCCGAGGTGCTGGGACAGCGCCTGTGTCCACAGGAGTTGCGCTTAAAGGGTGACCCTGGTGCACACCGCAGCATCTGGCGAGTGCCCTGGGTGCCTGACTGGGCAAACCCGACCGTGGCCAGTGTCTCCCATTGCCTTGGGCCCTGTGTGTTTGGCGGGGGTTGGGGGTGTAGCCGCCCCTATTTACAGAGGGCAGACCAGGGCCAGGGCCTTGGGGGGCCTTAGTACTGGGACCTCCCCCTCGCCACAGCCCTCCAGTGGGAACTGTGCGGTTGTTCCCACCGTGGGCTGCAACACCACCTGCCTGGCCCATCGAACCAAAGCCACAGTACTCAGACCTCCCAGCTCGAGTGTCCGCTCTGATGTTTACTTGGTTGGCTGCATTATTTCGTTGTAAGACACAGCAGGCTGAAAAAGGGAGGTGGCCTGAGGACAGGCCTGCACTTGGCCCCTGGCAGCCCTGACTGGGGCCAGTGACGTGTAGGCAGCAAGGTCCCCTGGCAGAGGGACAAGTGCTCCCCCGCCCCCCCAGCTGCGTCTGTAAATAGGGGTAGTTTTCAGGCTCGCCAGAGGGTGGCTGTGAGTGGAGGTGGGACACTGGGAGGGGCGTGCCCAGTGCTGGTGGGCCTGCAGCAGGGCCCGGGTGCACGCTGCCCAGTCCTGTCAACCTCACGGGCTCGGCGTCCTGTGTGCGTCTGAGAGTGGTACGAATAGCACTGTCTTGCAGGTGGCTGTGACTGAGGGAGTCCCGGGCCGCCTGGGGCAGCCCCCGCCTTCAGCAGCTCTGCGGCCCTTTCCCGCGGGCGCTCCAGTCCCCGCGTAGGTTTGAGCTGACTTTGGACAAGGACTGGCACTTTGGACGTGTCTCTGTCACCGCGTGGAGCTGGCACACGGTAGGTGCTCGAGGCTGGCCCCGCGGGCGTTGGAGGGTGGCTGGGGACCGCGGGCTGTGGAGGATCGTGGGCAGATCTGGGTCGTGTAAGGGCCAGCAGGGGTGTGATGGTAGGGACGGGGCGCATTGGGGCAGGGTGCTGGAACAGCCTCTGCCCGCACTCCTGGCCACCGTTTCCCTGGTGCAGCCGGGCAGGGCCTCCCCCTCCTGCGCCTTCACTCCTGGAAGCTTTGAAAAGCTGTCTGGGAGCCAGGGCGGGCCTGTGGGGTGGGGGGCCAGGACCCCAGCACTTAGAACCCCTCCTAGGCCTGGCCCTTGTGCGCCCAGGGAGCCGGCCCTCCACTGCCCACCCGGGAAGCACTGGCCATGGCCTCCATCCCGTGTGCCTTCTCCTGGGCCCATGGCTCCTCCAGGACTGGGCTCCGTCCAGCCTGCTCTGACAGACATCCCCCCACCTGTCCCAGACAGGCTCTCAGAGCTGGGGCCTTAGCCCAACCCACGAGGCAGGTGAGAAAACAGGCCAGCTCAAGGCCATGCTCTACCTGCTGCCTGGGCTGGGAGGAGGCCTTGCCCTCCTGTCAGGACCCTCCCCCTGAGGGCTGGGCACTGGGCAAGCATAGTGGCCTAAGGCCGGTCCCCTCTCCACCCTCCAGCAGAGGCTGGGCTCCAGCACAAGATGGCGGCCAAACAGCCCCCCCCTCTCATGAAGAAGCACAGCCAGACGGACCTGGTGAGCCGCCTGAAGACCAGAAAGATCCTCGGTGTGGGCGGGGAGGACGACGACGGGGAGGTGCACCGTTCCAAGGTGGGCTGCGCGGGGGCGCCTCTGAGTGCCAGCGTCCGGACGCAGGCTCGGGTTGCGACTGGGGAGAGGCGTAGTTGAGGCCCACGGAGCTGCGGGAGCCCTGGGACTTCACTCACAGATGGAGACGGCAGGGAATAACAGCAACGATGAAATCAGGAAGGCAGGACTAGTCAGGTGCCGGGGCCAGCAGGCGACGTGGAGGTTAACGGGGTTGGATCTCACAGAGCCCACCATCCGGTTTGAGTCCTGGACCCAGTGACTTGAAAATCACTGGGGGGGACCGGCAGATGGCGCAATGGCTATGTGCTGGACTCCCATGTAGTCAACCACGGTTCGAGTCCCGGACCTGGTGGCTTAAACTCATGCCAGGGATGTGTGTGCATGCCCAAGATCCCGAGAGGAGAATAGAGGAGAAGGGATTGCGGCGTGGCCATCCCCCCTGGAGGGTGATTTCTTGCTTTCTGTCTCCCTGTCCCTCTCTGTCTTTCTGGCGAGTGTGCACGCCCTATAAGCAAAAACCTCTCCAAAAAAAAGAGAAAGAAAGAAAGAGAGAAAGAGAGAAAGAGAGAAAGAAAGAAAGAAAGAAAGAAAGAAAGAAAGAAAGAAAGAAAGAAAGAAAGAAAAGAAGGAAGGAAGGAAGGAGATCGCACTGGGTGCGTGTACATGCATGCTCATAGTCCCGGGAGGAGAATGAAGAAGGGAGTGTGGCATGGCCGTCCCCCGGGGGGTGATTTATCACTTTCCCTCTCACTCTGTCTCCAGCAAATGCACATGCCCGATAGCAAAAAAAAGGAGTGTCTAGTACCTGCCAGGTCTTGCACCAACTGCAGTAAAGCACTGTCTGCTCACCCTGCTCGCCCGGGGAGGTGCTGGCAGTCACTGACCATGCTACAGAGAGGAAGCCGAGGCGCAGTGAGGTCGGCCATCTGTCCAGGCTGCACCAGTCACTGGCCACCCAGGCCTTCCCCTGTTGCAGCCCCTGAGGTTCGGTCTTAGCCACCGTATCTTCAGCTTCTCTTACACCCATGTCAGGGGAACCAGGAGAGGGGGTGGCCTGAGTGTGGCGCTCCAGCCTAGGGCCCCTTAGGCCAGGCAGAGGTACCTCCGCAGGTCCTGGCGTGTGCCTGGAGGCCCTGGGCCGGTGAGCGGGCCAGGGCTCCGAGAGCCTCCTCACCCTTCCTGTGTCCACAGATCAGCCAGGTCTTGGGCAATGAGATCAAGTTTACTGTCCGCGAGCCTCTGGGACTCAGGTGAGCATCTACCCGTGAGGTTTCTCTGGGGCCCAGAGTTGCGTGGGGGAACACGTTAGACCCCGCCCACCTCCCCCACCCAGCCATCCGGGCACTGTGGCTGGAGTGGGGAGGGTCCCGGGCCTGGCTGTGACCGCCCTCTCCACGCCCCCAGGGTCTGGCAGTTCGTCTCAGCCATGCTCTTCTCTGGCATTGCCATCATGGTAAGCTCCCCATGCCGCACGCCCCTGGGCCGGGCCTGGCTGTGACTCCCCAGCCCTCACTGCCCAGGTCCCTGGTTGTCCCACCCTGCGTTGCATCATGCCGTGCCATCTGTCAGGCCCATGGGTACTTCCAGGGCCTAGCCTCGGCCCAGCCCCTCCGCCTTGCCCCATAGCATCCTACATCCCGTGATCCGTGGACCCAGGACCCCAAAGCCCAGCTTGGGGGGTGGGGGACAATTCAAGATCTTGCTCCTGGGGTAGGAATGCGTGACCTCACCCCTGCCCTGAGCCCTCTGTCCCCTGCCCCCTGCCACCATCCTAGGCCCTGGCCTTCCCCGACCAGCTCTATGATGTCGTCTTCGACGGGACTGAAGTGACCAGCAAGACCCCTGTCCGCCTCTACGGGGGTGCGCTCCTCAGTGAGTACCGCTGCGTGGCCTCTGGGGAGCGTGATGGGAGCTGGGAGACACAAGCAGGCTGCAGGGACCCCGGCCTGCCTTTGTGCTGGCTCCCCTCTTCCGTTTCCTGGTTGGAGGCTGCGGCCTGCCTCCTCGGCGATGGGTCTCTGCTGGGTGTGTGCTGCCATCTTGTGGCCATTAGTGGAGTGCACCCGTGAACTGGGGCGTTGCGTGGGACCAGCCTTGACTGGGTGCTTGCTGTGTTAGTGACTGTCCGGGTGCTGGGTGCAGAGGTGTGAGTGGCCCAGAGAAGGCAGCAGAACCAGCACCACGCCTACAGAAACCCTCATGCCCACCCTTCTCTATCCCCAGAGCGTTTGAGTCGTTCTGCTTCCTCCATCCGAGCTGCCCGCAGCGGCTGTCGGGAAGCTGAATTTCGGCTTTTAAAGTTCAGCCTAAGTGGTGTCACTCCCTCCTCCAGACTGTTCTGTGGCTCCCTCTTGTCAGAATAAGGTCCCAGGTCCCCTGCCCAGCTGCCTCCACAGGCCTGGCCCCAGCCCGTCCCCACCGTCCCTGCCCTGCGTGTGGCCCTTTGTTGGGGGCACCAGGCTGCCTTCCCACACCTGTCCCATCCCTCGGTGGGCGTGGACTCCTGCCACACCCGACCGTGCCCACTGCCCGATTTCATAGCCCCAGCGCGGGCAGCGTCCCCATGTCCTGTGCCCGTTGTGCTTCACGTCCAGGGTCGCTCAGATGCCTCTGGGGTGGGAGAGGAGGGCAGCTGGCTCCCAGCACTTGGTTCCCATGGAGGAAGGTCAGAGTGACAGAGCTTGGGTGGTGACAGCAGAGCGAGCACTATCTGGAGACATGTCTGGTGCTCAGGGCTAGCAGGCAGGGCCAGCGGCCTGCCAGAGGCCCAGTGGGAGGCTGTCGTGAACGGCTCTGGCCCGTGACCCTCCCCGGGAGCTCCCGCGCGAGCCCTCGATGGGTTCAGGTGCTCCGTCTCCGGAGGGCAGGCCTGGGGCCATTAACACATAGGGCCTGCCAGCTCGGGGTCGTGATGACCAGATGAGGAGGGTCCAGAGCTCAGTGTTCCCATCGCACTGACAAATGGACGGAGTCCCCAAGTCCCAAGTGAGGGGAGGTGACTTTATATTCCCATAGAGCCCTGGCAGGGACACAGAAGGGTGGGAGCTGCAGCGCTGGCCCACGGGGAATGGGGCAGGCGTGGCTGAGTGGCGGCAGGGCAGGGCACGCCAGGACCAGGCTGCCAGCCGCCGCCAGCCTCCCCACCCCGTCCGCTGTGGCCCCAGGCATCTCCCTGATCATGTGGAACGCGCTCTACACGGCCGAGAAGGTGGTCATCCGCTGGACCCTGCTTACCGAGGCCTGCTACTTCGGCGTCCAGTTCTTGGGTGAGTCCTGAGGGGCAGAGACAGAGGCTGGGGAGATGCGGGTGGCAGCTTTGCTCCCCATTCCAGCCCTTGCCACTCGGGCTTGCAGGGAGTGATGGAAACCTGTCTGGGGTGGGGACCCCTGCAGCCGTGTCACATGCGCACACACACTTGCACACGTGCCTTGCACCCACGCCTCACACATGCACTGCAGCCTCCCCATACCTGTCACTCAGCACTTGTGCCACAGCACACACTCAAGGTGGCCCATGTGCTCTGCACCAGGACATCAGGACAGCACTGGACAAGGACGGGGCAGGGGCCAGTCCTGCAGGCCCTTGCTGACAGGTGCCGGGCTCAGAGTGAGGACAGCGCAGTGGCTGCCAGGGTTCCCCCAGCCGTGGCAACCTATGGGGTGGGGGATGGTGAGGGCACACACCGTCTGACCTCTGTCCCCTCCCGCAGTGGTCACTGCCACCCTGGCAGAGACGGGCCTTATGTCCCTGGGCGTCCTACTGCTCCTGGCCAGCCGCCTCCTGTTCGTCGCCATCAGCATTTACTACTATTACCAAGTTGGCCGAAGACCCAAGAAAGTCTAGCCACCTGCTGGCTGCGGGCCCCACCCTTGCCTGGGGTAGGGGTCTCTGGGGCCTCTGTCTCTCTTCGGCTCCTGGGAGGCAAGAGGGATGCCGTCCTGGCCTGCCCACTCCCAGGCAGGTGGGGTGGTGGCCTCCTGTCCTCGTGCACACTCCCGGATGCTGTGAGCTCGGGCTTCCGGTTTCAGATGCTGGCTGGGGAGAGGCAGGGCTGCTGCACCCCGTCCTGTCCCTGCACAGTGACACCCTTTTCTGGGCTCTCTTGGCCGCCACATCCCCTCAGCAGACGATGACTGAAGAGCTCATCTTGGGAGTATCGGCTCAAGTGGAGGGTCTGGTCTCCTCTGCCAGGAAGCCCTCCTTTTTGGGGAGAGGAAGCTGTGGGCTGCCCCCGTTCCTCCCAGCCGCCTAGCCCAGCAGCTAAACTCAGCTTCTCTCTGAGAACTTGCCCCTGTGTCCTGACCCCTCGGCCGGGCCCTGCCCATGTGTGGGGGCCCCCTTGCACACCCTGAACACACACACGTGCACACACGCCCTTTCCCACGGCGGCTGGGGGGCTGCCTCTGACTTGGCATTTGCCCTCGCAGCCTTCCCGTGATGACAGGCCACACGCAGCCAGCCTGTCCCCACCCCAGGTGGGCCCACCCTGAGCTCCTGGGCCCTGCTCGGGTGCTTTGTCTCCAGGGCTGGCTCTGCCCCAGCCCCCCAGGACCCCCACACTAAATGTCCTGAGTTCTGAGTCTGTCAGTGTCCACACCTACAGCCCCACCCCTGCCCAGACAGATGGGCACACCACAGCCTCGGGTGGTGGCTGCGAGGGGGTGGCAGGGTTTGGAGACAGGCAGAGAAGGGTGGCATTCCTCCCCCTGGTCCAGCCCTCATCCACTCCTGGCCCTCCCTCCCTGGGGCACTGCCCTCTGACCGCCAGGCCAGGGCCACCCCAAGACCTGGCCGAGGAGGACCTGGTGCCCTTCCAGAGCAGGGAAGTACACGTGCACACTCCAGCTGGCACCCTCATCTCCCTTGCCCACCCCATCCCGCAGGCCCAGGGTCCTTCGTGTGCCCCGTTAGTCCTCCAGTCGCCCCTTCCCTTGGCACGAGTGCACCCCAGGAAGGGCCCCGTGTCCTGGGACAGGTGTGGGGAGAGCAGCTGCAGGGCCCATCAGGCTTCTCTGCGTGCACTACAGTGGGGTGGGGCTGCTGTCCCTGCCTGGGCACCCTGTGCCTCGTGCTGCCCGCTTGGGCTCAGTGACACGCCTGCGCCCAGCAGAGCCACGGTAGCACTGCAGCGACGGCCGAGGAAGGGCCCCGCAGTGCCCAGGCAAGCGTGCCGAGCCCGGATGGGATGAGGGTGAGGAGGCCCGCTGCCCACACACTGACGTCTGGGCCTCTCCCTAGCCTCCCCCTTCCTGCTTCCCAGACCGGGCAGGCCGGGAGCCCCTGCCGCCTGCCGAGGGCGCTGTCTCCAATGGACAGGGCCCAGCCATGGCCACAGTTTGCATCCGGGCCAGGCCTTGAAGACCTGGCTGCTCCCCCAGCGGGTGCTGGTGGGGGCCTCATCGTCCAGTCATTGCTGGGCACGGCGGCGTGTTCCCCAGAAGCCTGGGGGGCAGGCTGTACTCTGGGCACCTGTGAGGCTGACATGGCCCATCTCCAGCATGTGGCTGGGCGAGGATGGGCACACGTGCCCCACCAGGGGACAGGGATGGACGCTGGGCAGACACGGCTGTCCAGGATCCCGAAGAGCAGTGCTCCTCGAATACTGTGGGTCTAGGTTAACATGGCAGCAAGGCGGGGTGGGGTGGGGTGGGAGGTCAGAAGAGGTCTGCAGACAGACATGGCCTGGGTGGGGGCATTAAGGCCAGGAGCACTTAGGTCTGGGAAGGAGGCAGGAGCAGATGAAAGGCCCCTCAGAGGGAGCGGGAGCGGGAGCGGGAGCGGGAGCGACAGCTCTCCTCCCCAAGTCCGGATCCGGATGACCTGGAGCCCTCTCCCCCAGTCCCTTGCAACTGGAACTCCACGCCCTCTTGTCACGCTTCTGCCTCAGCCTGTCTCCCCACCCCCAAATCAAGACCACCTTTCTTCATGGTCACTATTTATTCTTTGTTCCTTTTTCTTTTTGTAAGAAACAGTCACAAAAACCAGTGCAAAGCCATCGTGTGGGCGTCCTGTTTTATATTACAAAAACTCTCGATATAGAATATAAAGGGGCTCAGGAGAGAATAAGTTAGCTCTGCTACCTACTGCAAGGGACAGTTACAGTTCCCAGACTTTCCACGCAGGGCCCACGGGCCAAGGACACGGTGCTGGGGCCTTGGCTAGTGTGGGGAACCCTGTCTGGGCCCCTTTGGCATGGACAGACGGGAGGGGAAGGAGAGGCATGAGCAATGAGGCTGGGTATTCACAGGGCCTGGGGGGGGGGGGGGGGGGCAGGGCGTGTCTTCCTTGTTCCATGCCCTGTTGATGGGGTCAGAGAAGTCCCTACCCTGGCCCCCACAAGCAGCCAAACAGCTGCTACTGGAACTTACAGGGGAACCCACCGGGGATTAGGGGGTGCAGCCGGCTGAGCCCTGGCGCCCACAGGGCTGTGCTCTGCAGGGAGGCTCAAGCTTCTCTTCCCCGCCCCGTGCACGCAGCTGCCAGCCTTGGTTGTGGCACAGCAGTGGCTGCCAGCTGTCCCAGCCTGAGAGGGTGGCCGGTGACAGCAGAGTGGAATCAGACTGGTGAGAGCTCCTTGACACCTTCACAGAAAGCCCTCGGGAGTGGGAGTCTCGGATCCCGCCTGGAACCCGCCTCAGCGTCAATTCCTCCAAGACCTTCCCCTTCCCCCAGACCAGAAGCTGGGGTCCCCTGGACTAGAGCCACAAAGTTGTTAAAGTTGACTCAACCCCACCCAGCTGGGTTTGGGTGTTTTGTCAACCTCAGACCAGCCGTTTGTTCCTTCCAGGAAGGTGAGGCAGGCTATGTGCGGGTGGGTCCAGAGAGGAACAGGCCTCAGGCCCTTCTCAAGCCAGGCAGGGGTACCAGCTGCAGCACCCCCAGATCCTAGGAGCCACTGAGTGGCTCGTGGCACCACTTCCACAGGGAAGCTGGGAAGACTGAGCTTGGAGAGCAGGAGGAAGGGCCAGCACTGCTGGGCACGGCGGGGGGGGGGGGGGGGGGGGGGGGGGGGTGTCAAATCAAATCCTTACGGCAGGTGCAGAGCTCTGGCCTTATGGTAGAAGGGGGTGGGCGGGGGCACCGGGTTCTAGGCTGCAGCTGTCTCCCAGGTGGCTGGGAAGACTAGGGGAGGCTGACAACAGAACGGGCTCTTCCTTGAACCTGGACCGGGACAATGGAGACAGGCGTGCAGGCACTATGCCTCTGTCATGCCTGTGTCCCAGCAGACATCACTAATCAAACTTGAGGTATCTGGCAGACATCACTAATCAGAAACGCACCACTCTCCCAGAGTACAGGCCAGACCTTGGATCCCTGGTACAACCTCTGGCAGCCCTTCTTACTGATTGGGGTCCAGGCATCTTGCAGCCAGTTGCCAAAATTGGTCTGGAATTTGAGGCCTGCGTAGTGTGAGTGTGGTGTGGGTGTGAATATGCCAGTCTGGAGAACCTCTCCCTGCCCTAGCCTGGAAGGATCACATGGACGGTGAAAGGACAGGAAGCCGTGTCCGCAGACATGGCTGGGATGCTCTGGGGTTCTTCAGCTGGAGGTTAGAAGGCTCGGGGAGTCCGGGTGTGACTGTAACACCCCAGGAAGGAGAGAGCGAGTGGGGTGCCATGGATGGAACCACAGACAGAAACGTCTTCTGTGTATTGAGCTGAAGCCGAGTCCAGCGGAGCAGAGGTAGCAGGCTCCCCGTCCGCGGAGGTATGCAAGAAGGCGGTGAAGTTGAGCAGGGACCTTTCAGCAGACACCCAAGCCTCTGGTCTGGATGGGAAGAGGGGGAACCAGATGAACTCGGGGCTTTCTTCCACCTGGGAGCCATGAAGCTGGGGAAACAAAGAGGGTGGCTTGTGGGGCGAGGCGAACAGTGTGAACAAGAGAACAAGAGAATGTGGTCTGGGTCCATGTGGGCTTGTGGGAGCTAGGAGGTGTGGGAGGGTGGTCAGGGTGGCACAGTACAAACTTCTTGGCTGCAGAGTTGGGGGACAGCTGGCAGCCTGCCCCACTTCAGGGGAGACCAGCCTGCTGAGGCCGGGGCTGAGCAGCAGCTGACGGTCCGGGCTGGAGTGACGGCATCCTGGAGCACCTGCACCCAGGACTGTGTTCAGAACTGCCCTGCATGTCCTCGGTGGCTGTGGACAGGTCACTGGCCCTCTCTGGACCTTTGAGGTGATTTGGTCCAACAGATGGGGAAAGCCAGGACCCGCCAGCTGGGCCATTCTTAGATCCAGTGTCTGCAGTAACTCCTGGCCCCGGCCTGGAGTGGCTAGAATTCCATCTTCCACGGACCGGAGATTGCAGTTTGTCCTGAGTCCTTACGGACATGGCAACTGAGTCTGGGGGCCTCTCCGAGATCTGCTTCTGTCTCCTCGTCGCCTAAACCCTCACTTTCATGGCACTGTGGCACCAGGTCCTGAAGCTGTGGGGAGAGAGGGCCCGAGTCCGGGAGGCCAGCGTCTAGCTGGCCACAGGAGACCTGGGGCTGCTGTCCTTTGGTCTCTGGAGCAGTCCACAGGCTGCGTCAGGCGCTGGGGCCCTGAGAGAACCATGGCACCTGCCGTGGAGTCCATGCAAGGGCCCCTCAGTCCTTAATTTCATCATTTTGTTAGGTTAAAAAAATAGCTCTGTTCCCCAGCCCTATCCTGGGCATCCACTCTGGCCTCAGCTCCCTGCTGGGGCCACCAGGACGGGAGAGGGGCGGGCGGGCGAGGGTACTGGGTGGTGGGTGGGGCGTCGCCAGGCCACGCCCCCTACTGGATGCCCCGGAAGAGGCACATGGCGAAGATCATGGCGAAAAGCTGCAAAAGAAGCAAGAGTTGACTTTTTTAGGCTGGGTGCCCCTCCAGAGGCTGCCCCAACCCTGCCCCAGGAGAAGGGGCCATCTGTCTCCTCTGGAGGTGTCCGGCATTCCCCTCAGGGCAAGCCACCTGGCCCCCCTCAGGTGGAACCGTTGTGAAGGGGCCTTTGGGAACCGAGTCTTGGGGTTAAGTCCAGCTCCTGACTCAGGCCGGCGACCTTGGGCACAGCGCGTCCCTGCTCCGAGCCCGAGTGTGTGTGGAGAGCTGCATGGACCAGCGAGGTCCCCTACAGTCAGGCAGCACCACGCAGGGGAGCAGGGCTTGACCCGAGCCCATGCTTGTGACCCCTTCCCGCTCACAATTCTCAAACAAGGTCATGATGCCTGTCATCTTGCAGCTGCTCCAGAAACGGTCACCACACCGTCACTGGTGGACCAGCAGGCGTGCCCTCGAACGTGGTCACTGGACACCTGTGAGGGCCCTGGGGGTGAGGCGGGCAGAGGCCCCGACTTGTCTCTCTGATGTCTCACGGCCAAAGCGCTTCCAGGTAGCACAGGCTGGGTGGGGAGGCAAGGCTGGCGCAGGGCCAGGGACAGGTCGCCATCTTGGTGGGAGCGTGCCCTGTGCTGGGCTGGCCGGGCCTGTGGGCTGGACAGGGCATGAGGCAGTGGATCGCGCACATGAGTCCTGCTTATGGAACCCAGCACTTACCAGGGGTAGCACCTGCCATCTTTTTTTTTTTTTTAAAGAATTATTTATTTTATTTATTATTCTTTTAAAATTTGACCAGAGAGAGAGAGGGAAAGTGAGAAAGCAAGCCACCAGGCCCAGGACTCGAACTGCGGTTGACCATGTAGGAGTCCAGTGCCTTCACCACCACAACACCTACTGGCTCTGCTGCCTACCATCTTTAAGCCCCATGGCCCCCCAGGACGGGGTGATCAGCACCGTGAGCAGAGAGGCAGCTCATGTCTGGGGAGGCAGAGCGGGGGCCTGAGGCCCGTGCTCTGCTGAAACACACCACCACAAGTTTCTGCTCCCTGCTCAACGGTGCCTCACCCATGCCTGCCGGCACCCAGGGGCCCAGTGTGTGTCTGCTGATGAGATGACAGGGGAGTGACCCCTCCCTCCCTCCCACCCCCCTGGCCTCCACAGAGCTGCTGTCTCAGCAGGCCGTGGGACGCGGTAAGAGAGAGCAAAGGGATGTTTGTGGCACCAGGTGCTCCGGGTTCATCCCACTGCAGGTGAGGGCTGGCTGGACACTGAGTGCCCTTCCTGGACATGGGCAGGGGTGGGTGAGGCTGCAGTCCAACCTCCAAGGGCAGCCAGTGGATGTGCCAGGATGGTGGCACACTGCCCCGGAGCTCAGGCAGCAGCAGACGAATCCTATCAAACTACTGCTGGGTGGGCAGGGTGTGGGCCTAGGACACATAAATGCAGCTCCTCCTTTTGGCTGAAGTGCCACCTAGTGAGGTCAAAGACCACCTTGAGGGGCCGGCAGGTGGCATAGCTTACATCACTAGACTCCCACATGGCTGACCGTGAGTCCTGGACCTGGTGGCTTGAAAATCACGCTGAGTGCGTGTGTGTCCAAGATTCTGGGAGGAGAATGGAGAAGGGACTGCAGCATGGCCATCCCCCCAGGGGTGATTTCTCACTTTCCCTCTCACCGTCTCTGTCTCGTTCTCGCTGGTGAGTGTACATTCCCTAAGGAAAAAAACTTTTATTTATTTATTTTTTTTTTTAGAGATTTTTCCTATAGAAAACCTCTCGCCAGAAAGACAGAGAGAGACAGAGAGACAGAAAGCGAGAAATCACCCCCCAGGGGGGATGGCCACGCCACAATCCCTTCTCCTCTATTCTCTTCTTGGGATCTTGTGCACGCACGCACATGTGCCGGGCGTGAGTTTCGGGACTCGAACTGTGGTTGACAACATGGTAGTCCAGTGACATAGTCATTACACCAACTGCTGACCCTGACAAAAACCTCTTAAAAAAACAAAAACACCACCACTTTGTGAGGTTAACAAGGCCCTGAAGGCCTTGAGCATCGTCCAGAGGAACATCTAGAGTCCTCAGGCTGCAGCCTGTCCCTCAAAGCAAACGTGTGACCGGGTCCTCAGGAGTGCACCCAGACCTTAGAGCTGGGGAGTAGGAGGGAGCAGGGCCTGCCCACCCCACTGCCAGGAGGTGGCACAGGCGTGTCAGATCCAGCGCCCACGGTGATGTCACGGCAGTGCACCTGGTGGTTCACCGCCTCTAGTGCTGCCTTTGGTCCTGGGTGAAGCCAACGTAGCTGAGAAGTGGCTGGGGGTGCAGGCCATGGCATCTGCCCCGGTTCCAGCGGGCCCCGCTCACCTCGATGGCCAGTACTCCGATGGCCAGGGCTCCGGCCAGGTACACGTAGGTTTCGAAGGCGTTGAGGATCACCGTGTAGCAGCCCTGGTTGGGAAGGTGCAGAGGTGAGGCCGCAGCCAGGAGGGACATCAGCCAGGGGCCAGTGCTGTGGCATGTGGCCCCAGGGCTCAGGCTTACCCCACCTCACCCCTGCTGGATGGGACAGCGGGGAGGGGTGGGAGGCAGGGCAACCATAACAGCCATTCGGCAGCACTGCAGAGACCCTTAGCCACCCAGCCCCTAAGGGGGCTGACACTGCCAGCCTGGGGCCACGTCAGCCGCAGACCCCCCTAGGGTAGTGCCCACAGGGACTGCGGTTTCGGGAGGTTCCTGTGAATACCCCAGCTCCCTGCCACTCTAGAGAAATGAGAGATTCTGGCAAGGCGAGCCATTATCCCCACGTGAGCAGCCCCAGCTACTGGAGGATAGCAGGAGAGAAGGTCTGAGCCGGACACCTGGACCTGGTCCCGCTGCGCTACTGACAGCCCTGTTAAGGGCTCTCTGATGGGGACAGAGCCCAGAACGCCTGAGGGCTCCATTGCAGGCCAGCTGGCCAGGCCTCCCCCAGGCGGACAGGGGAGCCCCATCCACAGCCGGGCCTGGGCGATCCTGGGTGCGCTGCAGACCTCTGTGGGGATGACCGCAAACTTTTGTTCCACCATTTTAAATTTTATTTATTTATTTTTTAAGTTTCGTTATAGAGCATGCGTGCTCACCAGGGAGAGAAAGAGAAACGAAGAGAGGGAAAGTAAGAAAGCATCCCCTATGGGGGGGGATGGCTAGGCTATGATCCTTTCTCCTGCATTCTCCTCTTGGGATCTGGGGTAAACGTGTACATGTGCTCTGCGTGATTTTCAAGTCGCCGGGTCTGGGACTTGAACCATACAGTCGGCCATGAGAGCCAGCTGCCTTAACCTCTGGCCTACCATAATCTCCACAAAGTGTCCTTGGCCCTGAGCCGACCACAGTGCCTAATACCAGCCCCTGCACTCCGTCACACAGTCCGGGCTTGTGAAGCTCTTGGGGGGCTGTCTAGACAGGTAACAATAACGGGGAGCACTGCTGGGTGGGCACACGTGTGGGCCCTTGGCCCGGCTGCCGGGGGTCCCAGCCCACCGCCACACTTCCCGGGGGATCCTGGGCCATCTGCTTCCACGTGCGGTGGCTCAGCTCCCCTATAAAGTGAGGTTATTTACACTAACCACCCACAGGACTGAGGCAGGAGGGCGAGATGAACACGAGGGACAGCGCTGGCGTGTAGCGGGCACTTGGTCCTGGGGCTCATCCCCCCTATCTGCTCCCCGCTCCAAGCACGTCCCCCCGGGCGGAAAACATGCGAGCACAGAGTTGGGTGTGTGGGTTTCCGCCATGTGCCAGGTGTCACTGCAAGACTGCCCCCCACCCCATGCAGACACACACACACATGCACGCACACGCACAAGGGCACAGGAGATGCAGCCAATCCCTCCCTGACCATGAACCCGACGTTGGCACACCTCACCTGGGCGGTTGGCAAGATGCCAGGGCCCGTCCAGTAGACAGAGGCTTCCCTGTGCCCCTCGCCTGCTGCACAGCCCCGGGGACCTGACGACTCATCTCCCCCGACAGACTGTGACACTAAAGACCTTCTGGGCCCCTGGACTGAACCAAGCTGACCAAGTTGGCCAACGGTACTGGGATAGCCATGGTGAGGGGGGGTGGACGGGGCGGTGCCACCATCACCGAGCCTGTGTCCCCTCTCAGCATCGTGGCCAGGGCCTTGTGCATGCTCTCATTCAATCCTCATCCCCTGGGGAGGAGGGCTTTGCCTGCATTTCACCTGGGAGGGAAGGAAGGAGAGAGCACAGCGGGGTGTGGGATGAAGGGGAGCCAGGGCTGCACTGAGGGGGGCTCCAAGTTCCCACTCTCTCCTCTGCCCAAAGGGGAAGGGAGTTGGGTGCCAGGAAGGCTTAGCTCTCTGCACGTGGGCCAGGCCTTGGCTCGGAGCCCGGCACACACTATACCCTGGATGTCACCACACCTCCCCGTGGTGTTTACCCTGCTCCTGCCCCGCCAGACACTGAGGCCACCCTGACTGAGGCCTCCTGACCACGTGGGCTGTCACAGCAGCCGTCCTCACTCTGCCGAAAGGGAAGGTCCCCTGACCCTGCTTGTGTGCAGAGTCACCCCCAACCCAGTTTGACAAAGTGCCCATGGGGTACCTCTGCCATGGCTTCTACCGTGGTGACTGGGTGTGTGCAGTGGCCCTCACATGTCTACACTCAACGTGCCCCAAGTCAGAGACCAACCTCAACACCTCCCCCACTTCTGTCCTCCCAGCCAGGACCACCAAGGCCATGGGATGTCACCTGCTGAACAGTCCCCAAGCCATATACCCTGTTTCACTGCTGTCACCCTGGCCAGTCACATCCCAGCTCACTGGGACCCAGTTAAGAAGCCTCTGTCCACCCAGCCTGCCTCCGACCCCTGGCCACAGAGCAGCTTGAGTGCCGGCATGGCCACAGCTGCCATCTGACCCCACCCCACCCGCCACATGTAGCACTCGCTCCTCCAGCATCCGGCCATGGGCCCAGCAGTGAGCGGGCATCCTGGGCTTTGGGGAAACACAATCAGAGCCCATCCACAGAGAGGCTTTGGAGGGAAAGAGTGCTCAGGAGGGTGTGAATGTGTCAGAAAGGAAACCCCAGACGTGGCTCTCAGCAGGCCTCACGATGGGAAGTGGCTGTCCTGACGGGGCTGTACAGGGACCTCTCCCTGAAGCTTTGGTTTCAAAGCTTGGCCCAAAGAAGGGAGGAGACATCTGGAAATGGGGAGCATGTCCGATGAGACCCCAGAAACAGGACCATGGAAAGTCTCCCTGAAAATTCTCAAGAAGCATCCCAAGACCACAGTTTGGCTCTGAGCAGCGGGTGTCCCAAATGGCGGCTCCGAGACAAGGTAGAACTTCATTCTCTTTCAGATAAAGTCCTCAGTAACCTAGGCTCCTCTCTGGGTGCTCTGCAAGGTCC
This sequence comes from Tupaia tana, assembly GCA_026018925.1. Classification (NCBI taxonomy): domain Eukaryota; kingdom Metazoa; phylum Chordata; class Mammalia; order Scandentia; family Tupaiidae; genus Tupaia; species Tupaia tana. Next base: position 60,057,043 of record JAKSZU010000012.1, read on the forward strand.
CAGATGGCTAGTCACCACAGCACAGCGCATTCCAGCTGGGGGGGGGGGACGCGGGGGGCCGGCCAGCACCCTCTCCTGGGGACAGGCTCGGGTTACACACAGCGACTCCCTGCACCTCCCTTTGGCCGGAACCTGTGACGTCGCTACAAGGGAGGCCCCCACGGGAGCGCTAGACCTTCTCTCTCTGGGAGGAAGGGGTGGCTGGGGCACGGGAACAGCCCAGAGCCTGCCAGGGTATGGGGACCAGAGGTCCAGAGACAGTGTCTCGGTGAAGGGGACACAACAGGTGACAGCCCAGCCCAGCCTGCCTTGGAGCTGACACTCCCCCCACAGCCTCTCCACAGTGGGTCGCTGTGGATCTAATCCCTGGGGCGGCCTTCCCTGACTCAAGACTACAGCAACCTGGTCCCAGGGCCCCCGTGACCAAATGAAGAGTTTATCTTGTTTCATGGGTGACGACAGGCTCTCGGTGCCGTGATCCACCCCGGCCTTCAGCCGGCCCAGGACCATGGCACACGGGGAGGTCTTTGGACTTGAGCTGGGAACCTTCCCATGTGGCATGGCCTGGGGAGAATCCTGTTTCACTGCTGTGCCATCTGTCCCCCTCTCCACTTCTTGAACGATGTCCCCTTTCCCCAGGGCAGGAAGCGGGACGATGAAGGGGCCTGTGCTCATGGGGCCTTGAGCATCCTTTGGTCTGGCCTGGGCAGGTGCAGGAGACAGAGGGGCCATTCCCAAAGCAGGGCTGAGGTGGGAAGGGGCCATCAGGTCCCCAGGAGCCTGCTCAGCTCAGTGTCACCGTCACCGTCACCACCCTGGGACTCTAAGCCTGCCTCGAACCCGTCCCAGGCCCCTCCCAGTCCCACCTGGTTTTATTTCCCTCCTGGCAATCCTGTCCCTGTGAAATGACTCCTATGCTTGTCACCTGCTTCCTCTAACTAGACGGAGCCCCATGGAGGGCCTTGTCTCCTGTCCCCCGCTGTGTCTCTAGCACCTGGAGCTCTCCTGGGACATCCGCATTAAAACCCTAGTCAAGTGAGGGGCCTGGGGCACAGGCTCCTTCCCCACCCCTGCAGCCTGGTGCTGAGGGGTAGGGGTGGGGCAGTGGGAGGAGGGGGCCAAGCACAAGGCATGGCGCAGGGCGGGAGTGGGCAGAGCTGGCCTGTTCCTCAGACATGGCCCACGTGGCAGGGGCCTGTTCCTTCAGGTCTGGGAAGAAGCCCTCGGATTACGAGAAGTGGAGAAGCCCAGAAGCCGCCGACCTCGGAGGGTCCTCGGAGGGAGACTCACTCCCTGGGAAGCCTGAGCCCACAGGGCACACGTGAGCTTCCTCCAAACACAGTGTGACTGTGGGGGGCCCACCTGGTCATTCTGCGCCCCCATCTGCAACACCAGCAGTGAATACTGGACAACTCCTGCTCACCTCTCAGCCCCAGCCTCAAGGGACCCTCAGACACCCTGGTCCCTCCTGCCTTTGATCGGCTCTCGGGGGCTTCGGCGGGTGCAGGAGTCCTGTGTCCCATTCAGCACTTACATGGGGCTCCTGAGTGCCGCTGCCTCCTCCCCAGCCCCGGCCACCCCTGCCCGGGCCCAGCTGGGACCAGTACCTGCTTGTTGATGAAGGCGCTCCTCCCCAGGAGGCACTCCTCCCTGCTCAGCAGCACCCCATCCCGTGTCTGGGGCTCTCGCCGGCAGCAGGCCTCTGGCACCTCATCGCTGTCCAGAGTCAGGAGTCGAAAAACCGACGCGAACTTGAAATCTTCAGGCCCATTGACCCCGCAGCAGCCGAACTAAGAACAGAAAGAAGGGAGAGGGGATGGAGCCGGCCCCCTGGTGCTGGGCAACAGCCGCTGTCTAGCTGAAGCTCAGTCCCAGCGCAATGCTACTGAGGGTGGTGGGGCCTGTAGGAGGTGGGTGCAGTGGGTGTGTACGGATCCAGGGGCACCGCCCTCCTGAAGACATCATGTGGGCTAGAGAGGGCGTGGTGCTTGCTCTCACAGAGTGATTAGTTCTCGAGAGTGGTTGTTATATCCGGTCATTGGAATAGTCTTGACATGTTTTTGTGTAAAAAATCATAGAAAAGTATATCACGCCTTTTCTGACAACCCAATAAAAGCAAGACTGTGCCCCCGCCCCAGGCACTCTCTGCTCCTGCCCACTTCCTTCCCTCTGCTGGCTGTGTTGTGATGTAGCACCAGATGCCGGACATACCCTTGGACTTTCTGGCCCTCAGACACGTGAGTCAAATAAACCTCTATTCACAAACCACCCAGCCACAGGTATTCCAGTTTAGCAATGCTATAATGGACTAAAAACAGCCTCTCCAAAGGACAGGGGCAGAAGACCAGGTGTGGACTGGCTCCATCTGCCTCTCCTGTGTGGCGGTAGGGAAGTCACTCCGCCTCTGCGCCTTCAGTGTCCTCTCCGTAACATGAGGGTGGCAGTGGTTCCTGTTTCAGGGGATTATTGGGCACTTAGAAAGCACCCAGTGGCCAGCTGCTGTGATTGCCACCACTGCTGCTGGAGGACCAGATCCAGGGTCTTGCCCAGGTTTCATCCTGAGCTGGAATGGATCTGCCTGGTGAGGGCTGCCGGAATGCTGTGTGGACGTCGGTGCCGAGGTGAGTCTGCACTCGGGAGGAAGAGTGCCTGACTCATTATCGACATCTGGCAGAGAAAATCCAAGAGGCCAGACCTCGGCTACGCTGGGCTCCGGATGCTCAGGGCGTCCGGGGCGGTCACCCACCGTGATCATGACGGAGTTCCAGGTGGCGGAGAAAGCGTCCGTGTCGTTATTGCCCTGGTAGTGCTTGCTGAGCTCCTTGGTGAAGAATTCGCGGGTGAGCTGGGGGCAGAGGAGAGCGGGGGCTGAGACCTGGCCGCTCACACCACCCTGTCCCCTCCACCTCTCCGCCTCTGCCTGGGGCTGCCTCTGTGTCCTGGTGCCAGGCCTCCTGGGATTCTCCTAAGCTGTCTCTAGCCCCTCCCCGAGGCCTGCATCCCCCCTCCCCCCCATGCTGCTTGCTCATCCAAGTGGAAAGTCTACACACACATGCCCAGGAACCCCCAGGGCCAGGGCACACTGGGGACCTGGCTGGGCCCTGTGGCTCCCCTCAAAGGAGTTGATGCCCGGCGTGGGCAACTGGAGCCTCCGGGAGAGCAAGCTGCCCGAAGAGGGTCCCAGCCGGGGCCTGAGCTGAGAGCACTCTCCCTGTGACCCTCCGTGGCACACACTCCAGGGCTCTGGGACACCCCGAGTCTCAGACTGCCCAGCAACATGGCTGGGCAAGGTGCGGGAGGGAAGATTCCAGAACCCGGTGTGGGGCTGCACCAGATGCTTTGGGAGCAGAGACTTTCCCAAAAGGGTCTTCTGACTCTGTGATGTCCTGGAAAAGCCGGGGACTCTGGGGTGTGGGGCCTTGCTGGGTTGCTGGGTCACGATTTGAGCTGGAAGGGCTGGATGAGAGGCTGTGGGCTCTGTGGGGCCCTGGGAGGAGGGGAGGGCTGACCGGAATGGCCAGGAATCCACAGGAGAGGTCCGGGCCCTGCCGGTACGTACGTTCTCCCTGAAGATGAAGGCCAGGATGGCGGCCGAGAGCTCTGCCAGGAAGATGATGAGGATGAACAGGAAGAACTGCAAGGAGAGGGGCAGGCCATGAGCTCTGGGCGGGCAGGGGCGGGCAGGGGCAGGCGGATGCATGCCCACACATCTTCATCCAAAATTAACCAAATTAACACAGCGCGCCCCAGGGAGGTGCGAACACGCCACTGCTGTACGCCAGACACAGTCGCCACAGACCCCCGTGAGCCATCACAACCAGGTTGTAATGAAGACGCAGAAACACACACACCTCCCGTGGCAGTGGAACCTGACAGGCCCTGCGTGCAGTGGACAACCTGACCAACCCTACTCAGAGGCACCAGGAGACCGTGGATAAGTCTTCCCTTGGGCCTCCTCGGGGTAGATTACCGCCCCCCCCGGGGGGATTGTACACGTTATGGGAGTCCTGAGTTCTTGGGGATCCCTCTCCCAGACCGCTGTCTCCGGATCCCATGGGAGGGGGGCGGTCACCGATCTGGGGAAACACAGGAGTGAGATGGGCAGGAGGGTGTCTAGCCTTGAAGAGCCACGGGCCGGGAGCTGGACACCCACCCAACGCAGCCCCTCTGGGCCACTCGCTGACCTCCTCGGTGTTCCCCAACTTAACCACGAAGCCTCTGGTTTTGGGCCCCCACACACCGGGCTTCCTCTGTCAGGAAGGCCTCTCCCTTGCTGGCCGCCAGCTTCATACCTCCCAGCTTCAGTTCAAGTCCTAGCCCTCTCCCGACTATCCCAGGCAGGGACAGCCCTCCCCCCAAAGCCTGCCCCATCCCTGTGCCCAACAGAGCTGCCCACGGCTCCTGAGTGTGCCCCTTGGTCATGACTCAGCCCCCAGTGCCCGGAGAGCACAGGCACCCGACACAGCTGCTAGCTGCATGTCCTTGGGGCCTGGCCATCATGGGGCCTGTTTTGGGCCAAGGGCTGTTAGTGGGGAGGAGTACCGAGAACCTGCCCTCAGCACCCAGCACGCCAGCGCCCTTGGCATCACAGCCTGTCGTCACCTCCGCCTCTGGAAGCCACTCGCAGAGGACGTAGTCCTGCAATTAGGGGTCACCATCCTCAGAACAGTCAGCCTGTCCTGGACGTGTCGGGCAGGAGGAGGGCAGAGGGCGCTGGTTTAGTGTCAGGACACCTGGCCCAAGCCTGGCCTCCTGTGGACTGGGCAATCACTCAGACCCCTGCAAGCCTCCATGATTTTCAAGCTGCCTGGGTCTGGGACCCGAACCCTAGCCAGCCACGTGGGACCCGGCGCCTTAACTACCACCACCTGCTAGTTATAAGGGCATTAGAACGCCATCAGAGCACGGGACGGAAGTAGAACCTCTGGGAAAATATTAGGATTACGGCCATGGGAGCCCAGGACTGAGTCCTGGCAGGCTTACAAGGAGGGAAGGAGACAGCGACTGCGACACACAGAGGCGTGCCCTCCCGCTCAGTCATGATGCGATGCCCTGCGTGGCCTCGGGACCGAGAGGAAAGCCCTTCCCATGACCCCACACTGTGCGCTGTCAGCCCCTAGTTTTACGTGACATGACCCAGGCTCACATATTTTCCGTTATTAGCGGCAGGATGGACTGCATGGAGGGCTCTCTTCTAGTCAGGGGGTTCTCTACCCCTGCCCTGGCAGACCCCAACCATGCTCCTGATCGACAGCCACTGCCCCTTGGAGGTCCTGGGGGGCAAGAGCCTCAGGACAGAGTTAGACCCGGATGTAGAGCCTCTCCCAGACCTGTCAGTCAGGCCTGAACAACTGTCTGTGCCAAGGAGGGACCCCGGCTGAAACAGATCAGCCAGCTCAAGGGGTGACTTTCTCACTCCTCATCGCTGGGTCCGCACACTGGCCTCGGTCCCCCTCCGTGACATCACGCTCCAGTTTTAGTCTGCTTGTCCGTCACTCATGTCGAGCGCTGTCACTCATGTCTGAGCTCCACACATGTGCACATGGAAACACGTACACACCACACAGCACAGAATAACGTAACACACGTACACAATGCACATAGCACAATGCACATGTATGAGAAGACAACCCTGGTAAACGTGCAACACGTACACACATACATGTGCATACACACACGTGCACACACACGATTTTAGGTGAGTTCTGCACCATTCGGTCCACTCCAGGTTAGGAGCAGCTGGACTCCCCTGGTCTGGGAGAACAGGAGTCCTGGACCCACGTGTCCCCTCAGGCCTGTACACACTGGGCCTCCGAGAGAGGTGGGAGGAGGCAGGGGAGGGGGAGGGCAAAGGGGGCAGACAGCAGAAGCAGAGAGAGGTGGGAGGGACGGGCAGAGACGAGGAAGGAGAGAGCGGCTGTGCAGAGCTGAGCAGAGTGAAGGGGGACACAGGCAGGGCAAGGCTGGGACGGCAGGGGCAGGGCCTGCAGTAGGGCCCGCGACAGGACCCCCGCCTGGCAGCCAGGACTCTCCTCCTCCTGGAGGACTCGGGGCACTCGCGCCCTGTCCCGGCCGCAGTGTTCTCCTGCAGACGCCGCCTTGGGGAGTGGATGTCCTGTCCAGCTGGCAGGTTTGTGGGGAGCCACTTAGCTGAGAAGACTGGAGAGGCGGGCGAGGCCTGCAGTGCCTCCCAGCCCAGAGCGCGGCCAGACTTCCTGCCTGGCGCAGAGCCGTGGCCATTAACAATGAACGAGCCCCCGGGGCCAAGTGAGGAGGGTGAGGGAGGTTTGCTATGCCCTGGGCCCCAGATCCTTGATCCCTTTAAACTCCCCTCTGCCTGAGCCAGGAGCCAAGTGCGAACTGACATGGCAGGGAACGTTCCAGCAGGGGGCGCCCGCAGCTCTTCCTGGGTTCTCTCGGAATGAAGTCTGAAGTGCTCATACTGCAGGACAGAGGGCCCACGGCTCCCGCATTACTCCGGCACAGCTGATGCATGGGAACATCTCACGGTGGGTGACACCAGGGGGACCATGCTGGAGCTCTAATCTGGGCAGGCAGCACTGGCCCGACCTCTGCCTCCCAGTGCCCAGCCGGACACAGGACTGGACAGAGCCTTGTTTTTCTATGCAAAGGGGCATCGTGACTTTCTCGACAGCTCAGTCCTGGGGCAATAGCTATGTTAGCGGCTGGAGGAACTGTTAGCTGGCCGTCCAGCTGGCCAGCCAGGCCTCCCTGTCACCCCGCTTCCACTCACACCCACTCCAAGTGCCTGCATGTTGACCCCACCACACTCATGCTTCTCCCAGCAGGGCTGTGTCAGAGTGTTTCTGTTTTACTACAGGGCATGTGTGCTTGCTGGGGAGGGAAAGAAAAAGCACCCCTCGGGGGCATGGCCACACAATCCCCTCTCCTCCATTCTCCTCTTAGATTTTGGGCACGCACGCAAATGTGTCTGGTGTGTCTTTCAAGCTGTCGTGTCTGGGAGTTGAATGGTACAGTCAACCGAGTAGAACCCAGTCACCTTAACCTTCACGCTGCGTGCTGGCCCTGGGGCTGTTTATAACTTACAATGTGCCAGGACTGTCGTCAGTCCAGTTCTAGCCCCATGGGTCACAGGACCTCTTAGAGAGAGAAGACCCATCCACCAGGCCCTGGGGAGTAAGCAAAGGCCCACAGAAACCGGAGGAAGCACACCCACGCTGGCCTCCGTAGGCTCCAGTCGACAGCTCAGCCCGGAGCCCCCATGAACAGGCCAGGATGCTCAGACTCAAAGGAGACGGAACTGGCCAGAGCCACACAGCTGGGGACGGAGCAGGGCACATTCGGGCTGGGCCTGTCTGCTGCCAGCTTGCACCGGGCCCGCAGCCATCCACGCCCTGTCTCATGGTGCTCCTAGCGAGTGCCGGGGGGCCATGATGGGTGCTCTGGACTATCTATGCTATGGGAGAGACACCTGGGAGACCACGCAAGTCTAGAATCAGAAACCTGGCAGGTGAATGGTTCCTCCGGCCGCTAACATAGCTATTGCCCAGGACTGAGCTGTCGAGAAAGTCACGATGCCCCTTTGCATAGAAAAACAGGTGCTGAAAACCTAATAGATATTCATGTTTTAAACAAAAAGCACTGGGGGGCCAGTGGGTGACATAGTGGTTAGGGCGTTGGACTCCCACATGGCTGACTGCGGTTCGAGTCCCAGACCTGGAGGCTTGAAACTCACGCTGGCATGTGTGCCCAAGATCCCGGGAGGAGAAAAGAGGGGAAAGGATTGCAGTGCGGCCGTCCCCCTAGGGGTGATTCCTCACTTTCTGTCTCTCTCTCTCCAGTGAGCACACGTGCCCTAAAGCAAAAATCTCTCGTTTAAAAAAAAAAAGAAAAAAAAAAAGAAAAGAAAAGAAAGGAAAGCGCTAAGTAACCAAGCATGTGGTCAGCCTTCTCGGCCAGCTGTGCCTTGGAGCAGCCTGCTTTCCACCTGGAGCCGAGGCCGCTCTCCACTGGGGCAGCTGGCCCAAGGCGCAGGCGTTGGCCCCGTACACTGAGCAGCTCAGAAACTGGCCCACCCGGCCCTGGAGGACAGCTTGCTGGGCTCAGACTTTATTCTGTGCTCCCGGCAGTGTGGACACAGGCTCGGTGTGCTCTAAGTTAAGGGCCCTGGCATGACGAGGGAATGGCTGCTGCCCCAAGGAGCCAGTTCGCGAAGGCGTGGAGGGGCCCTGCCTAAGACCACAGTTCTGTCCCTGCTGCCCGCGGGCCTCTGGGCAGGCCCCTGAACTCTTCAGAGCTTCAGGCCCATCAATTGCAACACCTGGGGCAGCAGGCCACCCTGGGTGCCCCTTCTGGCGTTGATAGTCCCGAGTTCGGGAGGCACTTGCCGGTTCGAATGGAACCAGGCAGGGCCTGGAGGTACTGTTCCTGGCTCCCGCCAGGGCGCCCAGGTGGGCGGGAGGGTACTTACAAAGAGCAGCAGACACTTGTTCTCGCGGACGGCCCCGCAGCAGCCCAGGAAGCCGAGCAGGAACAGCAGGCCGCCCATGGCCAGGAGGATGTAGGCGCCCGTGATGAGCAGCGGGTGAGTGGCCACGATCTCCCGGAAGCCGGTGGGGTCCACCATGACCCAGATGCCAACGCCCAGCAGGCAGGCTCCTCCCAACTGCTCCCCGCGGGGGGCACAGAGGAGGAGAAACAGGCAGACAGGAGGTTAGATCCTTGGTACACGCACCGTTCCCTGAGCGAGGCTGGGCCGAGGCCGGAGCCTGGCTGAGCCGGGTGGGGACGCCATTTGCCATGGGGCCAGGGTCCCTTGACCTAGTGCCGGCAATCCCATTACCACACTGGCCCCCCACAGCCAAGGACCAGGCCAGGCAGAGCCCACCTGCCACGTTCACCCTCGCCCTCAGCGTCAGAGCTGCAGGGTTGTGGCCCTAGAGCCCACGCCCCTCCGACTCTACACCAAGGCCCAGAGGGGGCCAATGATGTGCCAGAGGCCACGCAGCAAGCCACCATGTAACAGGACTGGGCCTAACCCAGTTCTAACCCTGCCGGCCCAGCAGGCTGCATCTCAGGCCTCCCTGGCTCCGGCCCCCAGGGCACTCAGCTGAGGTCTGTGGATATGCTCAGAATCCCTGCTGCGCCTGCACTGCCATGCCAGCGCCCAGGAAGGCAGCCGGAAGTCACGGTCGCTGTCCTTGGTGGGGGCTCGGTCCGGTGCTCTCCGCGGGCAGCCACCCCACTCTCAAATCTGAGGCTCGGAGCCTTCGTTCGGCCCTAGTCTCGTGGCCCTTCTCTCTCCGTGCCTTACTTGTCCTAGAAGAGAGCCCGCTTGTCTGGAGAAAGGTGTGTGTCCCCTCTTAGCTGTGTGACCTTAGGTAGGTGGACTAGCCTCTCTGCGCCTTAACATCCTCATGGCTAAAAAGAGACTTGAACTCCCATTTCCCGAGGCAGCCCCAGGAAGAAAGGGCAGCCCGGCTGTGAATGCCTGAGCAGACCTCAGTGGGCGTTCTATCTTTCTTGGGCACAGGACAATGGCGGAAGTGAATCTGCCGGGGGAGAACCAAAGCTTGACACCACCGGATGTGAGGGTCACAGGGTTTGGATCCCTCTGTGTGGAGGGAGGGCTGAGCTCCCCAGACCACCTGTGAGGAAGGCTTGGGCCAGGGGAAGCTGCTGGGGGCGGGCATGGTGGGCGTGGTCTGCAAGCTGGGAGGAGGAGCCAGCTGGGGGCGTGGCCTGCAAGCTGGGAGGAGGAGCCAGCTGAGAGAGCAGGATGTTGGCAGGGGCAGCGAGGCTGGTGGGGTGTGGGGCTGTGGGGCGGAGGCCCGAGGGACCTCCCAGCAAGGGAGAGATGGGGGGGATGTGGAGGGAGTGGTCAACGACAGCCTCTCCAGTTCTGCCGCCTGCTGGGCGGGGTCTCCTGTCTCCCAGTTCCTGGCACCGTGGGAGGTTTCGGGAGTCCCAATCGAATGCCAAGTTCTGTTTCCAGGAGGGCTCTGGCACGAACCCAGGCAGCCCAGGGTGGGCCAGTCCACCTCGGGTGGGGACACGGACTGGGGAAGAGTGAGCTGGGAACGTGTGGCGCTAGTGCTAGGGTTCGAGTCTCCAGGGCTCACCAGCTCTTCAGGATCACCAGGCAGGGAAGGGACCCAGGGAGTCACTGGAAGGGTAAGAGACAGACGGAGGAGAGGGACAGGCCCTGGCCTCTCCTGCACAGCAAGCGGCCCTGAAGGACGTCAGGGAGGTCCATTCATCCGGGCCTTGGCGGTGCTGGGACCAAAGGCCAAGGCTGGTTCAGGAAAGCCTGTGGGGCGGGGGAGCCAAGGACATGGCTCTGCTGCTGGCCGAGGCCTGAGCCTGAGAGGAGCCCGGGGTGGGCTGGTGCGGCAGGACGGGCCGCTGCGTCCCAGCCTCGGACTTGTCATACAGGATGGACCGGCCAGGTGAGGAGTGTGGACCGTGTTCAGCACTCCTTGAACTCATCCTACTCAATTGTCAAAAAGCCTGCTGAGGGGCTGGCAGATGGCGTGGTGGTTAAGGTGGCGGGACTCCCACATGGCTCATCGCAGTTTGAGTCTTGGACCTGGCAGCTTGCTTCTCACTTTCCTTCTCTCTCTGTACCTCTCTGGTCAACTTAAAAAAAAAAAAAAAAAAAGACAATAAAAAAAAGCCTTTCGAGGGGCCAGCAGATGGTGTAGCAGTTACGTTGCTGGACTTCCACGTGGCCAGCTGCGGTTCAAGTCCCAGACCTGGTGGCTTAAATCTTGTGCCGGGCACATGTGTGTGCATGTCCAAGATTCTTGAAGGAGAAAAGAGCCGTGTGGCCATCGCCCCTGGGAGGTGATTTCTCACTTTTCCTCTCACTGTCTCTGTCTCTGGAAAGCACATGTGTCCTAAGGCAAAAATCTGTTGTTGTTTTTCTTTTTTTCTTTTTTTTTTTTTTAAAAAAAAAAAGCGCCTGCTGCAGTAGGTCCCTAAGCGATGGGGGGATCGAGGCTCAGAGGTGGCACATGTCTCAAATCGCACAGCTGGAAGGTGTGAGCTGGGGTGTGAGCCAGGTTTCCCAAGCCCAGAGACATCTCCAGTGATGCCCAGTGACTACGCAGGCCGAGCCCTCCAGCTCTGATTCTGTCACTCCTTCTCGAGATGAGCTAGGAGGACCCCCTCTGCTGAGCTCTGATCACCTTCCCACTTCTCCTCCCGACTCCCCGCCAGCGGTCAGTCCCAAGGCCGTGGCTGGGGCTGCGCTCCCCACAGCCAGAGAGCCGAGCCATCCCGGGGCCCCGGACAACGTCTCTGTGAGGTTGGGCTCTCTGGGGGGTGTTCTCTGTGTGGACTCCCCTCCATGCAAACCTGGCTGGGCAGGGACATCGACCTCTAGCCCTGGCCCTGGTTCCTGCCCCAGGGCTCACTGTGACTCCACCCTCCGGCAGGTGACTGGAGACCCGGGAATACTTACAAATATGAAGAAGTTGAAGACAAACATCAGATACTTCATGCAGCTCAGACAGTCGCCTTCCATGGTTCTCCACCTACGAGACACAGGTGCCTCAGTCCTGCTGGGGGCCCACCCAGAAAGCACCCAGGCGCCCCAGAGGCCAGCGCACCGGTGGTGGGTGGAGGATGGGTGCTTTGCCCTCCCAGGGCTGAGGTCGGGAGTAAGAAAGCTGGAGCCAGCCTGCCGGGTTTCAGCCCGGCCCCACCAGCTCTACCACTGATTAGCCCTGTGACCCCAGGCCAATTACTCCCCCTCTCTGAGTCTCACTCTCTCCAACTTCAAAACAAAGATTAAAAACAGAACCTCTGCAGGACCTGCAGTTGGCTTAATGGCTATGTCACTGGACTCCCATGTAGTCGACCGTGGTTCGAGTTCCGGACCTGGTGGCTTAAACTCATGCCAGACGTGTGTGCATCATGCCCAAGATCCCAAGAGGAGAATGGAGGAGAAGGGATTGCAGCGTGACCTTCCCCATGGGGGGTGATTTCTCGCTTTCTGTCTCTCTGTCTCTGTCTATCTGGCGAGTGCACATGCCCTATAGCAAAAACCTCTCTCTCAAAAAAAAAAAAAAAAATAAAGTAAAAAATAAACAAACAAACGAACCTCTCAGGCCAGCAGGTGGCGTGGTAGTTAAGGTGCTGGATTTCCACATGGCCAGCCCTGAAGTTGGCGTCCCCAATCTGGTGTCTGGAAAGTCACTCCGGACATGTGTGCCCCAAATCCCAAGAGGTGAATGAGGGAGAGAGGGCTGCGGTGTGGCCATCCCCCTTGGGGGGCGATTTCTTGCTTTCTCTGCCTGTCTCTTGTCTCTCTCGGGCGAACACATACACCCTACGGCAGACACCTTAGAATAAATACATAAATCACAGAACCTCCTCCTCGGGTGCTGGGAAGGTGAACTGACATCAAAGCCGCTCACTGACGTGCGTGGCACTGCGGGGCCCACGGTAAGTGCCCGCCGGTGCCACTCGGTGCTGTTCCTCCACCGTTGGTGTAACCTCCCTTTTGGCAGACGAGGAAACTGGGGCTCAGAGCCTGTGGGACCTGTGTAGCCCCAGAGCCAGGTAAGAACCCAGGTCTGGAAAACTCAGTCCCACGCTACATGCACTGCGGCCACGGCACTGACCAGGCTGCTCCGTGGCGCCTCAGAAGAGGGGCATGGCATGAAAAATGAGGTGCGGGAGCCTCTCCAGAGGGCCAAGCCCTACTGCAGGGGCAGCTCCCCCCAAGCCCTGGCCCCTCACCAAACACTCCGGGCAGCCGCAGTTCCTGAGCACCGGCCCTCCGTCAGCCCTGGGAGTGGAAGGCAGTGCGCCGCAGGCTCACCCCGGGGACTGCAGACACGCCTGCTCCCAGGGTCAGGTGCGCCAGGCGCATGTGCATTCAGAATTCGGTATTTCACAGCTTCTTCATAACAGCCTGGGAGGGATCCTGGCAGGAACTGGAGGTCCGTGCAACAGGTGAGGGAACTGAGGCTTAGAAAAAAGCCGTACGTCCGATACCCCCTGGCTGGCAAGGGGCAAGGCTGGCACCCAAGCCAGTCCAGGTCCCTCCGGGTGCTCCCAGCACTGTGCCTGACTGCTGGAGTTCTGGAAGTACGTGCCGGGGTGGGCCCCGTGGGGACGTGGGCCTCGGTTACTCCCTAAGGCCCCCAGGTCCTCCCACAGGGTGTGGCTGGTCTCGATTTTTTTCATCCACAGAATATGGTTGGCAAGTTCTATTTCAAAGGACTGCGCGAGGTTCATTATTAATGTCAATAATAGCAGCTGCCGTCTGCGGGGCCAGGCTCCGTGCCCAGCGCTTTACACGTATGACCTCATCTCACTCTGGCAACCACCGAGGAGGCAAGTATTCCCAAGACCACCAGGGTCATTGCGTGTCGGCCCAGCAGGTGTGTAACCACCAGAGGGGGCAGGGTCTTGCCCAAGGCCACACAGCTCGCAGGAGGCGGTGCCAAAGTCCACCGTCAGTGCCTCGGGGCGGGCCGACTGTGAGCCTCAGCAGACCTGCCCCTCCTGCCCAGGCCACAGCCCTCCGCCCTCCCTAGCAAGCCAGACTGGCCCCCTCCAGCTCCGATGCTGGGATTCGTTCCAAAGCTAAAGGTAAGGAAACTCCTGGGCCTATGGTTCCTGCCAACGTGCCAGTGTCTGTCCACCAGTCGACTGGCCAGGCAGTGGCCCGGGCACTGTACAGGCACCTGCAGCCCCTGAGGAGGGGCTGACGGGCACATTGGGCTTCTGATTTGGGTCTGACCTTGGGGCCTGACGGCTCTCGTTCTTAAAGAAGCACCTCCTGGGCCAGGTGGTGGTGTGGTGGTGGAGGACGCTGGATGGCTGGTAAGGTCGGGACTGTGCAGTTCGAGTCTAGACCTGGCAGCCTGAAAACTATGCCAGGCATGTATGCGTGTGCCCCAAATCCTGAAAAGTGAATGGAGGAGAAAACGTGACCATGCCCCAGGGAGGGTGCTTCTGCACTATCTCTCATCTCTCTCTCTCCCCTGTGAGTACACACCTCTGGCAAGTTAAAAAACAAAAATAAAGTGACACCTACTAGCTGCTCTGCTACCACCTACGGAGCCTTGGGAGAAGACAGCTAAGAAGGGGACTCCCAGGCGGGCCACAGAGCATCGCAGCCAAGACATAGATGCCCTGAGCCCCCCTGGGCAGCCCCTTCTTTATCGGGATGGAGGAACTGAGGCACTCATGCACCTGGTGAGGAACCAAGGCTTTGCAAGAAGAATCAGGGAGTAAATTGGAACCAGAGCCCTAAGCTCAAAGCCTTTGTCCTCCCAGCAGCACCCAAAGGCTTCACTTAAAACGGATGGGGAAGGAGGGAGAATGCCAGGTCTTCCTGGAGACATCCAGCCCAAGTCTCCATGTCTATGATTTTTTAATTATTTAAGACTTCTGATCTTGTATGGGCAGGTGTCGCTCCCTTCTGTTTGGATTGTCTTTCTACCCATGTAATTCCTAGTCATCTTTCACAATCAGCACAGGTATCACCTCCTCCAGGAAGCATTCCCTGATTCTCCCCTCCTTTTCCTGCCTAGCTGAGCTCAGTGTCTCGATGTTCCCAAGACCTACCCTGACCTCCGCCCTGTCCCCATCGCAGTGTGTACATTGTGTCACCAGCGGTGCTCCTGTGCATCCCAGAGTGGGAGTCTGGCTGCGCCCTCCTGGGACTAAGCAGGGGCTGCCTGTGCTTTGGACTGAATAAAGACCCTTAGGGCATTAGGGCAGTCGTGTCCCCTGCACCCCCCACAGCTAATGAATGGAGGCCAAAGATTCCGGAGCAGCGGGGCTGTTCATTTCCACGTTCTCTTCCTCTCTGGGCTGTGCCCTCTGCCAGGGGAGGAGGGTGGCAAAGGACCCTTCCTGATGCACGCCTGTCTAGTCCTTCGATAAGCCCAGGAGGCAGGAGGCACTGTGCCCACTAAATAGACAGAACACTGAGGTCAGACAGCCCGGCCCACATTGCAGAGCTCATCCACGCAGACCGGGATTCGACCACCACTCAGCCGACCCTGGGTCCTGTGCTCCAGTGGGTCCAGGAGCAGTTATTGGGGTGCAAGGAGTCTGCAGCCCCAGGCCCCTGCTCTGCAAGCCACCACCGCGTGACCTTGGAGAAACACCCTCTCCCTGACACAGCAGCAGCATCTGTAAAGGACAGAGTGGGACCTCCTGCGGCCATTTCTCGCATCAGGCTCTGACTTGGGCAGACAGCCCAGGGAGGGGGAGGCTGAGAGGTCTTTGCGGGAGGCAGGGCTGCCGCCTCTCGCACCTCTGCCCACCTCTCGCACCTCTGCCCACGCCAGCAAAGGCACTCCTCAGGGCCGGCTCCCGCTTCAGCCGGCTCTGGCTATTTAGCAATTAAGGGGCATGATAAACACGGCAGCTCATAAACGGGCTACCTGTATTTATTATGTCCCACATTCACGGCAGATTACGGCTAATGGGCCGGACTCGCGCCAGGCCCGGCTCCTGGACAAACGCAGTAAAAGGAGACGTGTCTCCTGGGAAGAGCGCGACAGCCTGGGGAGTCAGGTAGAGACCGTAAGGATGTGAGCCGGAGGGAGGCCGGTGGTCCAGCTCCGGGGCGGATGAGGGGGCGCGTGGAAAGAGGGCTTTGATACTCATCACAGGATCGAATCCCAGCTCTGTGGGTGTAGCTGGTGGGGCAAGTTCCTGAACTACTGGATTATTGAAGAGTCACGGCGTGTTTTTCTATGTAAAAATGCATCGTGACTTTTCTGACGACCCAATACATGCAACCGAGTTTCCGTCTTTGTAAAACTAGAATGAAAATAATGCCTGCCTCGTAATTCATGGAACACGCGAAGCACAGGGCACGGCCCGTGACAGCTCACAGCAGGAGCAGCCAGGAAGAGCAGCACAGCTTGGATCCTTCCTGGGTGCCAGGGGCCAGGCACAGTCTCACTCAGCCTCGGAGAGCGCGGGAGACAGTGCCGTCCTTCCACCCGAGAGCTGAGGCTCAGGGAGGCAGTCACTAGCCCAAGGTCACGATGCACAGGAGTGCTCGGGTCAGGATTTGAACCTGGGTCTGTCTTAATCTGGAACTACAGCTCTGTCTTTCTCTTTTTCTTTTTAATTATCACAGGGCATGTGTGCTCACCAGAGAAACACAGAGAGGGAGAAAGAAGCCCTCCTATGAGGCGAGGTCAAGCCGCAATTTCTCCTCGTCCATCTCTCCATCCTGTCAGGATTTCGGCGCACACACACTCACACGCACACACACTCATTCAGTGTGTTTGTCAAGCTGCTGGAGCCCGGATTTGAACCATGTAGTCAGCCATGAGGGATCCAGCTTCCTTAGCCACTAGGCCAGTCAGCCTGAGTCATACCTCTTATCATTTTTTTTTTTTTTTTGATAAGTTCTTCTTTCTGCTATGGGGAGCACGTCCTCGCCAAAAAGACAGAAAGTGAGAAATCACCCCCAGGGGGGATGGCCACGCTGCAATCCCTTCTCCTCCATTCTCCTCTCGGGATCTTGGGCACACATGCACATGTGCCCAGAGTGAGTTTAAGCCACCGGGTCCAGGACTCGAACCACAGTCGACTACATGGGAGTCCAGTGATGTAGCCATTACGTCAACTGCTGGTCCTGATTATAATTTTTTTAAAGAGATTTTTTGCCTGCGTGTGCACGCACTCACTGGAGAGAGAGAAAGAGAGAGAGAGAGAGAGAGAGAGAGAGAGAGAGAGAGAAAGGGAGAAGAGAGGGAAAATGAGAAATCACCCCCTCCCCAGGGGGGATGGCCACCCTACAACCCCTTCATTCTCCTCCCAGGATCTTAGGCATGCACTCACACATGCTTGGAGAAATTTTAAAGCCACCTGGTCCGGGACTCGAACTGATGTTGGTCATTAAGGAGTCCAGTGACTCCCTATCATATACTGGTCCCAATCATCATTTTCAATGAATGAAAATTCCCTCACCCCATTCATCCACCTTCCTCCATGACAGATGTGACCTGTCCTCATACCTCCTACCATTTTACTTCCCCTAATAAAGTGGCCCAGGGACAGCTCCTGGGTCGTCACCACTGCCAGGCTGAAGCCAAAAGGCCAACGCTCGCCAGCCCCACTCCCCCGGGGGCTTCTGAACAGAGGGACACACCCCCACAGCCACCTGGCAGACTAGAGTGACAGGCACGTGGCACCTCCAGTCTCTGCCTGGATCCAGCTGTTAGTTCCACCCACCCTCAGAGCTTTCTAGAAGTTTTGACGGCTCAGTTCCCTGGTCTACCTTGGGGGCCGGGGGGAAGGAGAATCTCTGAAAGGTGGTGGGGAACTGTGAGGCCGTGAGGTCGAGGCTTTGCTGTAGCTCGGAGCGGAGGTTCAGGCCGGGGTGAAAGGCCCACCAAGGTCTGCCCATTCCTGGGAGGTCAGAGCCTCGTGGGGCCAGTATCAGTGTGGCGGCGGCTGTGGGCTCAGGTGGGACCCTGGCCTGCACCTCTTTCCTCGAGGCTGCAGAAACCACGCCCGTCCTCAAGGCCTTCCCCTTCCTGCAGACCGGGCAGGGTGCCGACCTCCTCAGGAAAGCGGAGGGACCGAGCCGTGCGTGCTGAAATACACGTGTCCACCCTAGATAGGGCACGTGGGGTCCACTGTCTGCCGGACACCTGGCGCTCTGCCCCGCCTCCCTGCCTGCCTCCGGCCAGTCCCCGGTGCCCCTGCGTCCTGCTCGCCGACTCCAGGTGCGTTAGCTGGGTTCTCCAGGTCAGGAGGGCCGAGGGCTGTGTTCAGTTCTCAGACTGGGCTCCCTGGGAGTAGCCACGCCCCCGAGGTATCTTCAGTCTTTCCACTAACATCCCGGAAATCAACCTCTGCCCCCTGGCGGGCCAAGGGCCAAGTGTCCTGAGCTGTGGCACAATGAAAGCCCCGCAGGTGGGGACGCCATTCCGCGGAATGGTTCCTCTGGCCACCAGGGCAGCACGATGGTGCAGTACGAAACACCCAAACATGCAAATGACGTGGTAAAGGCAGAAGAACCTGGACCCCAGAGATGGCGTGCAGGAGGCAGCGGCGCACGTAACCCGACTTAGTGTGAATTCAGACTTCGCACATTCGAGAGCAGGTTAGGTGCTGAGGTCTCCCCAGGGAGAGCACGAATGAGCACCGGGGGTCTGCCCTGTGGGTGTGGTGGCCTCGCGTTTCCCATGTCTGTCCCAATGGCGCCAACCAATCAGAGACAAAGACAAGTCAGAGAGAGAGGGAAAGACGGAAGGGGACAGACAGGATGAGAGGGGGCAGGGCACAGCGCTGGTGACAGGGCAGTGTTGCAGGGCATGGGGGCAATCACTTACTGTCACCTGGGCAGTCTTCAGGCGTCAGTGGGACAGAGACTCCTGGTCAGAGGGGCTGTGCGTATTTCCTTTGTGGGCCCAGCTTGTCCTAGAAGAGCAAACCCCATTACTACAGGGAGGCCCCCAGAAGCAGCCCCGAAAGAGGAGCCATGTGTGGAAGCCGCCCTCCGGACGCACAGGCGGCCTGCCTCCTGCTACCCGTCCAGCAGCGCTACTAACAGCACCCGGTACCCTGGGCTACCCTGGCTGGGGCGTTCTGCACCGGCGCCCGCCCTCCGCCCGGATGGCAGCTCCGGGGTGCCTCCGCCGCGACTGTGCAAGGAACCACACCTTGGGCCTCGCAGTTTCTGCATGGACTTCACTTAGGCTGACACGGCTGCACGTGGCAGTGACAGAGGGGATGGCGGGCTTGGTGGCCGCACACCTGGGTGCCACGTGGGTACCTGCAGGGATGCCACAGCAGACAGTCTGCCAGCACGACCTGGTTCATCAGACCCCCTCCCCCGAACCTCAACCCCAGGAAAGAGAAACTTCATGCTGGAAAGGATTCTTTGGTTTTGTATAAGGACTCGCCAGAGGGTCCTTCAGAGGGCCAGCTCCCAGTGGCGGCAACGGGGATTCAATCTCTGAAGTCAAACAGTCAAATGGAGACTCCTGTGCTGCTACACCGGTGGGGAATTCCGCACCCAGTCCTGCTCACACACGGGGTTCCCGGACAGGCTCAAGAAAAAAAGCAAAAGGGCCTGGGGGAGCTTGGGCTGCGATGGGGATCCCCGCGGGAGAGGAGGGGGAGCTTGCCAGGCCGCAAGATGCCCGTTCAGATTCCCTGCCATGCGAGCCCGAGCCCACCTGGGGCCAGCGAAAGGTGGCGGCTGTGAGGTCCCTTTCTACTCCTCCCTCCTCCCTCCAGCCTCCGGCACACATCTGCCCACCACCTCCCTCCCCCTGCCCAGCAGCCCACTTGTCCCCTCCATGTGCCCACCTCCCTGGCAGACTCTGAGCTGCCACCACGTGCAGACAAGCACGTGCTCACGGCTGGCGCAGGTGCTGTGGGAGGTTGTGAGAGACGAGGAAACTCACAGGACAGAGCATGGCTCCTCTGGGGGCCGTGGAGAAGGGGCTGGCGGCGGGGAGTCTGTCTGGAGGCAGAGGTGGGCAGATGGAAAGGCGGGCAAGGGCCCTCCGTCCTGAGAGCTCGCTGGGGCTCCGGGCATGACACACCACACACGGGTGGCAGGGCTCCCGCCGCCTGCCCTGTGTGCGTGCACCAGCTTGGGTGTCAGGGCACTCACACCACAGTGCTTCTGTGAACACGCCCATCCGTGCTCAGAGGCCCCAGGAAGCAGCCACGGAACCGCCAGCCCCATTGGCGCGGGGACACAGGGTCCTGGGCGACATGACTGGTCCGAGCAGGGCTGGAGCACCAATCCTGCCCAGGACTCCGACTCAAAAGGAGACTGGCTAGGAGGCGCCCTGTCCTCTGCAGTTAGCCGAGGCGAGGACAGCCCTGCAGGCAGTCTACCGCCCATTTGGCAGAAGGAAACTGAGGCTTAGGGACGTAAATTATAAAGCCGAGAGTCCTCTGAGATTCCGAGCTTTCCCCACAACTCCAGGCAGAACACAGAGGAGCTGGCACGGGGTGAGGAAGGGAGTCAGGGCTGAAGGGCTCCCAGCAACTCTGCACCCTGGACTGAGGAGAGGTCTGTGTGCTCTGCCCCCTGCTGGCCAGGGAGCCTCCCTGCACACAGGATGGGGTTGGGGTGGGGGAGGGCTGCTCCCCTGGGTCTAGGCAAGGCCGGCAAGCTCTGGGCTGGAACTTCACCCAGAAATGGCTCACAGGCTGGACGAGGCCCCTCAGGCCTCCTTCCAGAGAGCTCGGGGCTCTGCAGACCCAGGAGGGGGAGCCTGAGGAGGAGCGCAGGGGCCGCACCCCCTACTCAGCCCAGGGCCTGCGGAAGCAGGCAGGGTCCTGGTTTTCCTCCGTCCCTCCCAGCCTGGTCCCCATGGCCAGCCCCGGCCCAGCACCTCCGGCTGATGTCTGGTATGACATGGCTCCTCGTCTCCGGACGTGGAGGTGTGGGAGGCACCGCAGGCGCTGCTGACTCCGGGCGGAGGTGTGGCTTTGGTGCCTCCTCGTCACCAGGCAGCTCCTGCCCCGGACGTGTCCCCTGGCCTAAGACACACTTGCCCCTCCATGGCATCCTAACCCCCGTGAGCACGCATCCTCGTGTCCCCATCCTGGGGCCTAGCTCTTTGTCCCTGGAGAGGACAGCCTGCCGCCTACTCTGCTCACCCTGTCACAACTGCCACAGAGACAGGGATGGCACCCGTCCTGGTCAGCTCCCGGGAGACCTTGGGAAAGTCACTGCTCTTCCCAGATGCCAGTTCTCCCGAGAGCTGTGACAAGCTACCTGAAGCCAAAGGTGGCCGTGACGACTCGACAAAGGGGTACGGGCCGACCGGGGCCTGCAGGGCGTTCCCACAGACACCCACGCCGTCGGGTACTGGCAACACGCTGATGCCCGGCCCACACCCCCACAGTCCATGGCCGGGCCTGCGAAGAGCCACCCACACCCCACAGTCCACGGATGGGCCTGCAGAAGAGCCACGGACACGTGGCCTGGTCAGGACGGATTCACTTTCCCCTAAAGGGCCCCAGATTCGGATTCACAGCTACAATTCTGAGATAGTTCAGCTTAATCACTAGTAGGACTGAGTGTCTACCATTCGAATCCACTTTTCTTTCCTGCTGCATCCTCTTACTTAATCCTTCCCCAGGAGATGGGTACTGTCATCCCATTTTACAGACGAGGAAGGGGCTTGGGGAAGGGCACTAACCGGCCTCAGTGCGCTCACCGGGCTATTAGGACACGGCTACGGCTACGATTCAGCTCGAGCCAGAGCTGCTGATATGACAGCACCCTCCGGGGGAGGCGGCAGGCGCCACGCCACAGAGGAAGCCTCCAAGGTCCCGAGTCCCCAACCCAGGCCCAGAGTCCCAGACACCGGCTAGACCCTGGCCAGCTGGAGGACCCCAGGGACAGCCCCGTCCTGCCATCTCTTGACAGATGGGAGCCCCGAGGCCGAGGGAGGGGCAGAGACGGGCCGAGGTCACGCGGGGCCTCTGGCTTCTCCTCGCAGCCCCCGCCGGGCCAGACGGCTTTATGAATCCTGCGCTCCCCCTGCCCAGATGGCGGCTAGTCCCATCTGCAGGAGTGACCGGAGGGGCTCTCTGATGAAGAAAAACAGCTCAGTTCATAAATCACCCCTTTGACTCTCACGGCCCCTGGCCCCGGGGCATGCTTTCCAGAGACAGAGAGAAAGAAGCAGGTGGACAAGAGTGATGGAGGGGCCCCAGTAGAGGGGGAGGCGCACCAGTCTGGGCTGCGGTCTGCATCCGGCCAGGCGAGGGCGCTGTGGCCCAGGCCAGGCTGCCTGGCGTCCCAGACTTCTGTGCCACTTGGGTTCCCCAGGAGCCCCGCCCTGACCACTGTGACACCCAGGCCACCTCTGGGTCTCATCCCCTCATCTGAGAGATGGAGATTCTCAGCTCTATCCACAGTATCCTGGCGAGGAGGACTTGCGGGGCTGGTGGGGGACACACCCGACCAGCTGCAGGCCAGCTCCTCCTCCCTGCCCTCCTGGGCACCTGCTGGTGTCAGCCCTGGGCTTGGCCTAGGGCACAGAGACCACGGCTGCCCTGGAGTGTGTGGGCTTACGGAGAGGTGGGGCGCTGACTGCCAGGGCGGGCTGGAGGGACCCGCGAGTCAGGGGCGACTGGGGGATCCACGTTTCCGGAGCCCGACGGTAACACAAAGCACCATGATCCGGGCATTCACTCCCCATCTCACCGACGCCCCAAACGCTCTGCCAGGTAGGGGTGACTCTCACTCCCTTTAACGGGGAGACGGCCTCCAGGGCCAGGGAGCGTCCAGGGCTGGACGGGCACCTGGGCTTGCTGGGCTCCGCCACCCACATCTCTTCCTTCTTCCTGGTTCTGCGGCTCGTCAGAATCACGATGATTCATAGGGCCAGCAGGTGGCGTGTGGTTAAGGGAACTGGACTCCTACATGGATGACCATGGTTCAAGTCCTGGACCTGGCAGCTTGTTTTCTCACGTTCTCCCTCTCTCTCTCTCTCTGAACTCTGTTCCTCTATGGTAAAAATTGAAAGAAAGGAACAAAGAAAGAAAGTAAGGAAGGAAGAAATAAAGAAAGTTAAATAAAACAATTATCTAAAAAAAATCAAAGAATCAAAGAATAAAGAATAAAAGAATCAAAGAATAAAAATTAAAGATGGTTCTTGAGAACGGGTTCGAGACTGACGGCGGGGTTGTTTGCTCACCGGCTGTGTCACTGGCCTCATCCCCAAACAAGCAAGTGGCCTGAAGCCCTGGTGTGCCTAGAAACGGTGCCAACACAGGGACATGGACACAGCTGAGTGGGGACACAGTGTCATTGGGCTCCGGGGGTTACCTGGGCTGCAGGCGAGGCCTGCTGTAGGTGCGATCGATCCTAAGCCGCCGACCCAGCCCGAAGGCTCCCTGAACCAGGAGTGTCAGGGCGGGGCACGGGCGTCTGCAGTGTCCGAGAAGCCTGCAGGGTGAGCCAGGCTGGGCTCTGTCCCGGCCAGCAGCCTGTCCTCTGTCCCACCAGAACTCCCATGGGGCATTGCCATCAGAGAACCTTCAAAGACGTAAATGCCTTCATAAGGGCTGCCCTCGACTCATTTCACCTTCCAGGGGCCGAAGCCCAGACAGAGGCAGGGTCTTGGCCACGGTCACGTGGCACGGCTAGAACCAAGAGTCCCTGATGTCACGTGCACTGCTCTCCCCACCAGCTCCAGGCCACCGCCCAGGACGACACCCGGATGTCGGGAAGCACTCCACCCACCTCGCAGCACCCTCCCCACCATCCTGTGAGCGCGCACTCCGGTCTTACACATGAGACTGAGGCTCGCTGGCCCTCAGCCACAGCAGGTTGGAGGCACTGATGGGACAAAATAGGGTTCCCTGTTCTTCTGTCGTGGCTGTCCCCCAGGGGCATGGTTCCAGGGTGCCCGAGCCCTCTGATCAAAAGGGCAACCCTCGCCACCATTCAGGCCCATCTCCCCATTATCTGGGCAGGCCTTGAGCCACAGAAGGTGCTGTTCTGGCTTAGGCACCCGATGCTGCACTGAGACCCCCCTTGCAAAGGCCTCTGGGGCCTGGGGCCCATACCATCTTGTGGAGACACGCACTTTACCAAGGTCAGGGTGTGGCTGCAAAGCATCTTGGGCAACGTGGACTTGGGCAGCAGCACGGGCAGTGGCCTCACTCGTGTATTAGAGGCAGGAGGGTCAAGTCCTGAGTGGCATCCCATGGCCAGGTGTACCTGAAGCAGGACAAGGGACAAGTTCTTGGGTCTGGGAGGGACAGAAAGGACACTGTCTCTCCTCAGGAAGCCACCCACAGCCTGTCCTTCAGACCCGGCTGGACCTCCAGGAAAGGCTCCCAGAGGCCAAGCCCGGTGATGTGGGAAGGGCAGGCAGCAGGAGAAAGCGAGCCGGCATTCCAGGCAAGCAGGTCCTAGGACCCAGGGAGGGCAGGTGGCGGCAGGGAAACCCCAGTGCTGAGCAGGCTGGCGGGGAGGGCGGACAGCCCGCGCTGACCCTGAGGTCCTGGGGTCGGCTGTGGCAGCGGGCAGGCAGCTTGGCTGCTGGCTCAGGGTACAGAGAACGTCTACCCGATGGCCTCCCTGGGTGGCCACAGAGCACGCCTCCTCCCAACGGCCATTATTCCTGTGTAATGCACGCCAGGCCACGTCTCGTCCACGCTCCTGCCTGCGCGGCTCTCGCTCGTCCCCCACTTAGGGTGCACCCTTGAACTGCGTAGGGATCCACTGGCCGCGGCTTCAGAAGCTCTCGGACAATGGCCCTGCCTGGCTGCCAGGAACATCGCCGTGTCCACACCCCAGGCGTGGCCTCGTGGGCTGTGCCAGTCTCGCAGTCCTCGCTGGGTTCCCTGCCTAGCCTTGCCCACTCAGAGACGTGGGCAGCCTGCCTCCTGCCACTCGGCCTGGCTGCAACAGTCACGGGCCTCCTCCAAAGCCAGCACTTGCCTCTCTGCGGGGCTCTCACCTTCTCCACTTTTTTAAAAGACAGATTATACTAGAGTGTGGCCGCAACGCCAGCACACTCTGTCTTTAA
Source organism: Tupaia tana (assembly GCA_026018925.1). NCBI lineage: Eukaryota > Metazoa > Chordata > Mammalia > Scandentia > Tupaiidae > Tupaia > Tupaia tana. The sequence goes on from JAKSZU010000012.1 coordinate 60,081,540, forward strand.
AACACTTCTGATAACTGTGTCTCAATAGGACTGGATTCCTTTTTTTTTTAGAGGTTTTCGCTATAGGGCGCGTGCGCTCGCCAGAAAGACAGAGAGAGACATAGAGATAGAGAGTGAGAAATCACCCCCTGGGGGCATGGCCACGCTGCAATCCCTTCTCTATTCTCCTTTTGGGATCTTGGGCACGTACGCACACGCACCCAGTGTGAGTTTAAGCCACTGAGTCTGGGACTCGAACTGCAGTCAACTACATGGGCGTCCAGTGACATAGCCATTACGCCAACTGCTAGTCCCATGTATGTTATATTTTATAAGCGAAATCCTGCATATTATAGGTTATAAGCTTAATCCTGTACATTATATTTTGTAAGATAAATCCTATATATTCTATTTTAGTTTATAAACTAAAATATATTTAGTTATAACTAATATAGTAACTAGGAGTTCAGTGAGGCTTCTAGGCCCTTTTAAATGAATAAAATATAATATATACAATTAAAAAGGAAGCCAATCATACTAAAATATAGCTGTCAAAATATTTTTAAAAAATCGCATTGTACTAGAGTAATACAATGACTATTAACAGGGAATTAAAGCTCTAGTGATAGATCTGGTAACCGTCTTCATTTCAGGAAGTGTGCCGCGGTTTTAGTTGGTGTGAACAATCCTATTCACACCTGCGGGTGACAAGGACTGCTCAGAGCGCAGAGGTGTCTTGCCTGTGCTGCTATTCTGAGGAGATGCTCAACTGCAGTGAGAAGTCAGAGAAAGTCAAGATGCAATTGTTCCCGGCCCCCAGTCCCTTGAGTTCCATTTGACTCACAGCCCCAAGATGAGAACTCCCGCCCAGACATCTGCTCACCCCGGTGTCCCCCCACTCCCTCAGGTGGCTCAGCAGCCACCCTGTCACCAGCCATCCCTGCCCGTCCATCCCCAGAGCCCCGCTCCCAGCAGAGCAGGAAGACTGCAGCAAGAGAAATGGGCGGTGGCAGCAGAGTGGGGGTGGGAAGCTCTACACTGCAGGGGCCAGGGGGTGGCGCAGCTGCACCATAGACGGATCCACAGGGGAGAGTCCTAGGTTCGCGTCCCAGGGCCTCCCTGAGTAGCCGGACAGCACTGAGATGCGGATGGACTGTGGCACGAAGACCCCATCGGGGCGCGGTCTCGCTCTCATGCTGTTATGGAAAGATAAATACACTTTGGAAAAAGAAAAAGAAACTCTAAAGTCCAATTAAGGGGCTTAGGGGAGGGCATGGGAAGTAGAGCCGCCAAGTTGCCTGGCCCTGCGGGGTTGACGCCCACGCAGGTTCTGGGCTGGCGTCAGGCAGTCCCCCTGAGTGCAGGGACACACCTGCACTCAGATCCAGAGCGGGCCAGGGCTGGGCATGCACCGCAGTGTGAAGACCCTGTGGGGTGCCTGTCTCTCTGTCTCTCTGTCTCTCTCTCATGCAAGGAAAACAATAAACTTAAAAAGTAAAAATGAAAAGCGGGCGGGCAGAGAGAACTTCCCGAGTTCTGCCCAGAGGCAGGCCACCGTGAGCCTGCGGGTCACCTTTCAGGCCCAGTCAGTTTGGGTCAAGGAGGACAGGGACCCACCAACATCTGAGGATCCCCTTGGGAGCTTGTTAGCCCTCAGAGCGCCAGGCTCGGCCTGAGGTTTGAGTCTGCAGGACTGGACAGGGCCCAGGGGTCATTCCTTTACTCACACCCCTGGGAGGGTCTTCACAGTCAGGTGAGAGGTCTCCTGAGGTTTCTCTGGGGGGCCAGGGCTCCAGGCTGGCTAAAAACCGCACTCCCCAAATCTGTTCACACCTGCTGGTGACCAGGCAATGGCCCACTTGCCAGTCAAGGCCCCACAGGTCTGTCCCGTCATTCCAGCAGCCGGAGTCCAGGCCACCAGCATTTGGCTCACGGCCTCTGGCTGTGCCCCGGCCCACCCGCCCCTCCTAGGCCGCCGAGCCAGGTGATGATCTGACGACACTGGTCTCTCGCTGTGTCTAGAACAGAAATTTTAATCCCCTAGAAATCCTTCTGCCTCTGGAGAGCCTGAATCTCGAATGGAAGCAGCAGCTTTCTGCCCCCCCGACCCCGAGTTTGTGATGGGAAACTATCAGGTAAGAAGTGCTTTGAGAACTGCTGACAGACTCCAGGGCAGGAGTGAGGGGCTCCGGGTCCTGATGTCGCCCTCAAGGAGCAGAGTCTACACGGTGGCCAGGAGGACCTGGGAGAACCGGCCTCACCCTTGGGGACCACTTCCCAAGGGGGCAGCCGCACACCCAGGCGTGGGAGACACAGCGGCCCTGGCGTCCATCTCCTGGAGGGGCAGCAGAGCAGGGCAGTAACTCACAGGCACCTCCGCTCTCAGAAGACTGGCATCTGGGGAAGGGACTGGGCCACAGGTAGGCGTTCAGGCCCCGGCACTCCCTGGCAGCCTGAGGAAGCCAGGCCCGGAGGAGAGGTGGTGGCTGGCTCAGGGGACACTCACGGCAGGACCGAGCGAGCCCCGGGAGCTCTGGCCAGTTCTCCACACGACCCATAGGGGTTGGGCCTTCCCCACAGACTGCAAACCCTGTGGTGGCTGGGGCTGCCTCCCCACATCCTCCGAGTGGCTTCAGAGCACACGGGGGTACTAGGCAGCCCCAGTCGGGACTCAGTGATTATAATAATAGTTATCAAAACAGTAACCGGCGCCAGTGCCAGAACCACGCCATTGCCAGCATTCCCTGGAAGTGTGTGGACCGCTCCGGTTCCCTGCGGTACACCAGGGCTCAGGGCAGACAGGCTTCCATGGCAGCCCAGCTGTGAGGGGACAGGAGTTCAGGCCCCAGAAGGCACAGGGTGGGCGCGAGGTCACCTGTAGGCCGGGGACTGTTTGAGATGGTGCATCTGTAAGGCAGAAGCACGGGGTACAGAGAAGAAGCGGGCAGGCACGACTGGGGGTTCGAGTGCAGACTGAGAACACAGGCAGAGCCAGCCCCTCTGATGTTGGAGCCCCGGCTGCCACTCGCCCCCAGACAGCAGCCCCCAGACCTCCTCTGCTCTCCCCATTTGCACGTCCTCTGCACATCCGTCCCTCAGGGTCTGGAGAAGAGAGACCCTTTGAAAAACTTGGTTATCTATCCCAAAATATGCAGGACCGTTGCTGGGCAACCTGGTCCACCACACAGCCCAGATTTAAACACCCAGTGGCTTCACGGGTACTAAGGGGGCCTGGAGACCAGGAGGGAAAGGGCACAGGCCTGAGCCAGGCAGGAGTGAGGGTCTGGGAGCCTTGGCAGCTCCTATCAGGAAAGGGGCACAGGGCGCCCAGCTTGTCACTGTGTTTAGGGCTTGACAGGGTAAAGCAGGTGGTGCTGGGAGCCCAGGGAGTGGGTGAGACACAGCTGGGGGTGTGGCAAGAAGTCAGGGTTTGGAAAGGTTGGGGGCTATCCTGGGGATGCTCTTCTGCAGGTGGCCCCAGGAGACTGGCTTCCTCCCCCCAAGGCCCCCCGCACAGCGGACTGTGCTAAGTCCTTGCATGACCCTGACCGCACTGTACCCCTAAGGGCCGGCACACGGCCCTCCCCACGGGCAGCTGAGCAACCTGGGGCCAGAGATGATGTTGACCCCCCAAGGCCACACGGCTGCTGGGGGCAACATGAACCCAGGGCGGCCGTGGCCTCAAAGCCAGTGCTCTTTCTACTCCAGCTGGCAGGAACCGGAGCCAGAAAAACAGACGACACGGAGCACAGCACAGCTCACGGGGACCACGCGCTTCCCCCGGACTGGGCCCTGTGCTGCGGCCGCACACGTCTCGGTGCACTCGGCCCTATGCCGGCTGGACGAGGCCAGCATGGTCACCTATCTCAGGGAAGTGGAAACCGAGCCTGCGAGGGAAAGCCGGACCGAGATCACAGGGCCGGCGTCCGCCCCAGCCTCAGCAGTCACCCAGGCTGGGTTCCTCCCCAGCCCTCTGGGCCCCGGCGTAGCACGTTACAGACGCACAATTCCAACCGTCACCTCTGCTGGCCCCTCTCACCCTGGCTCTGTCCGAGCCCTCCCATGCTGGTCAGGACTGCGAGAGGAAACTCCCCCAGCCACGTGGTGATAAAGGTGGGCTGGCTCGGGGTGGCTTCAGCGTCTCACGTATGCACAAAGACACACGCTCATATACCCACACGAACGCGGCCACACAGACATAGACACCGACATGGACACCATACAGCACAGCCACGCGGACACTCAGACACACCCGTGTGCACACACGCAGCCACCGACGTGCACCAACAGCAGTCCAGACACAACACAGGCAGGCAGGCAGCTAACACCACGCTCACAGGTACTTCGGCACACATACTCAGACACACACACGGATGGCCGCCGGTCACTTTCCCATCTGAATGACCTGACCCCGGGGCCATGGAGTAGACACGGGGGTCATTTGGTCAGTCCTCTGCCAGCACCATGGCTGTAACTACACAGCTACACTGGTCATGTGTGTGTATATATATGTTTTTTTAAGAGATTTTTGCTATAGGGTGCATGTGCTCACCAGAGACAGAGAGGCACAGAGAGAGAGAGAAAGTGAGAAATCACCCCCAGAAGGAATGGCCATACCTTAAACCCTCTTCCTCCATTCTCCTCCTGGGATTTTGAGCACACACATGCACACGTACCTGGTGTAAGTTTCAAGTCACTGGGTCCGGGACTTAAACCAGCGTCGACCATGTGGGAGTCCAGCGCCTTAACCACCACGCCACCTGCTGGTCCCTATATTCTTAAAGATTTTCAGGAGGGAGGACAACTCCGTATTCTCATTCCATGTCTCTTCTCTTCCTAAGCTGGGAAGGTCTCCTGCGTCTAACCCCATGCCCTCCGCTCCCATTAATCCCAGCATGGCCTCTGCGACACTCTCCCTGTCCCTGTATAGCTCGCTCCCAAGCCTCCGTTTCTGTGCTCTCGCTTCACCCTTCCAGCCGCCCAGCAAGGACCGCAGAGACAAGGCCACTCTACTAGGAGCGGGGCCTGGAGGAGTTCAGGAGCTCGCCTGGGACTGCAGGCTACTGTCGGAGCTGCCTTGCTTCAGCCCAAGCATACGCCTTCAACTCCACTTCCGGTCTCACGGCCCCTCCACGTACCCGAGGCCAGTCCCGTCCCATCGGTTTCACTCTCTGCCCTCTCCGCAGTGAGCCTAGCCCTGCTCAGCCTACCCTGTCCAGGTCCTCTGAGAGCACTTCTCTTCCCTGGCTCACACCCCGTCCAGTAGTGCCCTGGAGAGGAGGCAGGCTTCTGAGCTCGAGGGCCGGGTTACCTGGACACCCACCCAGAGTGACAGGTGACGCCCAGCCTGACAGGTTTCCCTGTGCTGATGGCAGACCCGCCAGGCCCCCTTCCCTCTCGCTGCATTCCAGCTCCATGGCTGGCTCCCCCGCACCCCAGGGCCCCGGGGTCATGGGGCAGAAATCAAGCCCCATCCTGGCGTAAGCCCCATCCCAGCCTCACCCCCATGGCCATGCTAACCCGCTTCCATGTGCTGGGTCATAAATACTGGAGACAGAGGGGTCTTCGGGGCGACTGTCGTTGAGCCGTCACCTGGCCTGAATTAGGGAGGCCACAACCCCGCCCCACGGAGGCCTGGCTACAGGTACTGGGGGCTCAGACGGGGTGGGGGCACAGCCAAGGCAGAGAGACCGTGACAGAGCGCCCTGCGTTGCCAAGATACGCCTGCAAGGAGATGAATCAGAAGCGGAGCCCGGCCCGAGCAGACGGACAGGAGGGACCCAAGGCCTGTTCTCCTTCCTCCCCATAAAAACTTCCCAGCGCTCCCTGCTGCAATCGTAAGGAAGGCGATTGTCAGGGCCCGGGCGGGGAAGGCCGGGGAATGGCTGGAGGCAGGCGGGGGCTCAGACGAAGGGAGCTAAAAAGTGCTTCACCTGCCTCAGAAGACTGGTCGCCAGTGTGGCCAGAACAAGCGTTCCCAGCCAGAAAGGACGCCGGCAGCCCCGCCCGCAGCCACGGGTGGCCAGTGCGCAGTGGCCCGGAGCTCCAGGAGAGGGCTTCCGTTTCCTCTGGTAGAATGGCAGCAATGGCCGTCATCACCGCCTTCCCCTCCCCAGGGCTAGGTCTCGCCGTCTGTAGAATGGGGCAGACGGCCGCTTTGCTCATCCCAAGGGCAGGATGACAGGGACACTGAGCTAAAGGGGGCATCCGAGGGCTTGCCAGACGCCCACCGGAATAAGACTGAGCGCTCGTCCCCCTGCGGTGTCCGGGGAGGCCGGCACAGGGGCAGGCTCACTCGGCTCTCTGCATTGCTCACACGGCACAGGGAGTTCCAGGTTGGCACCCCGAGACCTCCCCGTGCACGCTGGGTGTGTGCCCGGGGTGTGCATGCCCATGAAGTGGGACTGCTGAGGCTGGGCTGGAGTGGTGTGAGGACACAGCCCGGTTCCAGCAGCTAGGCTGTAAGGGCGTCCAAGATGTCCTGAAGCTGGCGGGGCAGAGCACGGAACAAGCCGTCCCACCAGGAAGAGCTCTGCCCGGGCAGTCGGGGCCGCGGGGCCGAGTCCGTGTTCTGCCCCTTGCTACCAGCGTGATGTTGCACATGTTACCTGCCCGCCCTGGGCTTCTCTGGGGAGGGACCGTGTAGGGTGGCTGAGGGCTCTGGAGTGGCCTGGATAGGACCGTCTCCCCCACTGCTACCTCTGTGGCCTTGGGCTCCGGGGCCTCGGTGCCCTGTACTCTCACAGGCTGCTGGGAGTGTTAGATGAGACCACGTCTCCTGAACCTGCAAAAGCTTCTAGCAGCCGGCTGTTGCCATCCTTCACTCGGAAGCCTCGTCTTTTGTTCACCCGGCGGGGCCTCTACCGTGGCTTCATGGTACCTGGTGCCAGCGCTGTGAGAACAGCTGGGTGTCACCGGCTCCATTTCTGGCTGGCAAGGACTTGGGTATTGTCCTTCCGAAATGGAAGTGGTGTCTGAATATTTGATGAGCCGGCCACCACACGTAAAAGTGCAAATACAGCTCAGTCTGCAGCCGGGAGCTGAGACAGTCAGTAAGATGTAGGGTCAGGTTTCAACGGGACCCGCTGGAAGAACTCGGGGAGCAGGGGAGTCAGGTGGGTCAAGGCAAGGCAGGACTCGCTCCTGTAGACCCCACGGCTCAGGGCTGTCGCTCCTCCGGCCATGTGCAGGGTGTCTCTGAGCTGGCACGCGAGGCCGCACACCCGCTGGCATGCATTTGTGCTGCTCGGCCAAGCACAGAGCAACAGTCCTGGACCCTGGGCAGTATCCCCGCGTAGCTGGGTGGGTGCTGAGAGGAGGGCTCTGGAGAGGACTCCAAGCCAGGCTCGAATCAGGCAATCTGGGACTTCTCTGCACTTCCTAAGGATGGAAGGTGGAAAGGCCATGCCCTGGGGTCCAGGCCTCTGAGTTCAAGTTTACAGTTCACACGCAGCAGTCAGCTAGCTCCATGGCTTGGCCAAGCCCCGGCTCTGGTCTTGGATTCTACGTGCCAGTCCATCCCCACCTCTCTCTACATCGTAGCCTACCTCTCTGCTCCCCCCACCCTCTCTGCACGTGCGCACACACACACACGCACTATATCTGGACAAGATGGAAGGCTACCAGCTAACGTCAGCTGGAACATGTTCTAAAGCACACTTCACATGGGGGCCAGGACATATCCCCCAGCCCTGCCCTGGGCCATGACCCCCAGAGGGAGGGGGCTGCCTTTAATTTAGAGACCCTGCATGTGCGAGCCGCTGTACAAAGCCAGCTTGCCCAAGGCAGCCTCAGCACTGCTGGGCCCTGCTGGGATCGGGGGTCGTGGGGAGCGCTCTTGCTGGGAAAAGAAAGATGCTAGGAGGTGTTTCATTTCCCTGCTGCCCATTCATTAAGAAAGAGAAGACTCAGCAAGTTCCGGAGGCAGCGACCCCATGGACGCTGTGATGGCGTGGGCTGGGGGCAAGTTTCAGATCAGGGCTGTCCTGGTCTGGTCTGACTCTGCCTAGGTGCCGTACGACCTTAGGCAAGGCACTGTACCTCTGAGCCCCTTGGAACCGTGCCGGCATGCAGCGAAGCTCACGTTGCTGAGTGACGTATTTTCACGTGCATTTCACTGAAGCCTTGCAAGGTTCACAGATACCCTAGGAAACTGGGGGGAGCCCTGGATGGCCAGAGCGCAGGGGAGTCTGGGATCGGCCTGACCTGCATGAATGATTTTTTTTTATTTTTTGAGAGATTTTTGCTATAGGTTGCGTGTACTCACTGGAGAGATAGACAGAAAGCCAGAAATCATGCCCCCCACCCCCACCCCGCCGGGGGATAGCCATGCCACAATCGCTTCTCCTCTATTCTCCTCTTAGGAAACTGGGCATGCACACACATGCACCCGGCATGAGTTTTAAGTCCCGGATCCAGGACTCGAACCGTGGTTGACTACATGGGAGTCCAGCAACGTAAGCATTACACCATCTGCTGGTCCCTTACCTGTGTGAATTCTAAAGCTCCAGCCCTCATCCCTCTACCCGCACTTTCTGGTTACCTCGCACCACTCTGAGGCCATGTTTCCTCCTGAGATACGGGTTTAGGGTCCTGTGCTCAACCTCACTGTGATGTTCGAAGAAATCCTTCCTTCCCAGGATGCTCTGTTCTCTTAATGGGGTCACAACTGTTCAGCTGCTCCCAGAATGGACTGGTCTGCAGGGGCAGCGGCAGAGGTTCAGAGGGTGTCGGGGGTCCAAAAAGCCAGCGCCTGAGAGGCGTTCCCTCTCTTCTCCAGGTAATGAATCAGCTCACCGGAGAGAACCGGGTTGGCGACCCAGTTCCAGAACCACCACCAAGGGCATTTTGTTTTTCTACAGAGGTGCACGTGGCTGACGGTCCTCACTGACTCGCACAACCCTGGCTGGTAGCTGATGTCACTACCCCCATTTTGTAGCTGTGAGAACCGAGGCTCAGAGAGGTTAAGCCACTTCCCCAAGGGCACACAGCAGGGCTCAGATTAGAGCCCAGATAGTCTAGCTCCATATCTGAGCTTGTCACAACTGCCCAGGGCTGCCCCTCTTCCAAGTGGGAGCCCAGGCCTACTGAGGAAGTTTGGAGGCTGGTGCCTCTGCCTGCAGGCTGCTTCCTGTTCTGAGCAGCCTCTGGGGCCACCAGGGGAAGACAGAGACTGGTGTCTGCTGTCTCCACCCAGAGTGGGTGGTGTTGCTTGAGCGATGGGCTCTCAGGAGGAATCACTCACTGTCCCACTGCAGAGAATGTTGGGGCAGGAGGGGCCTCAGAGGTCTCGGGGGCCGACCACTGCACTACACCGGGATGGCGCGGCCTGTTCTGAAGGCCCTGGGCACCGTGACAGGCTGGTCGGAACCCCCTCTCTGCAGCTCCCTTCTCAGCTCAGCAGGGACCAGTCCTGGGCTGAGAGGGGACCTTTGCCTGGGCCTCTGCCCCTGAAATCTCCCATGCATGGGTGCTTCCCAGAAGAGCCGCCCTGTGCGTACCTGCACTCGGTCACGTCCACGTCGCTGCTGCCCCTCCTCTCTGGGAAGGAAGTGGGCTGCAGGGGGAGCCTCCCCAGGACGGCAGCTTGGGGGGGGAAGCTGTGGTTCTCAGTGCTGGGGCTGCCAGCGGGGATGACGGTATAGCGCTCTCTCTCTCTCTCTTTATTTTTGTGAGGTTTTTGCCATAGGGTGTGTGCACTTGCCAGAGAGAGACAGAGAGACAGAAAGAGAAAAATAACCCCCAGGGGGGATGGCCACACCGCAATCTCATCTCCTCCGTTCTCCTCTCGGGATTTTGGGCACGCACGCACACACACCTGGAGTGAGTTTCCTTTAAGCCACTGGGTCTGGGACTTGAACTATAGTTGACCACAGGAGAGTCCAGCACCCTAACTACTACACCATCTGTGGGCCCTGTCTCTCTCTCTAAGTTTTAATTTATTTCTTTTAAGAGAGAAAGAGAGAGACAGGCACTCTCAACAGGTCTGCACGCCGTGACCCACCCCGGCCTCAGCAGCCCAGAGCACTGGCACGTGTGCACCCCGTGTGCACAGGTAAGCCTCCAGGTGACCTGGCTCTCTCCCACGTGGCCCAGCGTCACGGCACTGCGTCACCGCTGCTGGCCCTGGGGGTCTCCATTTGCCCTTAAACACAGAGCCAGCCCAGAGTGGCTGCCGACCCTGCAGATGGGGCCCAGCCGAGGTCCCTGTGCCCTTTCCAGCCCGCACCTGCACAGCCCGAGCTCCTCTGGAGGAAGGCCAAGGTGCGTGAAGCTGCAGAGGAATGGCCATCCCGGGGGCTCTTCGGGCGAGCACTGCCAAGGGCACCTTTGGGTTAGTCTCTTAGCTACACTTGCCTGAGGTGTAGACTGGATGGTGGGCCAGGCTTCAGAGAGGTGGGCGGCCCTCCCTCTATGTCCACCCCTCCCAGTCTCCCTGCCGTGCCCAGGGGAGGCTCACTACTGCACCAAAACAGTCTTCGTGCAGTCGGAGGAGGAGGAGGAGAATGGATCAGGCAGGTGGCTGTCCCTTGCAAACAGCACTGTCCCCTGCCCACTGGCCCTGGAGTCTCCAGAGGACAATGAGACACCCTCATCCTTTCTCTCTGCCACCCTGGGGGATGACAAACATCCACCTCTGGCTGCAGGAGTCCTCTGCTCCCTGGCCCTGTCACTTACTGTCCCCTGCTATATCCCCATACAGCTCACAAATCCCACCCCGACCCATACTCCCACACGCCCTGCCAAGTCCCTCCACCTCCTCCGCACCCCACTCCAGTCGGTTGTCGGTTCCAGCCACACCAGCCCCTCCGCCAAGTGAGCACATTCCCCCTCAGGGCCTTTGCACCTGCTGGCGTTTCCCCGGGGCCTCTTCCCCAGATGCTCACATGGCTTCTCCTTTCCTGCATCCAGGTCTCTGATGGAACTCCTCAGAGACCTCCCGACTTCCCCTCCCAAACAGTCCCTCTCCGTAGTCACCATCGATCTGCTTATCGTTGACACTGCCTCCAACAACGTTCCCCTCCTGTTCCGTATCTTCCCGCCCATTCTCTGGGACACAGGAGGGCAGGGACTTTGGGCCGCTGCTGAGTCGCAGCACATACAGTGCCTGCCCTGCTCAGCGGGAGGAGGACAGCACACGCGACCTGGGCTTCCTTGGCACCTTTCCCTGTGATCCTGGCTAAAACGCCGCCAGAAGGAGCAGGACCAGCATGTAATTTGTTAGGCCCAGTAAAAAATGAGGACTCCCTGGGACCAGCAGTTAGTGTAATGGCTATGTCACTGGACTCCCATGTAGCCGACTGCGGTTCGCGTCCTGGACCCGGTGGCTTAAACTCACGCCGGGCCCGTGTACGTGTGTGCCCAAGATCCCGAGAGGAGAATGGAGGAGAAGGGATTGAGGCGTGGCCATCTGCCCTGGGGGGTGATTTCTCACCTTTTATCTCTCTGTCTCTCTCTGTCTTTCTGGCAAGTGCATGCGCCCTTATAGCAAAACCTCTCCAAAAAAAAAAAAAAAAAAAAAAAAAAGGAGGACTCCCTCATTCAAAAGTTACCCCCAGAGGGGCCAGCAGGCGGTGTGGGGGTTAAGGCGCTGGCCTCTCACATGGCCAACTGTGGTTTGAGTCCCAGATCTGGCAGCTTGCTTTCTCCCTTTCCCTCTCCCTCTCTCTGTTTCTCTCTGGTGAACACACATGCCCTGTAGCAAATTAAAATCGTAATAAAAAGAAGTAAAATAAATAATTCTTATAAAAAATGTTATCTAGTATTTCAAGACAGCAACAGCAGAACACTACGCCGAGCACAGAGCCCGCCTAGGCCTGGCGGCCCGTGCAGCTGGCCTGCCGCGCTGTCCTTGCCGTTCCCACCGAGCTGCTGAGGAGCGACAAGCTCAGAGAGGTGCAGCCTTTTGCCCAACATCACACAGCCGGGAAGTGACCGAGCCATCATCCTGTGACTTAAACCCATCGACGCTACCTCCCCGTTCCTGCAGTATCTATAGGTGGAAAGCCACGGCCCTCATACTGCTGGAAACCCGGAGACCCAGCCGGCAAAGAGAGGAGAGCAAAACTGCCCGGCAGCCTTCTGTCTCATCTCACACAGACACGCTCTTTTAAAAACGTTTTTGCATTTGACTTTATAATACGGCCAGCATTCTTTCAATAGTAAAATAAGGTGGTGCTTTCCACATCTTCCGAGAGTGTGAGGTTCTGTTTGGACTCACCCGGCTAGCCCTGGGACTTTGGGAATCCCGGGTTCCAGGGGCAGCACCCCAGGGCCTACCTGTGGGTGGCCCCGACTCTGCCACAAGGCCCTCCTGTGTCAGGGTGCCCACACCCCACACCGAGCCCGCATTACAGGCAGCACTGCCCGTCCCTCCCTCGTCCGTGCCCGCCCTCCTGCAGGCCCAGGGAAAGCTCCCCCAGGAGGGCTGCACCCCCAGAAGGCAGGAGCCATCCTCGGGCTTGGATGGATGAGGGACTTCGCTGTCCCTCCATAGCTTAGTGGGGTGCTGGCTCCCCTCACGCCCTCCCGGGAGTTGCCTCAGCCCGCAGTGAGGAGGCGTGGGTGACGACTCCGCTCAGCCAGCCGGCCCTCTCTTACTGGAAGATGTCAGGGTTGGCTCAGTCTAACGTGAGAAGGCCGGTGCACGGGGCGGTGGGAGGGTGGGGAAGACGAGTCCGGGCTGGGGTGTGGTGAGGGGGAGGGGCACATAATGGCCTTGCCAAGGGGGTGCGGGGTGTGGCTTAAATGCTATTTGGCTTTGAAGCTGGCTTTGCAAAGTGATGTCTTAATCCAGGATCGAAGGGCTTAAAGTTGCCGTGTGCGTGTATGGCATGCGTGCACGCGTGTGCGCATGCGGAGACGGTGGCTGTATGCATGCTCCTCTGGCAGGGGTATTGCACCCTGAGGAGCAGGGAGAGGGAGGGAAGAGAACGAGCTGTTACACCTGAAGGCAGGCAGCGTCTGATCCGGGAATGCAAACAAAGACGTCTATTTTCCCGTGACTGGCTGGCCCAGCCCCTGCGAGCTCTAATTAGGAGAACTGGGAATTCCTCTAACTTGGTAATTACTGTTCACAGACCCCGCGGGGGCTGGGGAAATGGAACACCTCCATCTGTTTTTTTTTTTTTTTTTAGAGGTTTTTGCTATAGGGCGCGTGCACTCGCCAGACAGAGAGAGAGAGAGACAGAGAGATAGAAAGCGAGAAATCACCCCCCAGGGGGGATGGCCATGCCGCAATCCCCTCTCCTCCATCCTCCTCTCCGGATCTTGGGCACGCACACACACGCGCCCAGTGTGAGTTTAAGCCACCGGGTCCGGGACTCAAACTGTGGTCGACTACATGAGAGTCCAGCGACATAGCCATTACGCCAACTGCTGGTCCCCCTCCATCTGCTTTCATAGAAAGTGAGGGTTCTGGGGGTCGCTCAACTTTTGCTCTTTCCCTTTGTCCCTCTTCCCCTGTCCCCAAGGCACTGGGCCCCCCCAGGCCCCGATGCTGGGCTGCCCAGGAAGGCAGTCTAACAGCTGCAGGGCAGGGGTGGGGCCCCTCCTCACTCAGAGGTAGCTTCAACTCCTCTAGGTGAGGAAGGTCTGGTGGGGCCGCACCTGGGGAAATTGACAGCAATAGGGGCCAGAAGGGGACAGGGGCCCGAGGAATGAACCTGTGGCTGTGTCCCTGGCATGACTGTGGACAGGCTACTCTGTGCCAGGCTGGCCCACTGCTACCGGCTCGGGCACTCTGGCTAGGCCATGACCTCGCTGCCGTCCCACTCCTGGCCCAGTGGCCACCAGAGGACCGTACTTTACAGGCAGCGTGGAAGAGCTGACAGGACCACAGCGGTGACCTCACCATCCCTCGCCTCCTCCCCACCCGCCATACCCGGCAGCCAGACGTCGCAGGAAACCACAGTTCAGTCACACGGGGACCCTCGGCACTCTTGTCAGTTGACAGGCCCAGGGACTTCCCGCGTGGCTTCATTTATTCACACACAGACCCTCGTCTTTGAAGGGTCCCCTTCCCCCAGAGTGCCCTGGCATCCACGCTGCCCCTCCCAGTGTGCAGGGACAGCTGTGCCTGTGCACCCGCCCCTGCGTGCCCCCGGCGGCCCCCGCCCCAGGAAACCCGTCTCTGTCTAGGGCTCGGTCGGTTGCTCTGCTTCCAGAAAACAGTTCTTTGTTCTTTGCCGTCTGCCCAGACACAGTCTCTGAATATTAGGGAGCTTAGGGGCCACTTTCTTAATCGTATTAAAAAGGGCAGAAAAGGAACGGAATCTCAGCTGACTGCTGGTGACATTTTATTCTTTATACTCAGGTGACATTTCTTTTCCTTTAACAAGGAGCATGCATTATTCATGTAATTAAAACAAATCACTGAAACCCCACACTCTGGGTCTTCGCGGCGCTGCAGCCTGGCTTGGCTTTCGTCTTCTCCCTTTGTCCACCCGGAACCCCCTCCTTCTCACCCTCCAAGGCCCACTCGATCTTCTCTGCCCTGGCAGTGGTCCCTTCTGTTTGCGTCCAATGCCCTCATTTTTGAGCTAAGACGAGGCCCAGGGAGGGGCAGGGATGTCCCCAGGCCACACAGCAAGGGCCTGGGGTGAAGGTCCCTGGGAGCCAGAGGGGCTCTTTCATAGCGTCCAGACTGGGGAGGTTGGGTGAACCCTGCTGAACTCTCACCACCCCCTCTCTGGAGCCAACGCCTGGCTGGTCCTAGACGACCTTGACCCCACTCTTTGTTCTCCTGGGAATGAGCCAGGGCAATCTTCTCTGAGCCTCCAGGGCCACAAACCACAGAGGCAGAGGCTGAAGGGCAGAGAATGGCCTGGTTGTTATCCCACAGGGGAGCGGGGACGGAAGCTCTGGGGTCCTGCCTCCCTCTCTGGAGCTTGAGGTCCAGGCTGTGTCTAAAAGGTCACTCATCCTCCCAACGCAGCCTGGGCTGGTGCCTGTCCCATGCCCTCCCTGGCTGCTTGCACGAGCCCACGACACCCCGGTCTGAACCTCAGGTTTGCCTCTGAATAGCATGTGAGCGCAGGCCAGTCCCCCCACCTGTTACCACACATGTGACTGTATCAGTCACCCCCTTCTGCGGGGCCGAGCATGGTCAGGTTTCTGTACACCTCGGCCCATCTCCGCGGCTATGCTGTGAGGCAGCTAACAGCACCCCCATTTCACAGGTGAAAAATCGAGGCTCGCGGGGAGTCAAGCCGCTTCCCAGAGAGGAGCTCGGTGGATTGAGCTGGGGCTGGAGGCTGGACCTATTTGGGGGTGACGAGTCTGAATCCCAGGTGGCGCTCCGGAGTCGGTGAGACCCCTCAGGCCCAGTACTCTTGTCTCCATCTCGACAGGAGTAAGTCCTGCGAATCAGGCTCTGTAACCAGGCCGGCCGAGGGGGTGGGAGATGAGACTTCCTGGGGACCTGGAGGGAGGTGGCAGCCCCTAAACCCCTGGAGTTGCTCCCAGCCAGAGTATTGTTTGAGGGTAAATATTATTTTACTCTCTAGCTTAATCCAGACCAAGTTTATCTCTCCCACTCAAATGCCCAGAGCCCAGAGAAAGTTAAGCCTTCCGCTGTTTGCCTAATTGCAGGCTTAGAGCTCTGCCCGGGGACACCGGCTCTCTCTGGGCAAGCCCGATAAGTAGGCTGGGGTGGGGCAGAGCATCAGAGAGGCTGGTTGGACTGCCTGGCTGTCCTGATCCATGGAGGACAATGGAGCTGGGCACAGGGGCCGGAGCCAGGCCCCCCTGCCTGGTGCTAACTCCCTCACCCAGAGGAGGTGCGGCCACAGGGGGGTGAGGGGTGCAGAAATGAGTCTTTCCCTCCTACTGAATGCTGAATTTTTGAATTTGGCTGGTAAAGCCAGAGGGCTGCTGGACTGTGGGACCCCTTCTTTCCGGCTGCCACATCCATCCCCTCCAGCCTCTTCCTTTGGTTCAGACCAAAAGGCCTGATCCCTCTCCTAGCACCTCTGATAAACGGCCACTAAAGGAGAAAGGCCCAGTCCCAGCAGCTTCCACACTGCCGAGAGTCGAGGGACCCCCCAGATGGATCAAAGGGCTGCCCTGGGTTGAAGCCAGCCCCAGCCGCCTGTCTCCTGGACCCTGGCAGCTGGCTGGAAGCTGCCAGCCTGGCCGCAGAGATGGACTGGCAAAGGCACAGCCCCGCCCAGGGACCCACCGTGCAGTCAGGTGTCCAGCTGGCCACCATGATCCGAGACAACTCTGTGCCTCTCTGTGCCTCGGCGTGCTCGCCTGTAACATGGGGCTGCTAGAGTCCTATGTCACCGTGCTTCAGGGAGCGCGACAGACAATGAGTGGAAACACACCACAGAGCCTGGCGCAGGCAGCTGTCCTTCTGGGCTCCCGGGGACGCAAAGGCATAAACGCCTGTGGGCTTTGATGGGCGAGATGGGCCCCTACTCTTGAGAACCACCCTCCTTTCCACCCCTGGGTCACCTCTCGGCCCTCACCGAGGCTCGGAGGGATTCAGGAGTCTGCGGGGTGCACGGCACAGCTCCCACGGTGCACTGGGCACGTGTGCTCCTGTACTCCTGCGTCTGCACCGGGCTCCCTGGCCCCTGGGAGGCAGGTGGCAGTGCCATCCCATCCTATAGGCGCAGACAAAGCCGCCCAGCTGGGCTGCAGCAAGCGGCCGGGAAGCCAGCCATGCCAGTCTGGGAAGGCCCGGCTTTGTCCTCGAGGGGCCGACCTTGATGTCTGTGGGTCTCCATGGACAGAAGCTCCCCGGTCTGCCCTGGGCTCAGCACAGAGGCCTCTGCAGGCCACAGGCGCATCTGAGCCCTCTGCGGTCACACTCCCACAGACCTGCCCGAGGTGGCTCATTTTCAGCTTTTCAGGAGGAAATAAACCCCATGGAGTCCAGACTCCTCGGCTCCGGGGCTGCCGGGAAGCGGGGAGAAGTTCCAGAGGCATCTCCTTAGACCTTGTTCTTAATTAAGTCTTGTAAAGCGCACCTCTGGGTACTGTCCCCTCCCCTGCACTTTCCTCTTCCCCAGTCGGGGGTCAGCGTGCCGTAGGTTTGCAAATTCTCCTTTCTGTAGCCATAAAAATGGAGCCACAGGACTCTGACAGGGCCGCTGTAATCCCTGGGGCTGTCACAGAACGCCTCGAAGCTGCCGCCACTCTCTAGGGGATCCTACTTCTCTGGGCTGTCACGGGACGCCATGGCCACACAGATCCTGTGTGCCCTGAAAAAATCTAGGCCACCATACAGTCCCCTGAACTAACATGGACCCCCAGGTTGATACAGGGCGTTGGGCTACCCTGGGACCTCTGGGCTGTCTCTGCCAAGATGAGAGTGCTGGAACAGCTGAGAATAGAAGTTACTGGCTAATGAGGTCTCCCACAACTCAAGACTGCACGCTCTCTTTTAACCCCTTATTCACGCATTCTCCCACTTACTTCCTGACCTCAGTTTATTCATGTCTTCCTCCAGGAAGCCCTCCTGGGTGTCTCCCTAGGCTTTGCAAGGGGCCACAGCCACAGGAATTATGAGCTCCGTGACAGACCTCCAGGCCTTCCCCACTAGAGCACTTAGCACTGTCCTGCCATTGCTGGTCACGATCTGTCCCCTACATCAGGCTGTGGACTCCTGCGGGGCAGGGGCCAGGCCAAGCACCCGGCCTGCGCAGATGGCTCTCCATGAATATTGCTTAAATAAACAACTCTTATGCTCTTTGTCTGAAGGCACCTGATGACAGTGTGACCTTGGACGAGTCACTTTACCTCTTGTGCCTCAGTTTCCTTATCTGCAGAATCAGGATAGTAAGAGTGCAATTAAGCTGGTGGGATGCTGAAATAAGTTATGCAAAGCACAAAAACAGTTACCGGCATATAGCAAAATTACATGAAGAGCTGCTATCACTAAATAATGTGCGTGCGCTCACTAGACTTGCAAAGGGTCTAGACTTGCAGTCAGGATGGAAAGGAATTCCCCCACTCCCTGCATTTAACATTAAATGCTCCAATAACAGCACAGGTTACATAGCGCTTGCCGTGTGCTGGGGCCGCTCTCACCATCACCGGCCTTAACGCAACTAACCCTCGAGCTACCCTGTGAGCTCGAATCCTGCATCCTCCAGATTCCCACACTGAGGCCCTAGCCCTGGTGTGGCTATACTTGGAGACAGAGCCTTTAGGAAGGTAAAGTCAAATCAAGTCGGGGGGCCAGCAGGTGGCATGGTGGTTACGGCACTGGATCCCACACAACCAACTTAGCGGTTTGAATCTTGGACCCAGTGGCCTGAAAAACACACCGGGCATGTGTGCGTGCGTGCCCAAGATCCTGAGAGGAGAATGGAGAAGGGATTGCAGTGTGGTCATCTACCTGGGAAGTTATTTCTCATTCTCCCCACCTTTGTCTCTCTGTTCTCCAGTGAGTGCATGCACCCTATGGCAAAAATCTAAAAAGGAAAAAAAAGGTCAACAGGGTGGGGTCCTAATCTGGGAGGACTGTGTCTTCATGGGAAGAGGAAGGAACATCAAAAAGTTTGTGTTTACTTCCCCAACCCCCGCAGCACAAAGGACAGTGTGAGGACACACGAGTGGCCCTTAGCCACTGCCGTGACACTCCCTCCTAGTCCAGTGGGGCGGGCTTCCCGGGGCCAGGTGGCAGACCCGAGCAGCACCTGCAGTCTGCTCTGAGAACACGTGAAGGAACTGGCACATTTTGGCCAAACTCAGCCTGCCTCCGGGCCCTGCCAGGCTCCGCACCCTGAAGCTGCTGGTAGGAGGGGCCTGGCCACATCCTGAGGTTCCAGCCTGGCCGTGGCAGTCAGCATTGCTCCGTGTGGAACAGGTGCCTGGGAGGGTGGGGCACTCCCTGCACCTCTGATCCAGCCACCATGTGCTGGAGACTTTGGAGGGAAGTGAACAGTGTCATGCACTGAATGTTCCCCCTCCCCCACAATGCATTCTTTTTTTTTTTTTAAGAGGGTTTTTTGCTGTAGGGCATGTGCTCTCGCCAGAAAGACAGAGAGACAGAGAGATAGAAAGCGAGAAATCACCCCCCAAGGGGGATGGCCATGCCGCAATCCCTTCCCCATTCTCCTCTTGGGATCTTGGGCACACACGCACACGCGCCCAGCATGAGTTTAAGCCACCGGGTCCGGGACTCGAACCGCAATCGGCTACATGGGAGTTCAGAGACATAGCCATTACACTAACTGCTGGTCCCACCCCAATGCATTCTTGAAACCCTAACTCGCCATGACAGCATAGGACGCGGGAAGCCACAGCCGAGGCTGGAGCCCTCACGGAGGACGGCATTAGCACCCTCGCAAGAGCAGACAGAGCGTGCGTCCTCCCTTTTTCTCTGCCGCGCGAGGATATGAGAAGACGGCCATCCCGAGACCAGGAGGAGGCCTCTCATCAAGAACCCTACCATGCTCACATGACGGGTCGCGGACTTCTGGCCTCCAGAACTTTGAGCACTACCTGTGTGTTGAGGAGCACACCCGGCCCATGGTGTTTTCCTTACAGTAGCCCAGACTGCCTCAGACAGACAGGAAGAGCAGATAAATAGTCAGCAGCTCCTCCAGCTACCAAATGTTAATGAGCTAGCAGTTCACACAGTCCCTGGAATGTTCCCTACCACTCTGCCCAATAACTCCTGTCATCTTCCAAGTCTCAACTCACACATCACCTCCTCCAGGAAGACTTCCTTGCCTTCCTTCTCGCCCCCCTTCCCCTGTCCAAGATGTGGTTCCTTGGGGGTCTAGTCAGCAAAACCGGAAACACTGGTAGAAGTTACAGGAAGGTAGAGTTCACCCTGACTCTCTGATGGGTAGTCCCCAGGGGGGTGACAATGCTGTGTAGGTACTAAAAGAGGGATTGAAAGTCAGACAGAGCCACACTTTAAATCCTGGCTTTGCTCCATGACTTCGGGTGGGGCCTTGACCTCCCTAAACTGTAACTTCTAAGCTGTAAAATAATCCCATCCCAGAGGATGGATCAGAGACTGAATGACAGCAGCCTGACACCCAGCATGTGACCAGGATCGAGCGCTTGCTCCGGTCTGTCAGGTAGTGAGTGCTGGGTACAGAGGGCATTCGAGGAGCTGTCGGGTCCTCGGCAGGGACTGGGTGCAGAGGCTTTCCTTCGTGAAGTCAACGTCGCACTCTGGGGCCTTCGTGAGTCTCTCTCAGCTCCAAAGAGACGCACGCGAGACTCAGCCTTGGCTGGGAGGACGGCGATAACACGGAGCAGACGTCTCCACTCACCTCCACCCACAGAAAGCAGGAGTCTCCGCATGGCGCGTGATCCCGTTACAGGAAATGGCCAGAAAAGGCAATCTACAGAGACATGGATGGCAAAGAGGTGCCAGGCTTTGCTTGGGTAGGAGGGCAACCTGCTAAAACCACACTGTGCTGGCCACGCGACTGTGCATTCTCTACGCCGACCAAATGATACCACTAAATGAGTGGGCTTTAACAGGTGTAAATGACACCTCTATAAGCCTGTTTAAGGGGCCAGCAGGTGGCGTGGTGGCAGAGGAGCTGGGCTCCCACAGCGCGGACTGCGGTTTGTGTCCTAGACCTGGTGTCTTGATGATCATGCCGGGAGTACGTGCGTGCCCAAGATCCAGGAGAGTGGACGAGAAGGGGCTGTGGCGTGGCCATTCCCCCTGGGGGGGTGATCTCTCACTTTCTGTCTCTCTGTCTCCTTCTTGCTAGTGCATGCACCCTATGGCAAATACCTTGAAAAACCCCGAAACTGTTTAAAAACAAAACCAAAACAGCAACAATGAAAGAAAAGCCTAGAAGCCACTGTACGGTGGGGTGGTGCCACATCCATGGGAGGCCAGCAGCGGCAGGCCGAGGCCGGAGGTCATGAGTCAGAGGTGGCATTTCCGGGACTGCTTCTCCACCTGGCTCCACATTGGGGCCGTCTTGTGGCTTCCTGCCCTGAGAGACGCAAGTGAACGGGACACCCCACCGCTGGCCTCGGTAAAGCCCTGGAGCGAGCCCCAGGTAGGAGAAGCAGGATGCAGATGGAGGTGGACCTGAGGCCCCGACAGGCCCAACTTGGGAGAGCAGGCTTGGGGAGGAGGTCTCCAGGGACACGCCTGTCCTTGCATTTCTGGTTACCTCCACCCCTAGAAGCCTTAGGCGGCAGTTGTGCGGCAGCTCGGGTGTCCTGTGATCGGGGCCTCCGTGGACAGTGCCTGGCTTTGTACCTGGGCACTGATGGGGCATTCAAGGGAGGACAGGTGTCACCTACAGGGTGCGGGCAGCTCCCCTGTGCAGGGAGGAATTGGCATGGATCTGCCGATCCAACTGCGGGGGCCCAGCGCCGTGAGGAGAGCTGCTTTTCACCATGGTACAGGGGTCCCCACAGGGCTGGGGGTGCTATGGACTGAAGGCATCCCCCCAAAGTGCAGGGGTTGGAAATGTCATCCAGGTGTGGTGCTGGGGGCTGGGAAGAGATCAGGATAAGGGTGGTCCCCATGGTGGGATCTCGGGGTTTATGAGGAGGCAGACACAGGCCCTCTCGTCACCACACAGTGCTCTGTGCCACCTCGAGGTGCTGAAGGGGTCCCCATGTACAGGAGGGCTCACCAGGTGCAGCCTGGGCCTTGGACTCTAAACCATGCGCTGAGCAGACCTCTGCTCTTCAATTGCCCAGCTCCAGGCCCCCGGTGATTAGGGGGCTACAGACAAGGGGCCAGAAGGGGCGGTTCTTTACCAAAGCCACTCCCACGACGGGAAACAGAGGGCCAAGGGCCAGTCGCCGGAAGGCAGGATCTGAACCCTGTGCAAAGCGGGGGACGACTTTCAAAGCAGTCTGAACACTGTGCTCTTGCAGGGTAACGAGCTCCCCATCACCAGAGGTGTGTAAGCAGAGGCTCAGTGATCGGCTCTCAAGGAGCGAAGACAGATCACCTGAAACCCTCCAGCCCGGCTGGCCCGCGAGGCCACAGTCCTCACGGTCATTTCTCTCCAAGTTGGAGTAAAGCCGGAAGGAGGTCGTGCCATTCCGAGGGAGGCGCCTAGCAGGCAGGGCCTGGCTGGCCCCTCCGAGGGCTCCTCACAGGTCAGCACCGACTGCCAACTGAGACTGCGGGGGGCACTAGGGTGGCCCTTGAGTACTCGGGCTGGGCAGGCACGGGTGGGTTGGGGGGCTCCAGGAAACTGTGCGTGAGCCCAAGCCAGCCCCAGAAGTGGGGCCACGGCAGCAGCAGAGCTGCGGAGCCCAGAGCTGCTCTGTGGTCAGACGGCCGCCAAGCCCTCCCACCAGCGGCCTGTCCCGTGCCTGCCCAGCCTCTCTCCCCAGTGCTGGCCTCCCCAAGGGCTCCTTGGCTGCGTTACGCCTCTCTTCCCTGCCAGCAGCTGGACTCACCCAGGATCAGCTCACTGGAGGCCCCTTCCCAAACGAGAGCCCCAGGCCTAGCAGAGGCACCCCACCCCGTCCTCTATACCCCTACCCTCTGATGTGCCTGCTCAGCCCTGGGGAGGCAGCAGAAAGGCTGGGGTCTCCGAGGAAGGGGCTGGGCCGGGCTGCCTGCCCTGGCTCCCAGGCAGTGTGGAAGTGGGAGGCCAGCTCCTCCTGACCCGCATCCCGGCCCCCACCGTGGGCCTCTTCTAGGTCCACCCCTTGGTCTCCAACCAGCTTCACTCTCAGAGGGGGGCAGGTTTGTCCTTGTATTTCCAGATACCTCCAGCCCAGGCTTCGAACCCAGACCAGCAGGTGGCATTTTAGTCTGCTCTGCCCTAAAGACGGTCCAGGGAGCAAGCAGGGACTGATGACAGGCCCTGGCTGTCACTGAGCTTCCCTGTGTGCAGAGATGGCCGCTGGGCTCCAGCCTCCAGGCGGGGGCAGAGGGCACGTTCTAGCAGCAGGGCAGCCTCTGCCATGACCCATGACCCAGGGCATCCAGCTGCACCCTGCCTCCTGTTCCCCTCCACCTGCAGGCTCAGCCCTGCTCCTAGAAGACAGCCTGCAAGACCTTGCAAGATTTCGAGTGAGTGGGGCCCTTTATTACCAACCACCAGCCCCCTCCCTGCGCCCGTTTCCCAAGCAGACCTGCCCTCCAGCTCTGCATAAACCATGGCTCCCAGTGCTCCTGGGAGAAGCACCCCTCACAGCACAGAGGCCCAGTTGTTATCCCTTCCCCCTTCCCCACACCCTCCCACCCCACCCTTCAGCACCACTGCGCTCCCTGAATGCTCCTGCCCTAGTATGCCCCAGGGACTTTGCATGGGCTAGTCCCTCTGCCAGGAATCCACTCCCTACCCGCGGCTCACACACAGACTTCTTTGTGAACCTCTAAGTCACTCAGAGACCAAGCCTCTCCCGCACTTCCCCTTCCCAGCACGGGCTCCACCACACCTTCTACGGGTTGCAGTGTCCCCGAACCTCTAATGCTGCTGCCTGTTACCCTCAGCTTGCATCAGATGCTCCTAGACACCTCGTCAAACCCAGACCGCTGAGTCTCATCCCAAGGTTCTGATTCAGTAGGTCTGGGGTGGGGTCCGAAATCCCGCACATCTTCCCTGTTCCCAGGAGGTGCCGAAGCTGGTCCGAGGACCTCACTGGAGAACTGTGGTTCGGCCCTGAGCATTTGAGGTCCGTTTCGTTTGCGTTTTCACCTCCTCTCTGCAGGAATCTGGCTCACGGCTGGCACTGACACCTAGACCAGTGGCAGGTGTGACTCTGTTGCAGCCGGGTCAGCGGCAGGAGATTCACTGCGACGCTCCTACCTGATTCCCTCCCTTTGCTGTGAGTGTTCTCTTCCCTTTGCCAAGAAAGGAACCGGGTATTTGGGTCCTATGCCTTGGGGACTGCTGGTTTCCAAAGAGCCAGAGAAGTGGCTGGGCTGAGGAGGACAGTCCACCACCTGGGCTTTGGAAAGCTCTCAAGGGACACTTGGCTGGCGCCCATGAACGCAGGGAGGGGTGTGAGCCTGCGAGGGAGGCAGAGGTAGCAGGTCTGGATGGAGGGAATGTGGAGCATCCTTGGAAATCAACCAGGAAAAGGGGATTTTGTGGGCTCCAAAACCTGCAGGTGCAGCTGCCCTATTCCAGGAGCAGGGTGAGACCACCCAAGAGGTGATAAAACTTCGATGGGTGGCTCTGAGATGCCCAAGAGCTGAAGTCTAATCACCCAAACTCATGGCCTGGAGTTGCAACCGAAGACCAGGGCTGAGCCCAGGTGGGCACAGAAATAGCGCCATCCTCCTACCCTCACTGGACCCCCAGCTTCGCAAAGGGGCCTGCCTGTGGAGTCCTGTCGGAGCTAAAGCCCAGCAGCCCTGCCCAGATGTTTTAATCCACATGTGGTCACTGAGACTTCCGCACAATCCCGGGGGCAAGAAGTCGCCTCCCAATGTCTCCCAGACAGGCACAGTGGTTAAACGCTGTGCATACAGAGCTGGATCCCACATGGCCTACCGCGGTTTGAATCCCTGACACAGAGGCTTGAAAATCCCACTGAGAACCTGTGCCCGTCCAGGGCCCTGGCAGGATGGAGAAATGGAGAAGGTACTGCAGCATGACCACGCCCCGTCGGGAAGCGCGTGCTCGCTCTCTCTCTGGAGAAAGTGTGCCCTCTGCCCACCCCCCCCCCAAAAAAAAAGGCAAACAGAGAGTGACTTAGGGATAGATGGAATCAGGTTCAGCGAAGTACAGGCAGACAGCCGCATGCTCTCTGTTGCTGGGGAAACGCAAACCTGCTGTGAGTCTGCTCTGCACCGATGGTTCAGTAGGTGTGTGGGCGTGCCAGGCCCGCTGCGGCCTGATGCCAACAGCATTCACTGGGACCTGGGGCTCTTCCCAGGGGTGGCAGCCAGGGCGCAGGCACGGAATCGCAGACCATCAGGGAGTGGACAAGATCTAGCCATGGAAGCTGGGGCTGGACGGATCCCTGGGACAGGGTGACAGAGCTGGGGTCCCAGGTACGCAGTCAGTCATGGCACCTGCCACCCAGGCGCTCTGAGACTGGCCTGCATGTTGCGTGGCTCAGGTTGCCCCCTCCCTGGGACTGAGACCCAGAGAGCACTAGAGACCTCAGGACTCAGCAAACACGTGAGGGAAGCCAGGCTGCTCATGGGACACCACACTGCCCGGCTTCAATGGGACCGCTGAGACGCCAGCCTCAGGACTCCCGGCCTGGAGGGCGATTTGCCACAACCACCATCAGGCTACTGTCCCCTCCTGACTGCATGCCTATGCCCTGCCCATAAGGAGGGAAAAAGAGAAAGAAAGACAAGTTCAAAGAGGATGTAGCTGGAGAAAGGGGATCACGGTCAACGGGAGGGGGGGGGAGCGGGGGGGGGGGAGTCATTTGCTCTCGAATTCAAATCCTTCTAGAGCATTTAAATGTTTAAAGATCGTGTATTTGGGAACCAGCAGTTAGCCTAATGGCTATGTCACTGGACTCCCATGTAGTCGACCGCGGTTCGTGTCCTGGACCCGGTGGCTTAAAACTCACGCAGGGCGTGTGTGCGTGTGTGACCAAGATCCCGAGAGGAGAATGGAGGAGAAGGGATTGCGGCGTGGCCATCCCCCCTGGGGGGTGATTTCTCGCTTTCTGGCTCTCTGTCTCTGTCTGGTGAGCGCACGTGCCCTATAGCAAAAAAGATCATATATTCTTCCTGTAATAATAACTTTTAAAAGTAATTTTTGTGTTAAAGTGCGAATTGTCTGCAGAAATCCGTTTGGAAGAGAGCTGTTGACGTGAGCGGTCGCTGACGGGCTGTGAAGTACACCTCGCTCTGGCTCTCACTCTCTGGACCGGCCGTGTGCTGGGTCCCGTGATTTAACTCAGAGCTCCTCACAGTCCTATGAATTGGAAGCTACTTGTGCTACTGCAATATCTAGCAATACGAGAAAGCAGCATCTGATCGAGGTGAAGTAGCACGCCCAGGGCCACCCAGCCTTGGAGTGGGGTCCCGGCGCCCACAGATCTGACATCTGGTCTGATCCTTAAATCGGGGCGTATGCCAGGCTGCCCCCCGCCCCTGAGACTGAGCAGTCGGTAAGCTCAAGACCATTTGGTCTGAGTTCATGCCCTGCTTGACAACTACTGATGTCCCTTGGGAGTTGAATTTAAATGGTCACAGAAACGGGCCGGAATTGGCATCTCCGCCACCTGCACTGGGGCTGGGACAGTGTTACGGAGAATCCACTCTAGTTGTCCCTCTGTCCATCCACGCACCAAACACGCATGCCCAGTGTGCTCAGGGAGGCTTCTGCACATGAGCCCAGAAGCTCTCCACATGGCCAGCCTCACGGAGCCCTGCCCTCACACGGCACCACCGTCCAGCCCCACAGGCTGCTTAAAGACTGTGGAAGATAACCTACCTGCGTCTTCCACGCAGCCTGGCTGTGCTCAGGCCCTGAAGGAGGGACGGGGACAAGACACCCACAGGAGGGTGCTGATGGATCTCCCAGAGAGGGGCCAGGGGCCTTTGAGCTGGCTCCCTTCTGTCCCCCACACCCCACAGTTCCCGGCACGCAGTAGGTGCCCAGTGGCTGCTGGCTAACCCCTCACTGACCCAGAAGTGCTGAGCACACCATGCAAGGCGGGGCGGTCATGAGTCAGGGCTGTGAGTCCATGGCCGGAGAGAGGGAGGGAAGCTGGGGAAGGGCCAGGCGGTTTGTGGTTGACCAAAACCAAGCAAGGGGCAGAGCTTAAAAAGTACTTGGCCGCAGTTGCCTGGGAGCGGTATCGTGAGCTGCGGTTTTCCATCTTTCCTCTGCAGAGTGGTCTCTTTTCAAATGAAATCATACATGGCGTCCAAAATGCGTTAACAGAGCTGGCGTGGAGGAGGTCAGCCGGGGCCGCGAGCACGTCTGCTCGCCAGCACTCCTGCGCCCTCTCCCCATCCGCAACTGCCTCCTCCTTCCCCCTTCCTTCCAGGGAGCTTCAGAAAAGCCAGACTGGAAGACTGGAGGGCTGCTTGCCTGCACTCCAGTCTTTCTGCTGTCTGGCCCCTCCCGCGGTTAATTTTTTGGCTGACCTGGTGAGACTCCTGAGCCTTGGCTCAGAGCCTCCACTCTGTCCCCGGCCTTTATTGTCCTGACCCGTGGATGTTCCACATGGTGGGAAGATGGACCCTAAACAATGAATGAGGGTCTTGGAATTCTTCTAGTCCTGATTTTGGGGCAGGAAGGGTCACCCCAGGTCTTTGATTAACAGTCTCAGGGAGACCTGCCATGGGGAGAGACTACAGGGTGTGGCAGCTCTTGAATGGGAATCATTTGGCTGCACACTTCATGGGACAAAACTCGCAAAATGGATAGCACCAACTGCTAGTGGGAATTTGGGGGGTAGGACACTTTCCTTCAATGCTGGGGATGTAAAATGATGCAGCCACTTTGGAAGATAGCTGGGTAGGTTCTTGCGGAGGGAACTGTCTTATCAAACTGTCTTATCAAACAACTGGCAGTCGTGCTCCTAGGCAATCACCTAGATAAGCTGAAAACTCAAGTTCACACAAACATGCATACAATGTTCATAGAAGCTTTAGTCACCATTGCCAAACATTGGAAGCAGCTAAGATGTCCTTTGGTGAGTGAGCAAGTAGACATACTTGGGCATAGCCAGTGAGACAGTGTGCAGTAATAGGGAATGAGCTGTCAAGCTATAGAAGACACAGGGAACTTGAATGCATAGTGCTAGACTAAGCCAATCTGGGGGTCACCAGGCAGTGTGGCAGTTAAGGCGCTGGACTCCCACATGGCCACAAGTGGTTTGAGTCTTGGAACTGTGGCTTGAAAATCAAGCTGGGGGGGACCAGCAGTTAGCGTAATGGCTATGTCGCTGGACTCCCATGTAGCCGACTGCGGTTCGAGTCCTGGACCCAGTGGCTTAAACTCAAGCCAGGCGCGTGTGCATGCGTGCCCAAGATCCCGAGAGGAGAATGGAGGAGAAGGGATTGTGGCATGGCCATCCTCCTGGGGGTGATTTCTCACTCTGTCTCTCTCTGTCTTTCTGGCAAGTGCATGTACCCTATAGCAAAAAAAGAAAAAAGAAAAAAAAAAAAAAAATCAAGCCAGGCATGTGTGTGTGCATGCCCAAGGTCCTGAGAGAAGAATGGAGGAGGAGGAAGAATTGTGGCATGGTCATCCTTTTGGAAAGTGATTTCTCACTTTCTCTCTCTCTCTCTCTGTCTTTGGTGAGCACACATGCCCCATGGCAAAAAACTTATAAAAAGAAAAAAAAGAAAAGGAAGCCAATCTGAAAGGCTACATAGCATATGGTTCCAATTATGTGGCATTCTGGAAAAGGCTAAACTATAATGACAGTAAAAAGATCACTGGTTGCTGGGGGAGAAGGAAGGGAGGGAAAGTTTAAAAAAAAATCATAAAACCTGTAATTATTTTATGTAGTCAAGCAGAGGGGTCCCAGTATCCACATTCTTCTTTTATGGTAATAGAATTATAATCCAGCAGTTAGCCAGCCAGATCAAAGACGATACTTCCCAGTTTTCCTTGCAGCTCAAGTGTCACATGACTATGTTCTAGCCAATGGGGCATGATTGATGTATGTGTCCCCTTAACAAAGAGGAGCATCTGCTCCTCCTTTGACTTCTCCGTTCTTGCTGACCAGGACAGAGACTAAAGAAAGGCAGAGCCACAGAACCTGGGCCTGACATTTTCTGCGAAAGAACTGTCTTGGCCCAGAACTTGACTTAGAGAAACATCAACCCCTCACTCGTTTACGGAACTGTCATTTTATCACACGTGAACAATCCTTCATCTTTACTGATATAAGTGCATTTCAGGATTGTTTCAAGGACTCTGTATGATTCACTCATTTATTCATTCAACAAGTAACGAGCCAGCTTCCTATGCCAGGATCTGGGTATTCAACTAAGAGCAAGACAGAGCATCCTGTCCTCACGGAGTCCACAGTCTAGGTCAGGAGCCACACCATCAACGTGAGAATGAGCTTTGATTTTTTGAGAGATTTTTTGCTATAGTATGTGTACACTCACTGAGAGACAGAGAGAGAGAAAGCGAGAAATCACCCCCCAGGGAGGATGGCCACACCGCAATCCCTTCTACGCCATTTTCCTCCTGGGATCATGGGCACGCATGCACACGTGCTCGGCATGTTTCAAGCCACTGGATCTGGGATTGGAGCTGCGACAGGCCATGTGGGAGTCCAGCGACCTAACCACTACGCTACCTGCTGGCCCCTGTGAGAATGAGTTAATGATGGATTGTCCTGAGTGCAGGGATACAGTTAGCAATAGTCACCACTGATTGGGCTCTTAGAGAACTGTAAGTCACTCCTGTTCTAAGTCCTTTTCATATCTTAGCTCATTTTTATCTTTGCCACAAGCCTAAGGGGTGGGCGCGGTTGTTTCCTCATTTAACCA
This sequence comes from Tupaia tana, assembly GCA_026018925.1. Lineage (NCBI taxonomy): Eukaryota > Metazoa > Chordata > Mammalia > Scandentia > Tupaiidae > Tupaia > Tupaia tana. Next base: position 60,110,869 of record JAKSZU010000012.1, read on the forward strand.
AGGAGGAAGCTAAGACACAGAAAGGTTGAGGAACCTGTCCAAGGTCACACAGCTTGTAACTGGTAGTTCCATTGGGCGCTTCTGCCCCTGAATGGGATAAGAGGACGTTGTGGTAGGAAGTGACAGGTGCCCGGCGGGTGGCTCCTCGTAACAACGAAACAGCAGAAGTAGCACAGAACCCCTGCCGAGCAGCCTTACCTGGTAGCTGTGCTGGGAATTCTGTAGTAGGGGTATGGGCGCGTTTCTGGAGCTCAGGTTCAACTGTTCGATCGCTCGGATGACGGCGTCAGAAGCTCTGGCCCCGGGAAGCTGGAGGCTGTGCAGACGAGGCCCACCTGTCGGAGAGAAGCACAGCGTGAGTGCCTCAGAGGGAGATCGCACCACCTCCCTCCATCCAGTGAGGACTTCTCTCTTTTTTTTTTAGGAAGATTTTTGTTATTGGGTGTGTGCTCACCAGAGAGATAGAAAGAGACAGAGAGACCGAAAGCAAGAAATTACCCGCCCCCTGGGGGGATGGCCATGCCCTAATCTCTTCTCCATTCTCTTCTCGGGATTTTGGGCATGCACGCACACATGCCCAGTGTGAGTTTCAAGTCACTATCAAGATTCAGACCTCAGTGGGCCACGTAGGAGTCCATTACCTTAGCCACTACGCCACCTGCTGGCTCCCAAGGTCTCTTTTTTCTGTTTTAAGTGCCCTCCTGGCCCCGCAGGAGACAGTATGAGGCAATGAGTGTAGGAGCCTGGGGGTGCACATCAGGATCGGGGACCCCCTCATCTAGGTCTGGGCTGAACTAACCTGGAAACAACTCCACTGGGTCATCGGAAAAGTCACGAGGTATTTTTTCTATGCAAAAATGTGCATGACTTTTCCGATGATCCAACAAGTCACAAGGACTCGCGTGCCCCGAGTAAAGCGCCCTGGGTGTCGGGCCCACTGAGACTCGCATAGGGCCCTGGGCAGGCGAGGAGGCTCGCCGCAGGCTCACGACTCGTGTGCCATCAAACATCACTTTCTGTGTCTGGGGGAGTGGAGGAAACTGTGCAGGTCTGCACTGAGGGGGAGAGGCACTCCTGGGGTGCTCTAACCAGCCAGGTTGATGTCATCGTTACTGAGGAGTCCGATGCCCACACAGAGGTGGTGGCGTGCCCAAAGTCACACGGCAAGTTGGGCACACAGAGGGAGGCCTGCACCCTGGTCTGCCTGACTCATGACCAGGGCTCTCTCCAGGGCTGCTCCCTCCTCCGTGGTGTCACACTTCAGCCCTGGGGTGGCCCAGGTACACGCAGGAGCGTCCCGTGCTACTATCCTCATGGGTCACAGCGAGAAGTGCTTCCTGGCCGTGTTCACGCCCAGACAAGGGGCAGGAGGGAGGGCCCCCCGTGGTCAGGAGCCTGGGCTTAGAGGCAGCTGCCTGTGGGCCTCAGCCACACGCTGGGGCAGGCTCTTCCTGGCAGTGGGGCTCTGGGGTGTCAGGGGCCCTCTCAGAGAATCGGTCCCCGCCTGCAACAGGTAGTAAGAGTGCCTCTGCCCACAATGGCTGGAGCTAACACGAGTTTCCGGAGTCTGCAAGCCCACAGGAGAGCATTTGGTACACACGATCTGTTCACTGAATGTTAGAGAAGTGTAGGGAGGAGGAGCGTGTGTGCCTGTGCGCGTATACGCGTGTGCGTGTGCGCCAGGGGAGCTGGAGCAGACCGGGGCCATCCCGTGTCCCTGGGAAGTCTAGACAAACAGTGCCTCCGCCCTGGTCTCCTCCGCCTGCCCCTGCCCGCTCTCTGCCCCCTGGAGAGTGGTGTGCCCGCACCCGGCTGCCGCCCCCTCCAGTCTGCACACCCCACACCTGCCTGCAGGATCCCCGCCCCTGCGCCGAGCACAGCCCGCATGTCGCCAGCCAGCAAAATGCAAATGTCACCGGCGTGCTGCAAGCTGCTGAGCGCTAATGTCACGCCAGACGGCAGCCCGCGGGGAGAACAGGGACACGTTCTCGGAGGGGTGGGGTGGGTTTCCCCAAAGGTATGAGGAGGAAACGACGGGTGCAGGAATGGCGCACGAGCTGGCCAGCAGCAGGGCAGGCCGCGGGGCTGCCCCGGGGTCCCTGCCGCAGCCACGCCCGCCACAGCTCCCAGCCTCCCTGGGCCTCTCCGCCAGGTCCCCGGCTTCATCCTCTCCTCTTCACGCACTGATGGAGGGGCTCACCCAGGGCACCCCAGTCTCCACCTTTCTGCCCGCTCCCGGCCTGTGCTCATTTCGGGGCAACGGCTGAGAGGAGCAGATCACCCCACATTGACAGGTCTCTGGGAGGGCACTCACTCCAGGGCGAGGCAGCAGCAGTGAACCCCACGGACCGCCGGCCGGGGTCCTGGGTCCCAGTCCCAGTGCACCATGGATTTGCTAGGAGCGCCTGGGCACGGGATGCTACCCATGGCCAGTCTCAGAACCTCTGGGGGTGGCTCTGAAGCCCACGGCTCCACTAACTCAGGCTGAGAGGCTCAACGGCAGCCTCCTCAGTTTTCTCTAACACCAGCAGGCACGGGAAGGCTTCTTGGAGGAGGGGACAGATGTGCACGTGTGGAGGTGAAACTGCTGTGGGCAGAGGGTGAGGGTGAGCGAAGGCCTGGAGGTCGACGCCCATGTGGGGGAGGCTGGGGTCTGGGTGGGGAGGGGAGGTAATCAGGACTGAGAGCCCAGGCAGATGTGGGGGGTGGGCAGGAAACGAGACAGGAAAGCCCCGTGGTCCGTACGTTACACACATGTCCCCACTTCACCCTACGGTGCTGTCGTCCCCATTCATCGATGAGAGACGAGGCTCAGAGAGGCTGAGTGGCTGGAGGACGCATGGTGGGAAGCAGATGGAACCTGAGCCAGTTTGATTTAAGTGTGGAAGACCGATCGGGAGATGCTGCCGTCTACACTGCTGAAACTGAGTGTGAGCTGGAGAATCAGGAGTGCGCATCATTGTGCACACGTGTGTGCACGGTCCGTGTGAGTGGGCGAGGTGTGTCTGTGTGGGTGGAGCAGTCTCTACTCACGTGCGAACGTTTACAGTCATAAATGCACATATGTCTCCCCACCAAACACGGCTCCTTTACTGAGCCCAGGCCCAGAAATGCGAGCCGGGGAGGGCTGGGGCTGGGGGCCAGGCAGTCACCGGCTCTCACGGCATTCCACGAAGCCCCACTCTCAGTCTCGTCATGTGGGCCTGGTCAGGGTCACCGGTCCCTGGATCCTGCCCCCTGTGACAAGTGCCCTGGCGTTTCCCTGGGCCCAGTCTCCCCTACGGTCCTGTGGGCTGCCTGCCCCAGCTGGGGACATAGACTCTGCAGGTCCAGCCTGGCGTGTGCACGGGGCTGCTGCCAGGGCAGGGACACTGCAAGCACAGACACTGCCAGGAAAGGGCGGAGGGCATAGCCGAGGACCAGTGCCGTCAGCCCTAGCCCGCCACTAGCCGCTGGCTGTGTGGTCCAGGCAGGGGCCACCTCTCGAGGTCTCCATGAATCACGGAGCTGCTGGGACGACCACCTGAAGGGGCCAGGCCAGCTGTACAGCGCTGCGCCCGCTGACAGCGCTGTGGTCCTAACCCCAGGGCCAAGACGAGCCCAGAAATCGCAGCGTTCTCCCAGATCCTTGATCGAATCCCACTGATGCCGTCACACAAGCCCCTCTTTCCCCTCTCTGGGGGGCTGGCTTGGGGTGGGTGGGACTGTGCAGCCCACGTGAGGCAGGATCCATATGCAGGGTCATAGGTTCGGTTCCTGGTTGGCCCGTGCGTGCCAGGTGCCTGTGCCCGTGACCCTGGCTGGCTGGGAAGGCTGGGGTGAGGGCAGAGGTTCTGGAGGGGGAACTGTGGACGTACTTATCTCTGTCTCGTGAAGGAAATGAACGATGATGCCTGAGGCTCCCCCAGCTCACACACAGTGGTGCCCGCCCTAGGGGTCCAGCTCTCGTGACATCTTTCTCTCCGCACGCCGTAGCTGGGACCCAGGTGCCAGCGGCCAGCCCGTTCGCACGGCAGTGAGCTTTAGGGAAGAGAGGAGAAGTCTGCTGAGCGTCCCCGAGAGGAAATGTGACAATTCTAGGAAGACGGAGGGCAGCCTGGGGCGGAAGGCAGGAAGGCAGAGCGCTGGACGTGGGCAGAATGTGGAGCAGGTCATTCCTCCATGAGGCTGTCTCATTTAACGACAGGGCGTCCTGTTTCCTGGAGACCGAGTGGATCGTGAGCACTCACTCGTGTGGGAAGCATTCGCTGACTACCTGCTGTGCACCTGGACTTCAGGGCACCGGGAACGAGTGAGGCGTAGACACTTCCCTGGTTGTAGTTCCAGGTGGCTCCGGAGGGGCTCGGTATATTGCTATGAGCTCAGAGGAGAGAGGCCCCAGGGATGGCTTCCTGGAGGAGGCAGCAGATTGAGTGCATGGAGATGAGAGGGGGGCAGTATGGGCAGTGAGAACAGGGCAGGCAAAGGCCCGGAGGTACCCGAGTGCAGGGTGGGTGTTCGAGACCATGAGCCGAGGCTGCCTGTGGGGAGAATGGGAAATGGGGCAGGGAGGGAAGGGAAGAGCTGGACGGTTATGGCCCTGGGGTGGCAGGCCAAGGATGACGCAGTTTATCCACAGGCCACGGGGAGCCACTGAGTCACGGAGCAGAGGGGTGCTTCAGCCAGATCAAAGGCAGCAAGGCACCCAGGCCAGGGAAAACGCGTGACAAGAGGATGGAAGGAGGAGGGGCAGGGCCTGGCTGAGAGGTGGGCGGGGCAAAGGGAGCCGGTTGGAGAGGGGGTTGGCTGAGTCTGACAGGTTGAGGTAGGGGAGAGAGACGCAGAGGGAAGATGGAGACTGAATTTAAACAGGTAGGCTTTGCATCCCAGCTCCCCACTGTCAACAGTGTGGCCTCAGTTTCCTTCCCTGTAAAGTGGGGAAATTAAAGCCACCTCATCGCGGTGTGAGATTCAACCAGATTACATGCAAGAACTACTCTGAATACAGTGACTGCTGAATGCTTGCTTTTTTAAAAGAATTATTTTTAAAATTTTATTTATTCACTTATTTATTTTAATTTGACCAGAAAGAGACATACAGAGAGAGAGGAAAGCAAGAAAGCGAGTCGCCGGGTCCAGGACTTGAACCCTGGTTAGCCATGTGGGAGTGCCCAGCACCTTAACCACCACGCTACTTGGTGGTCCCTTAAAGAATTATTTTATTTAATTTTATTCACTGTCATTATTTTATTTTTATTTTTATTTATTTATTTATTTTGAAGTTGAACAGAGAGAGACAGTGAGGAAGAAGGAAAGTAAGAAAGCCAGCTGCCAGGTCCAGGACTAGAACCACAGTCAGCCATGTGGGAGTCCAGCTGTCTTAACTACCATGTCACCTGTCGGCCCCCGTTTAAAACATAAAAAAGAATTATTTTATTTAATTGTATTCCCTGTCATGATTTTATTTTGCTGGACGCTTGCTGTTTAAGAGGTATTGGTTTATTACCGGGCGATGCGTTCCCTATTAAAATGAGGACACCGAGGCTCAAGGTCGAACAAGCACGAGAGCGGGGCAGCCTGGGCCTCGGATCACGGGAGAAGCAGGTTATGAGCATATAAACCCGGATGACTCAGGGAAGAGTCTTGACTTTAAAATATTGTTAAAGGAAGGGACTGGTTTATGACTTTTGCGCTGGGTGCTTATTAAACCCAAGCTATAAATGTGAACTAATAAGTAAAATGAGTTAAGTTAATGAAAAAAATCAACCTTCAGGATGGATCCATATGACCTAATGGCAGTCCATAAACATCAACATAAAATTTTAAAACACAGGAATGAATTGCAATGCCCAGCAGCTCAGGGAACCTATCATTTCTCTGTCTGAAAAATAAAAGCTATTGATTTTAGTCGGCTTCTCATTGCTCATGAGTGAGTCTTTGGAAAGCCATAAAGGAAGGAATTGTTTCCGATTGTTTACTCACTGAGGATCATATGTATTGAATTTAAATTGTCTCCGATTTCTAATTAGTGCAAACCAAATTAGAATCTGAGTGCGGCAGGACTGGAAAGCCCCTCAGAGGCTGCAGAGCTCAGCCTTCTTTGTGGTACAGACCAGGAGCCAGAGAGAGCGAAGGGGAACGACCTGCCGAGATCACACAGCGAGAAAGGGCAGGGTCAAGTTAGAGCCAGGTCGGAGCCCTGCCTGGCCCCTGCAAGCCCTGGGACCAGGTCATTAAACCCAGGCTCAGGGGTGTGCCGTGGCGTTCCCTGACCTTAGCCGAGGTGCTTTCCCTGCTGGGGAAAAGTGACCTGCCAAGAAAGGACCCCCAAAGCCAAACACCGCGACGTGCAGGAGGGGATGTAGCATCTGAGTGCTGCGACGCGCCAGCCCGCCAGCCCGCCACCCCGGGTGGGGCACTAAGACCATGTGCAGACCCAGCTCATCAGAAAGGAGACCCACACGGGGCTCGGGCTGTTCCGAGAGGGGCTCCTGGGTGACACAGCACGGGCCCCAGCTGAGACTTGGCACAAAGGGCCTCACCGCACAGCGGTAGAGGGAGCAGTTTCCTAACTCAGCCAGGCTGTCTGTCAGACTCACACACACACACACACTCGCACACACGAATGAGCATCGAGACCCAGGAGCTTTGCATGAGGCGCAGGCACGCGTGTGTGCATATGTGTTGTGTGTGTGTGTGTGTTAAGCTTCAGGATGCACCCGATTATGAAGCAGATGTTTAATTACTACCTGAGTGTAATTAATCAACACGATTAATACACAACCCATACCACATAATTACTTTGCAATTACACCGAAACGAAATATTTTATTGCCGAGGGCTTGCTAATTACCCGGCCTTGCCAAAGGACGGGTATAATGGGCAGCGATTCTTCCTCCCTTCCTGCCGTCTTCCCCTCCCCTGCCCTCTCATCAGTCTTCTGGACTGTCTCCCACAGAATGGGGAGCCCAGGCGGGAGTGGGCTCCTCCCAAGGCGCTGTTTCTGTGCTCAGACTGGGTTGCATGTGACCCCCACATTGCCCTGGTCCTCTCCTCTCAGCTCTTCAGCTTGGAAATCATGTCTTTTCCAGAGACAAAGAGCCTGCTGCAGGCAGGGGACAGGGAGGCAGCGGGGCAGGGGCTGCGTGCGGAAGTCCTGCAGTCGGCTTCCTAGAGCGGGCTCCGGGCTCTACGTAACCAGGGTGATCTATGTCGGGGTCGTAGTGCCTCCGTTTCTCCTTGTATCAGATGGAAATGACAGTCATCCTCTGGGCATTCTCGTGCTTGTTCATTTCTTGGGAGAGAGCGTGTGAGCGTGAGTACCCACAGGGGCACAACTCTGCAATCCCTCCCCAGCCTTCTCCTGGATCATGGTCAAGTGTGCACCCGGCATCTCACGGCGGTCTCTGGATTTGAACCGACAACCTTCCTACGTGGGATTGCCTCCTAGAGCATCACACTTTGCTGCCGTACCGCTGCCTGGCCCCTCTTAGGAACATTTAATGTGATAAAACGCCTAAGGCAGTGGGCACGGTGTGTGGCAGGGCAAGGCCTCAGTGACACCAATGTAACTCTTACTGTTACTAGTTTTCTAGAAATGTGGCCCCAGGAATCCATACTCTCTCCCCTCCCCGAACAGCTGGGTCCTATCGCCCTGGAAGCAGCCCCTCCCATTGTCCTCTCCTCCCCGCCCCCCCAGCCACCCCACAGCCACTTCCCTGATCCATGCCTTCGGAGCCGCCACACGACTTCCTGCGGTCACTCCACCCGGTCCTCCACCAGCCGAGGGGCAGATCTCCAGGAGTGGGGCTTGAACACGCCATGGCCATGCTCCTGCTCGGCAGCCTCCCATGGTGCGCACTGCCTAGCACCGAGGTCCACCCCCTCAGGTGTCTTCAACCCTGGGAGATCAGTAATCCCCAAGTCCAGCCTTCCTTTCTGAGGGCTTTAGTACACGTGAGTACGTGGGCTATTCGTGACTGACTGACTGAATTTTTTTTTTACATTTTAGAGGCATCTTTGCCCCGGAGCTGGGGTGTCCCAAGGCATTTTACAAGCTCGCCTCTCCCTTGGGACTCTCCTTGAAGGTGGGGCTCAGTCGTCACAGCTTGTCTTCAGACTCGCTTAGTCCCCTTCCCCTTCCCTGACAAGCACCCTCATCCCGCTGTAGGATGGAGGGATGATTAACCCTGCAGGGCACAGAGCACACACAGCTGGGCAGACACTGCGCAAGGACACTCCCACACAGCCACTGGCGTGGGGTCAGCCTGAGAGGCAGGGGATCAGGGACACAGTGGCAGATGTGACAGACACAGTGATGGACAACATGCGTCAGGGAAAAAGCCAAGGGGACGTTCGCGCCCGGTGTGTACACTTCGGCAGAAGGTCAGTGCAGCCGTTTCTGAGTGCGAATTACCTCTTGCAGTTACCAGAACATCAAACCGAGAGTCACTCACTCAGTCACTCAATAAATGTACGACATTGGAGTCAGAATGCTGGTTGAGAATCCTGGGTCTGCTTCCGACTAGCTGTGTGACTTCGGGCAAACATCTTAAGATCTCTGATCTGGGACCAGCAGATGGTGTCATGGTATCATTGCTGGACTCCCACACAGTCGGCTGCAGTCCAAGTCCAGGACCTGGTGGCTTAAAACTCACACTGGGTACGTGTGTGTGCAAGCCCAAAATCCCGAGAGAACAGAGGAGGAGGGATTGTGGCATGGCCCTCCCCCCCAGGGAGTGATTTCTTGCTTTCTGTTTTCTCGTTTCTCCAGTGAGCGCATGCACCCTATAGCAAAATCCTCTCCAAAAATACATAAGTAACCATAAAACATCTCTGACCCCTAGTCCTCATCCGTAAACTGGGGCTAGCGATCGTTCCCACAGCGCCGAGGGTCCTGCACGGAGCACACCTTGCAGCACACACTTCCGCCACTCACACAGGCCACGAGGGGCCAGAGGGAATTCATGGAGGAGACAACGGGGGCCCTCAGGTCCGGTTGCCCCTCCTTGTCCAAGGTCATGCTCGGTCCTCCAGCCGGGAAGCTGCGGGAAACCTTCCAGGGTCACTGATCTACCCCTCTCGCCGGTGATTTGTATGAAGGCCCCACCGGGTCACAGGGTGAGACCAGAGAAGGTGCCCCAGCCCCAGGCTCCATGCTCTGGAAGCTCAGTGGGCACTGGCCAGCCCAGCAGGGGTGCAGGAAGTGCAGAGCCCTGGGTCGGTGGACGAGGGCCACTGCGCCTGGGCAGAGTGCTTGCGCCTGGAGTCGGCCAGCCCTCAGTCCTGCCGCTGGCCGGTGCTCAGGCTGTGCATGGAGAGGAAGCCTGAGGAGGGGAGCTGCCTTCCTTTGTCCCTGCCCCTGCTCACGTCCACACATGCATGGCTCAGGCTGGGCTTGGCAGAAAGGTGCGAGGGTTCAGGATGCCGACCTGTTGGCAGGAGCTGTTCTAGCCACAGCCCAGGGATGACAGCTGTGTGCCCCGGGGCAAGTCAAGTGCTCTCTCTGGACACTTTCTCCCTTTTAAAATGAGAAAGATATTCTAGGACCTTCAATCCTCACGTGAAAGGAAGGGTCTATGTCCCCACGGAAGGGTGAGGGGGGACCTGGAGCCTGGGCAGGAGGGAAGTAACCAGCACCTGAATAAAGCCAGCTGTCGCCATCAGGCCGAGAATCAGGGTCTCCTGCACCTGCCACGAGACTGAGGCTGAGCCTGAGCCTGAGGCCGAGACTGAACCTGGCTCTGCCACTCACCACGTGACCTTGGGCACCTCACGTGAACCCCAGCCTCGGTCTCCTCATCTGTAAAATGGGGATGGGAACACTGCCCATCCGTAGCTAAGTGAGAAGGCCCAGGAGCTGTCCAGCATGTGCTGGGCAGGGTAAGCGGCCATGACCGGAAGCCGTCGTTAGTATTATGCTTAGTCTCACTGCAGGAAGTGGGCTGCCCTGGGAGAAGCCCGGCTGGCATGCCCCAACCCCGCTGTGCTACCCTCAGACCAGCAGGGACCCTGGGATGCAGCTCGCCTTCATCCCGGTCCTCGCTGGGAGGCTCCGTCCCTGCAGCCTTGGCAGCCCCAGTTCCCAGGGGAACCTCCTCCCTGACCACACCTCAGCCTTGCACAGGCAGCCATGAGCATGTTTGCTCAGCCTCTTCTCAGAGCAGGGCTTCTAACCTCCCTGAAACACACAGCTCTTTACCACCAGAATGTGTCCAGGAATAGCAGGTGGCGTAGTGGTTAAAGTGCTGAACTCTCACATGGTCAACCACACTTCGAGTCCCAGACCTGGTGGCCTGAAACCCACACCGGTACACGTGCATGTGTGTCCAAAATCCCAAGAGGAGAATGGAGAAGGGATTGCGGCATGGCCATCCCTCCTTGGGGGTGATTTCTCACTTTTTCTCTTTCTCTGTTTCCCTGGCAAGTAAATGTGGCCTAAAAAAATTCTCTCTTTTTGAGAGAGTTTGGCTCCGTCACTGGACTCCCATATAGTCAACCACAGTTCGAGTCCCGGACCCGGTGGCTTAAACTCACACCAGGTGCATGTGTGTGTGTGCCCACGATCCTGAGAGGAGAATGGAGGAGAAGGGATTGAAGCGTGGCCATCCCCTCTGGGGGTGATTTCTCTCTTTCTGTCTCTCTGTCTCTTTGTCTTTCTGGCAAGCACACCGGCCCTATAGCAAAAAAAAAAACTCTCAAAAAAAAAAAAAAAAAAAAAAAAAAGAGAGAAAGAAAAGAAAAAGAAAAAGAAAGAAAGGAGAATGTATCCATATAGCATCTGCCAAGTAACAACAGAAATAAATCACACACTGAGGACAAACACCTCTGGGGAAATCCGGGGCCTGGGCTGACCCTGGGAACACTAAAGGCTCAGCTGGGTTTCTGGTTCCTGGAGGAAGGGAGCCCAGAACAATGGCCTCCTCCTCTGGCCCTGAGGCAGAGGTAACTAGGGGTCAGGACGCACCTTTGGGATAAGAAGCTCAGTCCATCGGGCCAGGCAGAAGAGCCCGGCTTGGGTGGTCTCCATAGGGATGGGGAAGCACAGTTTGAAGCCCCACCAAGCAGAGGATGTGGCCTCTGGGGGCCCTCTGAGCTCATGGGAGGGGTCACTAAAACAGAGGAGGTAGGCAGTGCAGCAGGTGGCGTGGCAGTTAAGGTGCTGGACTCCCACACGGCTGACCGCAGTGTGAGTCCCAGACCCGGCAGCTTGAAACTCATGCCCAGTACATGTACACGTGTGCCCAAAATCTCGGGAGGAGGAGGGAGGAGAAGGGATTACAGCATGGCCATCTTCCCTGGGGGGTGATTTCTCACTTTCCATCTTTCTGTCTCTCTCTCTCTCTCTTTCAGAGAGCGCATGTGCCTGATGGCAAAAAAACAAAAACAAAAACAAACAAACAAAAAACTAAAATGACAAACAAAAAGCAGACACCAGAGAGGTCTACCACGCTGTAAGGGGCAGGAAGGGTCACGCCTGGGTCTGTCAGGTGCCACAGCCGCTGTTTTCTCCATAACTCCAAAGTCAGGGCTCCCAGAGTGTCGGGTGCTGTACCTGGCCCCCTCCTGGATTGCACCCGTCCCCCACACTGCAGTGCACTCTTCTCTGGGGGTGGGGGGGCTGAGCGTGGCTGTGCAGTGCCCTGGCCCAGAGATGCCTGGGAGGCTGCCCGTGACCCCAGGCATAGCCCAGTAGCCACCCACAGGATGAAGCAGGGTATAACGGAGGCACCTCTGGCTTCTGTGGGACAAAATCCTGGAGGCCACCCTGGTGCCAGAGCGCCTCGGGACCAGGCTAAGGCCAGACTGGCCCTGCCCCCGCCCGGCTCAGCTGCTTCTCTGCCTCTGTGCTGGTTTGCAGCCTGTCCTGAGAATCCGCCTTCACTCACCCGCACAAGCAACTCTGCTCTCAGGGCCTGGATCTAAGACTCACAGGGCCAGTGGGAGTCGAACTCGAGACAGGATCGCTCTGACTGTAACTGCTGCCTCCACCTCCCCACTCCCCACAGGAGCATGCCCTGCGAACTGGCAAAGCACTCCCTTCCTGCTCTGGTGACAGCCGGTGGCCCAGCCAGGGGGTGCGTTAGTGCCTGTTTTACAGATGAAGAAACTCAGGCTTGGAGAAGTGCCCGGGTCACCTGCAGCTCCTAAGTGGCTGCACTTGGATTTGAACTCCGTTCTGCCTGACTGCTGGCCCTGCACCTGCTTCCCACTGAAAAAGGGAGCCTGAGTAAGAGCAGAGACCACGTGTGGGGTGGCGGAGAAGCCCGGTGGTTGGGTAATTCCCTGGGCAAAGCCCTCAGCCACCTCGCGCTACTCATGGGCTACGTGGCATCTGGGGGCACAGACTGGGGAACCAAGGGCAAGGAAGGGGACGGGATTACCACCGTGACTGTGTCCCTGGAGCTGTCCCTGGCCCCTGGAGCTACGTGGCCTCTTCCTACAGCTCACTGGGGAGCTCTCCCTCCCAGCAGATTGGCCACACGGCTCCCTCCTCCCACCCCAACTCCGTTACATCCAGACTGCAGCTCAGCCAGGCGGGTAAGGCAGAGAATGGGATTTTTACCTGTTAATTTGGCTTCTGGATCCCTGCTGCTTCCCAAGCCTGAACAGCTCCCAAAGGAGGGGAGGACAGGGGAAAATGTCACAGCAGTTGCAGGGGCTCCTCCCTGGGTGAGGGTGGCCTGGAGGGCTCCAGGGAACCAGCCTCCTAGGTCTGAAAGCAGGAAAGGGACCTGGCTACAGGGATCCAGCCACCTGCTCGTTCTTCCCGCCCTTGGCCAGGATGCAGCAGGAAGTCCCTGAGAGCTCACTGGCTGGGGGTAGAGGAGCCGGCCAGGCCCAGGCAGTGCCTGCCCACATGTCCCTCTTCCTAAAGCACCCTCTCCTAAGGGGCCGAGCCTCACTGCCTTGAGCACCTGCTTCATCTACTCTCAGTCCCCTTCCCTTCCACCCCTGTGCAACAGACAGCTAAAACCAGTATAATCCCCACTTTACAGACGAGGAACTGAGGTTCAGAGATGCCACATCACCAAAATTCAACACAGAGTTACTGTAAGACCAGCAATTCCACTCCTGGGCCTATTCCCGAAAGACCGAATCAGGGACTCCGACAAATACTCGTACACCAGGATTTGCAGCGGCATTACTCCTAGCGTCCCAGCGGAGTAAACCCTCCCACATCATCAACATCTGAATCGGTAAACACATGGATGTGGTATACCCTACAATGGTACAATGGAGTATTATCTGGACATCAAAAGACATAAAGGGGAGGTAAGGCACTGGGTCCTACAAGGAACGGGCAGCTTGAACATCACACTGGGTGCCTGTGTGTGCATGCCCCAAATTCCTGCAGGAGAATGGAGCAGGGACTGCGGCGGGGTCATCCCCTAGAGGGTGATTTCTCATTTCCCCTCTGTCTCTGTCTGGTGAGTGTATGTGCCCAAAAGCAAACTACAAATAAATAAATAAAAATTTTAAAAAAGGAGTGAAGGAATGATGCCTGTTACAAAGTGGATGAACTTCCAAGACGTTCTATGAAGTGGAAGCTGCCAGACACGGAAGGTCACGCGGTGTGATTCCACCTCGAATCAGTAAGTGCACACACAGGAAGCAGACCAGGGGTTGCCAGGGGCCGGGGGAGGGGGCTTCACGTGCACTGGGCTTTCTCTGCGGAGGATGAAAACATTCTGGAACGACGTATTGGAGGCAGTGGTGCACGATATTGTGAACCTACCAGGTACTACTAAATTGTACGCTTTCAAGTGGCTAATGTTATGTTATGCAAATTTCACCTTAATTTTAAAAATGGTGCTGTTAACTTAGTGATAGTCAAAGAGCAGGTAAGAGAGTGAGCCCTGTGGGCACAGCAGGTGGTGTGGTGGTTAAGGTGCTGGACTCCAACATGACTGACTGTGGTTCGAGTCCCAGATCTGGTAGCTGGCTTTTTCACTTTCCCTCTCTCTTTGGTCAAATTAAAAAATATTAATCCATAAAGTTAAATAAATAATTTTTAAATAAAAGAGGGCGCCCTGACTCCTGCGAGGGTCTTTCTGCCTCCCTCTGCTTCCTCTGGGGCCTAGCCTGTGCCTGCCTAGCATGGACATTCGCCTCTGCGGTCGCCCTGCCAGCAAAGCCTCCCTCCCTACTTCTGCTGTGAAAATCCCACCCAGCCTCCAAGCCCACTCTGGTCCCTGGTGCCTTCCCGGTCTCCGGGACGCATTGTGGTCTTGCGGCTCTGCCCCTCTGCAGCAAGCCGCCCCTCTGCTCCGCACTCAGCTCTCCCCCAGCTCGAGGGAGTGATCATGGCACACACCCTCGTACAAGTCAAATAATCTCCGTGCCACAGAGTTCTCGGCTCTGTGCGTGGCATACGGCTATCGCTCAATACACGGTGTCTGTCACACACTGGGGTCACTCCTGAAAGCCGGGGCCTGCTCACTGGTCTTCACTGCCCTGGCACAAGCAGAACGCCTCAAACTACTGCAACTGGGCCAGCAGGTGGTGTGGGGGTTAAGGCGACTGGATCCCACATTGCTGACCGCATCGTTCAAGTCCCAGACCCAGTGGCTTGAAAAGCACACCCTACTTGGTGCCGGGTGCCTGTGTCTGGTGCCTGATGCACTCGGGGATGTCTCTGGGTGCGAGCCTGGAGCCTTCCATACATGTGCATGTGTGACCAAATCCCGAGAGGCGAACGAAGTGATGGCAGTGTAGCTGCTCCCCGGGGGTGCTTTCTCACTTTCCCACTCTCTCTCTTTGTCTGTCTCTCTCCATGAGCACTATAGCAAAATTAAAAAAAGAAAGGAAAAGAAAAAGAAAAGAAATCCTGCAATTGGGGAAGAGCAGGGAAGAGAAGGCAACTTCCTACCTGGAGAGAGCCCGTTTTTCCGCAGGGCAGGAAGCCTGTCTTAGCCCACAGTTTATAATAAATGCAACTTCATTTCCTCTCGGCAGGGCTGGCTGCTGTGTGTGCACACACACTCACACATGTGCGCGCACACACACATACTCGCACACATCCACGTTGGCCCTTGGAAGAGACCTGCCCAGAGCCAGCTCCAGCTCCAGCTCCTTAGACGAGTCAGGCCCTGACGGAGCCCCGAGTGCCTCCACTGAGGGATCCCCAGGTCAGGGAGAGCAAAGCTCTCAGGAGACGGGCTCCTGCCACGTGCTCTCCCACATCAAGCCAGAGGTCCGCTCAGCACCCCCGCTGGAGGGCACAGAGCACGTGCAGTAAGCAGCTACTACAAGGACAAACACCTGAGGCCATCGAGGGTGGGGCAGCAGAGTGCAAGCAGACCTAGTAGCTACGAGCTGGGACAGGCGTCACGCAGACCCCGCTGACTCGGATTCCGCCAGTGCCTGGATCTGCAAATGCTGGACAAGTCTCTCCACCCTTTGAGCCTCGGTGTCCTCCTCCTAAGACGGCGATGATGAGATCTAGACTCGGGCTGGTCCAGTAGACTAGTGGTTACGGGAGCGGGATCCCACAGGCCAGCTCAGCTTCGAATCCTAGCCCTTGTGGCAGGAAGACAAGCCAGGTGCACGTACGTGCCTCGATCCCGACAGGATGCGGAAATGAAGACAGGATTGCGGCATGACCACACCCCACCAGAGAGTGCTTTCTCCGTCGCCTCTCTTTCTCTATCTTTCTGTCTCTCCATCTCTCTCTCTGGCAAGCACACACACCCTCCGACAATTAAAGAAAAGAGAGAGCCTCATGCCCCACCGAGCTGCTGCACAGGTTAAAGGAGAAGCCATGTGCCCAGTGCCCAGCACAGAGCCTGTACCGAGTACGGGCTCCAAGGGTGTGGTTATCACTGGAGTCCGTCTCCCCAGCTTACAGGTGTAGTAACCGGGGCCCAGAGCAAGCGGCGTCTGTGAGAGCGGCAGGACCCCAGCACTGCTGCCTCACTCCCCCAGGAGGCCCATGTCTCAGACGCACACACGCAGTAGCCGCTGCTGCCTTGGGTAACTGCCCCAGGGCTGGCCTTGGTGAAGGCTCGGCCTGCTGCATGGACAGGGCACGGGCTGTGATTACCCACTCGCCTCTGTGTGGACCGCACGCCCTGGGGGTTGTCCAGGGAGATAGCACAGAGGGGAGAAACACGGCTCTGAGAACAGAAGACCTGGGTTCCTGCAAGAGCTCCCCGTTTCCCGGCCGGGTGAGCTCGGCTGCAGGCTTTTGACCATGTGCTTTTCTTGGCCCCCATTGATGAACTCCTATTCATCTTTCGAGGCCCAATTCACATGTTCCCTTCTTGAGAAGTCTCCCATTTGTCCCAGGGCAAGTGTTCCCACTGCACTGTCTTCTCCGCCAGGTCTGTGAGGGCAGGGACTGCCTGGGGTGTCCTCTGGAGTGTCCTCAGCCCTGAGCGCCATGCCAGTATTTACACACCAGTGAGTCAGAACTCACTGAACTGTGATGAGTCTCCAAGACAGGACCCTGCACTGGCTGTTGGCCTGAGGGTCTTACTCACTAAACTTTGAATGCCCAAACACAGGACTCATTCAACTGCGTCCCCCTGTCCTAGGTTCATCTTCACTAGAAGTCTATGGGGTGGGGGGCTGCATGGTGGCAGAAAAATAGATGTGGTGTGTCAGAGGCCGACTCATGTGGGAAGTTCTGGGCTTGTATCTGGAGACCTCCCTGCGTACACCGGGCACAAACATGGCCCCAGTCAGGGGCTGGCTGAGGCTGGGGAGGATCAGGGCATGAAGACCCTGTTAGGAGTGGTCTCTCTCTCTCTCTCTCTCTCTCTCTCTCTCTCTCTCTCTCATTCAGGGAAGAAACCAATAAATAAACTTTTAAAAGTCTGTGGAACATGGGGACCAGCAGTTAGCATAATGGCTATGTTGCTGGACTCCCACGTAGTCGACCGCAGTTCGCATCCTGGACCTGGTGGCTTAAAACTCACACCGGGCGCGTGTGCGTGCGTGCCCAAGATCCCGAGAGGAGAATGGAGGAGAAGGGATTGTGGTGTGGCCATCCCCACTGGGGGGTGATTTCTCGCTTTGTCTCTGTCTCTCTCTGTCTGTCTGGCGAGCGCATGCGCCCTATAGCAAAAACCTCTTCAAAAAAAAAGAAAAAGTCTGTGAGACATGATCTCTATAATTATTGCCACACTTGCCTCGCTGGTTTAAACTAATGAATTTGCAATCATCATAGAAGTACTTCAGAAACTAAAGGAATTCTGTGCATGTCAAGTATCCGTACTAAACAGAACCCAAATACCAGACAGTGCCACGCCAACCCTTTCAGCACACCTCTGGAAGCGCTTTCAGATCTGCCATGGAATATGAATTAGTTGAAGATGGCAAGAAGTTCTCTCCATTCCAGGGAACGTACTAGAAAGACACAGCCTACCCTGATCTTGCCTCTCTGCTTGGCTATTGATGGACATGTTAAGAGCATGCTAATGTCAGAGGCACCTCTTCTCCTATTGACACTCAAAGCAAAGAGAAAGGCTTTGAGACCAGCATGTCCAGCCCAGGCACTTGTCTACCCTTAAGTCTCTTCATGCCAGGTAGTGTGGAGACACAGAGGTGGAGAGTGGCATGGCCCACTTCACTGAGTGGTGACGGACATCAGACCATCTGAGGTGGAAGGACCAGGCCTGGCACGAAAGAAGCTGAAATGAATAAGAATTCATTCTATTTCCTCTCAAAGGGTCCCCAGACACCACTAAGAGATTAAAAGTAAAATGTAGACATAGACAAGCATTTGCAATACATATGTACTGCAAAGGACTCAAATCTAGAATATATAAGGAACTGCTGTAAATCAATAAGAAGAGAAGAAAATAAACTAGTATAAAATTGGGTAAAAGGTTTGAATAGGGGACCAGCAGATGGTATAATGGTTACAGTGCTGGACTCCCATCTAGTTACTGCAGTTCTAGTCCCAGACCTGGTAGCTTAAAACTCACACCAAGTGCATGTGCATGCCCCAAATCCTGAGAGGAGAATGGAGGAATGGGATTGTGGCCTGGCCATCCTCCCTGAGGGGTGATTTCCTGCTTTTTGTCTCTCTGTTGAGTGCAAACACCCTATAGAAAAAAACTCTCTCTTATAAAAAAAAAAAAGAAAGAAAGAAAAAGATTTGAACAGATACTTCCCCAAAGAAAATATCCAAATAGTTGATAAGCACAAGAAGAGTTGCTCAGCATCATTACTGCCAGGGAAATGCAAATTAAAAACCACAATGAGATATCACTACAGACCCACCAGTGTCTAAAACTGAATGGATGAATGATGTCAAGTGTGAATGAGGAGGCAGAGAACACAGAACTCTTGCGCACTGCTGACCACACTATCAAACAGCATTTGATAGGGTCTGTTAAAACTGAACCTACGGGGAACCAGCAGTTAGCGTAATGGCTATGTCGCTGGACTCCCACGTAGTCGACCGTGGTTCGCGTCTCGGACCTGGTGGCTTACAACTCACGCCGGGCGCGTGTGCGTGCGTGCCCAAGATCCCGAGAGGAGAATGGAGGAGAAGGGATTGCGGCGTGGCCATCCCCCCTGGGGGGTGATTTCTCGCTTTCTGTCTCTATGTCTCTCTCTGTCTGTCTGGCGGAGCGCACGCGCCTTATAGCGAAAAACCTCTCCAAAAAAAAAAAAAAAAAAAAAAAAAAAACTGAACCTACGACAAGCATTCCGACGTGCAGTTACAAGAGAAATACCTGCGTATATCCACAGAAGGACATGGACTGGAAAGTTCACTGCAGGTTTAAACATAAGCACCAGAGACAGAAAACAATATGTTCTAGTCCACCCAGTTGCCAAAAACAGAAAATACCTGAAACACCTGAGTGACTTATAAAAATAAAGGTACATTCAGCTCACAGTCCCAGGTCCAGGGGCCTCCTCTGGTGGGGATTTTCTGTTTGCATCACAGCATGGCGGAAGATGGAAGAGCACGTGTGTCTGCCCCTCTTTCCCTCTCCTTATAAACCCACTTGGAGTCAATTACAGGGGCCCCGCTCTGAGCACTTCATCTCTCGCAAAGGCCCCACCTTTGACACCATGAAACTATTAGAGGAAACTTAATATTTTCACACTGAAACCTCAAAACATGAATTTTAGAGGAATACGATCTATAGCACAATCCACTGTCTATTCACAGATGGATAAAGAAATTGTCACATAGTCACACAATGAAAAAGAACGAACTACTGCTGTGTGCAACACCATGGACGGGTCATACAAGCATTATGATGACTGGAGAAGATGAGGATGAGTACGCGCTGTATGCTTCCACTGAGAGGAATTTCAGGACAGGAACAATTGCTTAACGGTGATGCAAGGCAGCAGGGTAGTCAGCTGGGGTGAGGGGGAATGGAGAAAGGACACCAATGACTGGGCAGGGCATAGGAGAGCCTTCTGGGCAGGTAGGATGAGAATGCTCTGCTAGATCGCCAGAAAAGTCGTGATGTATTTTTCTATGTTTTTCTATACAAAAAATGAGTCATGACTTTCCCAACGACCTAATACATTCTGATCTGGAAGATGATCACCTGGGGTATAAAAACTGAACTGCTCACTGAACATTTATGACTTTACTTACGTTATAACTAAATAATATCTATATTTTGCTATAGGGTGTATGTGCAAGCCAGAGACACAGAGAAAAAAAAAAGCACGCACCCACAAGGGATGGCCATACTGCACTCCGTACTCCATTCTCCTCTGAGGATTTTGGACATGAATGCACACACCCCGCGTGTTTTTCAGGCCACCAGGTTCAGGACTCAAACTGTGCAGTCAGCCATGTGGGATCCAGCTGCCTTAACCACCACACCACCTTACTGGTCCCAGGATTTTATTTTTTTTCTTAATTACCAGACTAGAGGATGACTGAAGGAGAGTTCACCATCCCGAAGGCCTACCAGTGCTATCATCTGTGACTCTCAGAGCCTAGAGAATGAGTCTCAGGTTTCCACGCTGGAATCCAGGCATTCTCGGCTCCCTCTCTTCCCTTCCACTGCATCTGACCGCCTAGAGAAGCCCTCCTCCTGCTCATTCTCCATCCCTGACTTCATGGAAGTCAACCGGCCACTTTTGGCCTCACTGCCCAATCTGCAGAAAGGGGGCCGTGCTGGCTGGACTCTGCTTGTAAAGAGAGCAGCGCGGTGCACATGGAAACGCCCTGCATCTCGGGGTAAAAGTGCCGAGTACATTCCTGGGATTGCTAGCAGATGTATCTTTGCATGTGGCCAAGCACATTCCAGCCAAATTGCAGTTACTACAGAAAGCGTGGCTTCCAATGGAAACGTGGCCTGTGCGTTTCTTCGGTATGAGGGACCTAAAGTCGTGCCATGAAGCAAAGGCCATCACGGGAAAGAGACGGCCATGAGTGTGATCTGGGAAGGTCCGGATGCTGGCATGGCCTCTCTGGCTTTGGAGCAGAAGAAGTCATGCAGAGCTCATCCTTGAAGGAGCCCAAGGTGGTGCCCAGCCTAGGGCTTCTCCAGCCGCTCCAAGGTCGAAGGGCCTGTGTTCAAAGTCTGCTTCTGCCCTGGTGTGCTTGGTGACCCTGGCAACCCCCTCACCACTTCTGGGCCTCAGTTTCCTCTTGCTCACGTCTCAGGATCCCTCCAACCAGAACCATTTATAAACATAGACATTGCTCACGTCTTCCATTCTGGACCACACCATGTCCCTTACTATTTAAAGCCTTATCTGTGAGCCTTTATGTTAGACTTAGGATGAAGGCCAAACCCATCACTATGGTCTGTCCCCACCAACCTCCACTAGAGCCACCGCCCCTTCACTCATTACACCCTAGCCACGTCGCTCTTCTCTCCACCCTCGAACACCCTAAAACTCATCCCTGCCTCGGGGCATTTGCACACACTGTCTTTTCCATTGGTCCCCACTTCTCCCCCATTCTGCATGGCCAGCTTCATCTGCTCTAGGGCACCAGCTCAGAAGACCCCTCGGTGAAGGGCTTCCCTGATCCCTCTAGATAAAGCAGCCCCTCTGCCTTATCCTTCTTCCTCTCACTCATGACAATGTGCCATCATTTGAACTCATAGCTACCTTATCTTCTGTCTGTCTCCTGCACTGGAGTATAAGCTCTAGACAGGTGACTGCTGTGCCTGTCACCATCAACTGCTCTGGCACCTACACAGCAGACACTCAGTAAATACCTGTGCATTTTTTTTTTTTTTTTTAGAGATTTCTGCTATAGGGCACACATGCTCACCAGAGAAAGAGACAAAGCAAGAAATCATTCCCCAGGTGGATAGCCATGCTGCAGTCTCCTCTTCTCCGTTCTCCTTTTTTGGGATTTTGGGCACACATGCACACTCGCCCAGTGTGAGTGTCAAGCCTCCGGGTCTGGGACTCGAACTGTGAACAGGCACAATTAACCACACCTTAACCTTGGCCCCAATATCTGGATTTTCAGTCCTTCCAGGCAGCATTGCAGAGCTCCTGCTGCCCTTGGAGGCCGATTTAAGAGCTGCCCAAAGGGAAGATGCTGTGACAGTGCCAGGTTCTCTGCATCTGAGTGTCATGTAACTGTACGATTAGTGGGGGACACTGACTCCAGGGCTCCGATGGTCATACACCAACAACCAGGAGCCCTGAGCTGGGAGGCTGACGGCTCTGGGCCACCTGCTGGCTGAGGAACAGGTGTGTGACTCAGTCTCTCCGGGCTGTGCTTTTCTGCCTGCCAGTGGGGCCAAGGGCTCCTGCCTCAGCCGTGAGCCAGGTCAGGATCAAGCAGATAATTAAGGTGGTTCGCTCAGACATCGGACGCTGTCAGGCGGCACCGCAGGTGAACTGACAAGGACACAGAAACAGAGTCGGGGGTGTATGCTGCCAGGCAGAGTCTGCGTCCCACCCCTCCGGAGACAGCTAGGGGTTGGAAAGAAAGGGCCTTCTGGAGCTGGCCTGCCCTGGATGGGCGCCCTGGTCCAGCCGGCTTGGAGCTGGGTGCCCTTAGGCACATGCACAACTTTGCTCCTTTGAACTTCAGATTTCCGTTTGCAAAATGAGAAGAGCAATCCCCTCACCTGGGGCTGCTAGCACTATTAAGCAGATCACCTACAAAAAGGGCTTTATTCTTTCCAAAGCACTATGCAGGAGGCTCTGCCTTTTGAAGTCTTACAACATCAAGTTGTTATTGTAACCACTCTCCCTAAAGAGGAAGAGGGACCGGGTAACAGGGGAGGCGTCCTCGCTTCCTGGGACCACAGGCTCACACAGCGGGACGCCCTCTCTAAGCGGCTCAAGCATCATCAGCCGCATCTCACAGATGGGTAAACTGAGGCTCAGATAGCTTGCTCCAGGTCCTCTGGGTATGGTGGTGGGGCCCTGGGCAGCCTCGGGAGCCTTCTCCCCGTGGAGGACTTGGCCGGGGCAGCACGTCTGTTTCTTGGAGAGCAAAGCTCAGGGTGACCCGGGTAGATGCTTGTGCCTGAGGTAGCCATGCACCCTGGGTAGACCCCTGGCCGTGGGCCGCTGAGAGCTCCGTGAGGGGCCAAGGCCGGCCATCCGCCATGAGCGTGCACCTAGGAGTATGCGCACAAGGGGTGGTGTGCCTGGGAGGAGGGGACCCAGCCCCGGCCCCAGGAGCGCCATCCTGCAGAGCAGCAGGGACTTCATTGTGCTCACCTCGGCCTCCCTAGACGAACAGCCACTGGCCCGTCCTGCCCACGCTGCTCACGAGTGGCTAACGGTCCCCCAGCCCCTGACTGGCCCCTGAGCTTCTGCCCCGCTCCGTCACTTCCCTCCTCCCCCACTGCACGCTCAGTCCTGGGATGGTGCCATTTTGTCCCCAGCAAGCAATGAGACGAGATTAGGGGGACAGAGAGACAAGGGTGTTAGAGGGGCGAAGGCTGGCAGAGAGAGACTCTGGGGCAGAGACTCCATGGGATGGGAAGAGGGCAGGGCCCGGAGAGGCCAGGCAGGCTAGCCGAGGGGGAAAGATGGGAGAGGAATTGGGTTCCAGAGAAGCTGCAGGGGCGGGAGGCAGAGAGAGACCCAGGAGGCCCACAGGAGGGAAGGAGATGGATGCCGAGACCCCAGAAAAGGGGAAATTAGAGCCTAAGGGAGAAACTCATTAGCGGAGACAGACAGGCACGGGCTCATTTATCTGGCCTAGTCCCAGGGAGCTTCTGAGAAACGGTTCTCCTTTTGCAGGAGGCAGGGGGGGAGCCTCAGCGGAGGGAGGACGGGGCAGGGAGCTGCAGACCGAGGGCCAGGTCACTGGCCTTTGAGCCGCAGCTTTCCCACCAAGGTAAAGTGACAGAAGCGTACCTGCTCAGCCGCCGAGCGCGCCATGAGAACTACACGGTTAAAACCGTGGACAGCCCGGTTATTATTTTAATTTGCTTATTTCTTCTTCTGAAAGAGAGAGAAGGATCTGACAGGACCTTCACACCCAGACCCACAGCTAGTCTCCATCGCAGGTACACACATGTGCCTGGCGTGTACACAGGGAGGCCTCAGGATGCGAACCCAGGACCTCCTAGCCCGGTCCCACCTCTCAGAGCTGCATGTTACTTGCACCACAGGGTGGCCGGATGCTTGCATGAGGCCCTCCTACACAGCTCCAGTCCCCAGCGGTAGGTGCCAGTCTACCGGCAGCCTTGCTGCGGCTCCCAGATCAGTGAGACGAGCAGCTGGCTCAGCCAAGCTGACAGATCGAATTAAACCAGCACGCTTTCCTACGGCTGCTGCAGTGAACGGCAACCGCGCCGTGGACTGAAAACCACGCAGACTTGCTGCCTTAGGCTGTAGAAGTCCGAAGTCCTTCCAGGCAGGTCTCACTGAGCGAGAACCACAGCTCGCCATGTGCCTTCTGCAGGCTCCAAGGGGAAACCCTCTCCCTCGTCTTCTCTGGGTTCTAGAAGCTGCCATGTTTCTGGGCTCAGGGCCCTTGTTCTTCCAAGGCAGTGCTGATCAATCCAGCCCATCTCAGGCAGGGTCCCTCTGGTACTTTCTGCAGTCAAACTACCTCTTGCCTCGTTTTAGGGCCACGGGATTAGACTGACCCTACCTTGATAAGCCGCGGTAGCTTCCGCACCTCAAGGTCCTTAACCACCTCCACAAAGTCCTTTGAGCCGTGGAAGACGTTCAGCCATGGAAGGCCTGGACCTTGGTCTGCCGACTCCCTGCCCATGCTCCCTCTGCTAAGGCTACCTCCCCCACCTCCTGCAAAAGGAAAAACCATTGCTCAGACACTCTCTGGGATTAGGCTCAAAGGTTCAGAGGTTCCAGATCAGGACATGGTCATCTTTCAGGAGGCATCGCTCTGCCCACCTCGCCACCCAGCGCTCAGCAGTAGCGCAGTGACACCGGCGCGCAGTCAGACAGAGAGGCCACGAGAACAGGGCGCTGGGGAGCGCTCCATCGGAGCTGGGCTACGGACAGCGTGCTAGCACGGTAGGTCCTGTCTGGGAAGGCCTCTCTGAGATTTCCAGCTTCCCTGGGCACAGACCAGACCTCTAGGGAAGGAAGAAGAACTCTCAGGAAATAAGACCGCAGCTCGGAACTCCAAAGAATGGCAGTATCAGGAGACTTAAGCCTGTTGAGAAGGGGCTTGCCAACCCCGGCCCCTGCTCGGATGTGCTGGGCTCCCCAGGTCAGCGTCCTAACCTCGCTGTGATCCTTATCGTCACGAATTGCCCCGGACCCTGGGCCCAGTTCCACACACTGCACCCCGGGCCAGGAGCTTACATACAGCTCTGGGACTCCTCCTAGCCCCACCTACTGTGCTTCCTCCCCGGAAGGCCCACACCGGCCACCCGCATAGTAGAATCACCCTGGGCTCCTGGAGCCCGCTGCTCCCTGCGCAGGCAGCCGGAAGTGCCTGGAAGCACCCACCCCTCCCCGCACGCCCATGGCGGCCCTCAGCCAGCGTCTGAGGGCGTGGGAGGATGAAAGCCCGGCTCTCCTGTCTGAAGCTGAGATACACTTGGGAACCCCCAGGGTTCCCCAGTCAGATCAGCAAGAGCAACCCTCTGCAGGCCTGTGGCTGATGCCCCTGGCTCGAGCACCCCCGTGCAGGGGGGACATCCTCCCCATCCCTTTTCTGCCCCCCCCCCCCAACCCCCTTGCCGGTTTCTCCTGGGACATGATCCCTAATACCCCGTCTACAGTCCCTCCGTGCACAGAGGCTGGTCTCGGGTCTGTTCTGGGGCAGTGGGCTATCACACATCCAAGGAGACTTCGGAAGTTTGTGGACAATTTTAAAGTACCAGTTTATTTTGGTGCCAAAAATGTTTTGAAATGCATACACGGTTGTTACATAGTATGCACTTCCATAAACTTTTACAAGACCGCTTGAACATTATTCCATTTCCCAAGAGCCCTTTGAAGTGAGTGTTGCAAATATTTCCATTTTTCAGATGCGAAAACCGAGGTCAGAGACCTTTAGTAACGCCCCCACATTAGCCCACCCCTAAGCCCGCAGGCCTCTTTCCCTCCCTCTGTGGCTTCTCCAACTCCCTGGAGATTCAGAGACACGGGAATAGAAACGAGGTTCTGGGGAGATGGACTCAGCAGAGGACAGCAGTGAAACCCCTTGTGGGGTCTTGGGTTTCATCAAAGTCAGAAAAAATATAGGTTCCTTATTTGCCAACTCCCCGAGCCAGGTTCCCACACTGTGATCCGATGGGCCCGTCCGCGGGCTGCCTGGAGTCTGTGCTCCCTGGGGCCATCGTCAAGCCCAGCCAGGCGGACTTGTTTGTAGAGCAGAGGCGGCTCCAGGGGCCCCTGAGGCGCTGGCAGGGCCCACTGCCAGGGCTGCCCAGGTGCTGGCTGGCAAGAAGCTATTAACTCGCCGTTCCGTGCCCATCCCACCCCCAGCCCAGCTCCCTGGGGGCCCTTAAAGGGAGGAAAAGGGAATCATAAAAAGCCGCTCTCTCCTCCCGGCCCCAGCAATCGCTGGATTCCTGCCTGGTTTAAGCCTTGGAAACAAAGCTGATCTCTGGGCCTGCCCATGGC
Organism: Tupaia tana; assembly: GCA_026018925.1. Lineage (NCBI taxonomy): Eukaryota > Metazoa > Chordata > Mammalia > Scandentia > Tupaiidae > Tupaia > Tupaia tana. Next base: position 60,136,813 of record JAKSZU010000012.1, read on the forward strand.
CTGGCAGAGGGGGCAGCAGTAATGAATGAACTGAGCTGTCATCGGTAATTCCTCTCCTGCCCAGCGGGCGCCCTCTGGGTGGGCAGGTTATGGGCCAACAGCCTCCTCTGCTGGGTGGAAACGCGCTCTTGACTGCTGACACGGGGCTGGGGTAGGGGTCTTCACTTCCCTGCACATCCCGGATCCTGGAGACCCACGGCGGCTTTTAAGAAGAAAGCAGGGGGGACCAGCAGGTGGCGTGGTGGTTAAGGTGCTGGACACTCCCACATGGTCGACCACGGTTCAAGTCCTGGACCTGGTGGCTTGTTTTCTCACTTTCCTCTCTTTCTCTCTGTGTCTCTCTGTGGTCAAATTAAAATGAAGGACTGAATGAATAAATAAACAAATCTTAAAAAAAAAAAAAGAAGGAAGCGGGAGCCAGACAGAAGAGCTGCAGTAATGCAGCCGGACATGGGAAGGCCATGGGTTGGAATCCCAGGGCCTCCCTGTACAGGTTGGGGTGTGCGATGAGCCTGTGACTGGGCTGGCTGAGGCTGGGGTAGATGGCAGTGTCAAGACTCTGGTGGAACGCTCTCTCTCTCTCTGTCTGTCTCTGTCTCTCTCTGTCCTGAGAAGAAATAAATAAAGAAGTAGTTCAGGAGTCAGGTGAGGTGTATTGGACCCAGGGTCTGACCCCAGGCCACCACCTTCCGTGCTCTGTGGGTGGCCTCCCGGGCCTGGTTCCGCTTCCTGGCCTGGCCGTCCTTCTGGGCTTCTAATGAGCCACAGGGAGAGCGAGCTCCTTGAGGGAGGGTTATGTCATTCCTCCTCATAAGTTTCAGCTAACATAGAAGACATACCCATTCAAATAACTGTTCTAAGAGATTAAAAGTGATTTTTTTTTTTTTTTAAGTGCTATTGGTGGTAATAAGAAAGCGGGTCTAAGGCTGAAAGGTCAGGGAGGGCTTCCTGGAAGAGGCAGAAAGTAAAGCCCTGGGTATCAATTAGCTAAAGTCAAATGAGAAATCATTACCTAAGAGCCACCATTGTCTCTAATCATTAAATCAAATCAAATCAAATTTGTCTCTAATCAAAATTCCACTTTACAGATGAAGAAATGGGGCTGAGAGGTGAAGCTCCTGCCCAAGGTCACTGAGCCAATAGGCCGAAAGCAAGCACTCGAACCCGAGTCCAGATGTCCACCCAGGACCCTGCTCTGTTCCCCGAATCAGGCTCAGGCGTGACCGTTACAGGGCTGGTACTGGGCTTCGGGAGCTCCAAGTTGGGAGAAAGTGTTTCTGCTGGGCCAGTGGAGACTGGCTTCCTGGAGGAGGTGTCTTCCAAACACGGAAGCTTTAGGCCAGCAGAGAAGGGAGGACTAAGTGTATTCATTTCTGGAGGAGCGGACTGTGCGCAGGCAAAAGCACAGAGCGGGAATGCAAGGCGGTGTTGGTGAACAGCCTCGTTTGACAGATGTCCAAGAGACACTGTTGGAAAATAACGTCCCAAGGATTTCCAGAATATTTTGTCATTGAAATACCAGTGGAGATGGCAGTGGGTGCCACTGGGATGTCTTGGATTAGTGTCCCCGAAGTCCATGTGGCAAGGCCATCCCCCAAGGCAGAAAACAGGCTACAGACTGCCGTGTGACCAGGAGCGGGAAGGCAGGAAGGACGGCTGTGGGAAGGGTGGCACGGCTCGGCAGGGGCCGGTGCGAGGCTCCTCCCTGGGGCCCCTGGGAGTGACGGGGCCCCTGGGAACAGTGCTGGGGTGGCGGCTGACTGGCTCCTTGCAGGCTGAGGTTCTGGCTTTTGATACGGAGACAAGCAGCTTAGAGTGGGGCATCTTTCGGGGCTTGGGAGGTGGCATTTGAGGGAGTCGGGTTGGAGACTGGTAATAGAAGCCACCCTGGGAGGGACCGAGGAGCAGAGGGCCAAGGACTAGGAAGAGGGGCGGTCTCTCCATCAAGAGGACAGTGGGCATGACCCTGCGTCCAGACCTGGGCTGCGCTGGGCGTGGCGCTGGGTGCTGGCGGACACGGTGAGGCGGGGAAGCGGGAAGGGGAGGCAGGCCGCGGAGGCAGGCCATGGGCTCCAGCCCATGCTCGGCCCACTGGGCACCACACGCCAGCCTGGGTCCAATCACTCAGTGCCCCTGGGTCTCCCTTCCTTCACGTGAAGAAGCGAGCCTGACGATGCCCGTGTCGTAAGGTGGGGACCGTAGCAGACAGTGACACAAGTCAAGGGCTGGGACAGGTGGCCGGCAGGGGTGGATGGTTTGCTCCCCTGGCACGCTGCTCCCAATGGCTTCACTCTTCCTCGAACCCCAAGCTGGTCCAGGACAGGGATGTGGCACTGGCTCTCCCTCTGCTTAGAACTGCTCGTCCTGGATCTTAGCACAACCCATTCCATTCCATTCCAGTCTCTGCTCAAATGCCACCTCCTCCAGGAGGCCTTCCTGGACCAGCCTGTCTTGGACAGATCTCGAGCTCCCCCGTCATTCCCTGCTGACATCACGCTTCCCATTCACCTGTTCAGAACTTGTTTCTCACCCCCTGAGGGCAGAGACCCCAGCATGTGGAAGATGCCGCATGCGCAGGGGACACCACACTGACGGGTGAGCGATAGCAACGCCTGACCCCGCTCTGACTACAGCTCCTCCAGCAGCCCCGGTGCACTCCTCTGACTCAGACAAGCCACCGCGTCTGTCTGGGTGCGCTTGTCCTAAAGCTGAGATCTGGGGGTCCCTGGGGCTTGGAGGGGCCCGGCTGATGGACCTTGAAAGCAAAGCACAACAAAAAGTAATGACACTCGTCAGCTCTAGTGGACCATGAAGTCCTGACATCCTGGGGGGGGGGGGGGGGGGCACGTCTTCCGAGTCCAACGCTCTGAGCACACGTCTTGTCACGGCTTCCTGAGGAGCAGACAGCCTTTCAGCAGGTCTGACGGGCGGGCAGGCGGGGTTCCCAGAGGGCCAGAACCGCACTTCTGCTTCCTGTACTCGGAGCTAGAGTGGAAACCCAGCGTCCCCTCGGCCACTGCTCCTCTGGCCTCACCTGGCAATGGTACAGTGGCATTTTTCAAACTTGCAATTAGGCAGATAATATGAGGGGGGTCTTCAAGAAGTTTGTGGAAAATGCATGTTATGCAAACACTTGACATGGATTTCCTTTTTTTAGTATCAAAATAAACTTGCACTTTAACCCCATTTTCCCACAAGCTTTCTGAAATCCCTTCGTATTTACCAGTTGGGAAGTATCTCTAAAATTCTGAGTTTCCGATTTCTTTTCAAAATGTCAGAAGATCTGGAAATACCGTAGCCGAAAGTAACTTCTCTCTTCAGAGGCATCATGACTTGAAGTGAGCTGCAGTCCCTACCACTCCCTGGTGTCTCTCAGACAAGAAAGCTACAGTTTATGGGCCAGCAGGTGGCGTGGAGGTTAAGGCGCTGGATCCCACATGGACAACCGCAATTTCAGTCTTGGATCTGGTGGCTTGAAAATCACGCTGGGCCTGTGTGTGTGCCCAAAATCCCAGGAGGAAAATGGATGAGAAGATGTAGTGAGGTGGCCACCCCCACCTCCGGGGTGATTTCTTTCTCTCTCTGTCTCCCTCCAGTGAGTGCACATGCTCTATGACAGAAACTAAAACAAACAAATCCAAAAGAGAAAAAGCTAGTTTCCTTGTCCATGAGCACCGAGCCTGGGCAGCTCGTTGGTTTGTTCTTCACTCAGTCTGCTCGCTTATCTGTGTGAGCCGCGTGGCAACTGTAGGAGTGAACGCGATCCCTGGCCCAAGCCCCCTTTGCCTCAGTTTCCCTACCTGTAAAGTAGATCTTCCCGACTACGGTCAGAGACGCTATCTTCCCTACGACGGCCAGAGACGATAACGAATATGAATGCGGCCAGACTGTGGCTGCTACCTAACGCATGCTCATAAATATCCCCCTCCTTCCTGCCTAGCTAACCCGGCTCACTCATTCATTCGTCAGTCAGCATCTAAGCACTGAGCAATGTCTCTTTGCCAAGGACTGTGCGAGACTCTGAGGACGTGATGGTGAGCAAGCCGACACTGTCCCCACTCCTGTGACACTTGCAAACTATTTGCAAATAAATAAGCCAGTAAATCAACCTATAATTCCAGTTTGAATGTGAGCCATGAAGCCAATAAGCAGAGTGAATGAGAGAGAAGGGGAATGTCTTTCCAAGGAGGTGGGTCGGGGCTGAACACTGAAGAATGAGAGAGGCCTCCCAGGTTGGAAGCCCGGACAAGTACTCCAGGGACAGAAAACAGCCTCGGCATGGCCCTGAGGCAGGAAAGGGCTTGCGCCATTCTCAGAACATCAGCGAGGCTGTGTGGATGGCGGGTGGAGGGCACGAGAGGAAGGGTGGCTGGACCTGGCGAGCAGGCAATGGCTGGATCACTCAGCGCATTGCAGACTCTCCCCTTGGAGGGTTTTTTTTTTTATTCTTTTATTTTATTTTATCCATTCAATCACTGTACATCACTGGGCTTATAAAGTGAATTTACTCAACGTAAATACACCTCACACCATTCCAGCTGAGGACACTATAAATATTATCATCAACAGACAACAATCCATTTCTGTGTCCCATAAATGCCTTACCTCTCTATTTTTCTCCTTAATTTCTTTCATCATGGGGGTTTTATTCTAAGTGCAGCAGAAGTCACAGAACGCCGAGAGACAGTTAATCCAAATGGCGTGTTTCAGAACGCCTACAGAACAACAGTGAGCCACCACTACAGACCCACTAACACGGCTCAGATCCAAAGAACTGGTAATACTGAATGCTGGCAAGGCTGTGGAACAGGGACTTGCATTCACTGCTGGTGGGAACCCAACATTTTAAAGGACAATTTGGCGGCTTCTTACAAAACTAAGCACACCATACGATCTAACAGTTGCACTCTTGGTGTTTACCCAGCCAGTCAGGAACTGAGTCCACACAAAAGCCTGCAGGCAAGTGTTTACGGCAGCCTTAGGCATGAGGGACGAAAGGCTGGAAGCAACCCAGATGTCTTCAGTAGGTGAACGGGTAAACAAACCAGCACCTTCGTACAATGGGATACTCTTCAGTGATGGAAAAAAATGAGCTATCACGCGTGAAGACTTGAGCGCCTTCATGCTCATTGGGTAGTAATAGACGCCTGTCTGAGAAGGCTCCATGACATTCTGGAAAAGGCAAATCTAAGGGAACGGTGGTCGGCAGGGGCTTGGGGGAAGGAGGGAGAAGCGAAGAGATGGGGGTTTTCAGTGAAATGACTGTATGATATGGTAATGGGGAATGCATGTCACTGCACACGTGTCAGACCCCGAGAATGTAGCATGCAAAGAAAGGAGCCTGATGTCAACGGGGGACTTCAGTTAACAAGAAGGTGTTGGTATCAGTGCAGTCATAGCAAGTGTATCACAGCAGTGTAAGGCGCGAATAACGGGAATGTGCGTGTGCTCCTCGGGGTAGGGTGCATGTGTGTTCCGGGGTGGGGGGAGGGTGGGTGTGTATTTGGGGACTCCGTATTTGCGGATCAAGCTTTTTGATCCAGTCCTTGCTGGAGAGAGACGGGGGTGGGGGGTGTGAGAAATCACCCTCAGCAGGAAGGGCCATGCCACAATCCCTTTTCCTCCCTTCTCCTTGGGCTGTTTTGGGCACTCATACACCCAGTTTGTTTTTCAAGCCACCAGGTCTGGGACTCAAACCGTTCAGTCGGCCATGTGGAATCCAGCCACCCCCAACCTCTGTGCCTTCTCCTGGCCCTCTGATCAAATTTTTGTTGTTGCAAACTTATACCTGTTATAGAAACATAAAGTCAAAACATTTGAAAAATCTCCCTCAAAAATTTGTTTAAAAAACATGTTATATATTAGAAAAAAACATCTGGGTTCAGTGGAGATCTGGATTTGGGGGGGTGCATGAGAGGAGGTGGAGAGACCAGCTATTCTGGCAAGAGGTAGTGGTGGCTTTGGTGAGGGTGGTGACGGTGAGAGGGGTGAGCTCTTGGGGAGGTAGAAGGGACAGGACCTGAGGATGGGGACACGGAGGAGAGGGGTGGTGAAGGAGGGGAGAGTCAGGGGGTCCCTGGTAGTGACCTTGGACACTGGCTGGACTGAGGCTCCCCACTCACTGCGGAAGGGGGAACAGGATGGGAGTGAGGGAAGATACTAAGCCCACAGGGGTCCCGATGGGGCATCCAGACATCAGGAGCTGGAGTGTGGGGAAGAGGAGTCTGGCCAGCATAAGGGAAGCCCCACCGGAGACCCTCCATCTCCTCCCCTCCCCGCGGCTGCCTCCAGGAGTCTGCACACTTTCCCAGTGGCCTACGGGGACCCAGGAGCCAGCCAGGTAGACCGCGCAGCTGGGCTCAGGAAGGGAGGAGCGGAACTGGGGCAGGTCGGAGCAGGAGTGGCGGCCGGCTCAGAGGGGGGTCCACGGTGAGGTGGAAACAGCCAAGAGGTCAGGAGCCCTGACCTGGCACAGCAGCCAAGCACAGGGCCAGCAGGTGGCGTGGTGACTGAGGTGCTGGACTCCTACATGGCTGACCACAGTTTGAGTCCTGGATCTGGTGGCTTGCTTTCTCACTTTCACCCTCGCTCTCTATCGCTCTCTAGTCAAATAATAATAATAAGTAAATAAAATTACATTAAATAATTCTTAAAAACAAGAAGCAATGGTCACCCTTTGTGGGAACTCCGGGTCCCCATACCCAGGTCTAGCACCGCCTCAGGTCTTCCTCCACTTCTCCTGGCGGAGTCCTGTCGTCTGGCCTCCAGGACTCGGGTGGGGAGCACAGAAGGTGAGAGGGACAGTTGGCACCCACTTCCCTCCGATTCAGAGGAGGGGACTGAGGCCTGGCGGGGGTGAAGGACTTCTGCTCACACGGTGCTGCCTCAGAGCAGAGCCCAGAGCCCGGGTCTCAGATGCCCACACACCTTCTTCTCTGCTGGCCCTCCCCGGCAGCGGTCACCCACGACAGGAGCCCCCGAGGGCCAAGCCGTCCTGAACTCTCAGCTCGGGTGTCTGGCCTGTCCCCGGGCCGCCCACAGGGGATCCCTGCCATGCGGTCAGTAACACCCTAGACACGGAAAAGCAATCTAGGGGACAGAGGACCCGGGGACAGACTAGGACAGCCGCCGGGAAGCCATCAGGCCCCTGGAAAGGTTAGTGGAGATCATGGCTGGAGTGGTGGGGTCCCCGGGGCAGAGCTGGCTGCTTCCACCCACAGCCCCAGCCCAGCCCAGCACAGCACGGACCTGCCAGTGACCCCGATAGGGCCCTGGGGCCAGCCACGGTAAGAAGCACTGAAGAGTCCGAATGCTGGTGCCAACTATGTGGTTCAAGTCCCGGACCTGATGGTTTGAGAAACACCAGGCGTGTGTGCCTGCATGCCCAAAATCCTGAGAGGAAAATGGAAGGGAAGGGACTGCAGGGTGGTCATTCCCCGAGGGGCTGATTTCTCACTTTCTCTGTATCTCTCTCTATCTCTCTCCAGCAAGCACACGCACCCTATAGTAAGCTATTAATAAAAAAAAAATCAATAATGAAAATATTGTATTAAAGAGAGTTCAAATGCCTTGACTTGTGGAAGAGAGAATCTGGCCTCATGCCCCTACTAAGCCATGGGAGGCTCTGGCAAGCTGGGCACAAGATCCAACCAGGCCTGGAGAGGACGAGGACACACAGCAGAGGTCACGTTACAGAGAGAGCAAAATGTGCCCCTGCCCAGGCTCCGCCCACTGTGGCTGACTCGGGCCCTGCTTGGAATCCAAACACTTGTGCAAGTCTGTCCACGGACATGAAGAGGCTTGATGCATGGTGTGGAGAGTCCAGCATTTCTGATTTCAGATCCTGATGCTGTGTGACTCTGGGCAAATTACACACCCACTCGAGGTGTCGGTTTCCTCGTCTCTAAACCAGGTGAGAGGAGATGGAGCCTACAGAGCCCCGAGCACTGCATCAGGCACACGGCAAGTTCAGGGTCAATGCTGGAGACACGCACAGGCCAGACACACGACCATCCTCTTGTCCCCAGGTCATGCCAGGCCAGACACACGACCATCCCCTTGTCCCCGGGTCATGCCAGGTCAGACACACCACCATCCTCTTGTCCCTGGGTCACACCAGGCCAGACACATGACTATCCCCTTGTCCCCAGGTCATGCCAGGCCAGACATATGACCAGGCCAGACACACGACCATCCCCTTGTCCCCAGGTCATGCCAGGCCAGACGCACGACCATCCCCTTGTCCCGGGGTCACGCCAGGCCAGACATACCACCATCCCCTTGTCCCTGGGTCACGCCAGGCCAGATGCACAACCATCCCCTTGTCCCCGGGTCACGCCAGGCCAGACGCACGACCATCCCCTTGTCCCCGGTCACGCCAGACCAGACGCACGACCATCCCTCACCCCAGGGTCACGTGCAGCCGATGCCGTTTCTCTCTCACCCTCCCAGTCCTGGTCAAGCCCTCTTCCCGCCGTGCCCCGACCTGTGAGGTGCAGGAGGGCTCTCCATGCCCCACTCCCCGCCTTGCCAGGAGTCCCACCCTGCTCAGCTCGAATGACGGAACTGGTGGCCAAAGGGGGAAAGGTCCCTGACCCGAGGCCTGCGGACTAGAAGGGAGCGGAGTGAGGGGCCCCAGGTCCCCAGGGCTGCCTTGTCCCGTGGCTGCTGCCAGGCCTACAGCCAGAGCCCTAACTCACAGTGAGCAAGCCTGCCAGGGCCCCTGCGGTGAGAGGGGAAGTCCCGGCAGCAGCCCACGCCCAGGCACTAGAGAGGAGGCGGTCGGTCGCCTGAGCACAGCGGACACTCCTGTGGCACGCCCACGACTCTGGCTGCCTGCGGGGTAGGGGAGGGTCATGACATGAACCAAGGGCGCCAGGCCATCGCTCTCCACCTCATGAGGGAGGTGAGTAAACTTAAACATGGAGAAAGGAAGGAGGGCTGGTCACGGAGCACGACGGTTACACACAGACCCACGCGGCCACGCACAGCTCGGATCCCGGTTCTGGTGGCTCAAAAGACATGCTTGCACATGTGTGTGCCCCAGATCTCGGCAGCACGGAGAGCAGAGGAGCGGGGACTGCAGGCGCCGTTGCCCTCTCGCGCGTCTCCCTGTCTCTGGGGCAATTTAAACAACACACCTGTAGAAGGGGCAGAAAGCAGGCCTGGGGACACGGAAACCCAGACCAGCCCCCGACATGTGCCCATCAGGCTCACGCCGAGCCACTGACCTCCCTGAAACCTTGGCGAGGCACCAGGAGGCCCTGACAGGAGGGTGCCAGCAAGGCCAGCTGTCCAGGTGGCGTGGTGTCTGTGTCGAGCTCGAGAACCAGCAGGAGCACACGACCGTGACCACGGGCGCTGTGCACGCCAGGAGACGGCAGAGGCCACAGGATCGGGGTCACAGACCCGCCCACTTCCCAGCGATGCCAACTGGGCCGTCACTTGCATGGCTGGGCCTCGCCCCCTCACCTGTAAGATGGGGAAGAGCCAGCCCTCCCTCCTTGGGCGTCCGCGGGTAAACTGCAAAAGCCGAGTGAACGGCAGGCCCGAGCTGGCTGCTCCCGAGAGTCCTTTGGTTTGGGGTTATAAGCAGGATGAAGGGGGCATTTTCCATCCACCTTTCAGTGCAGGACTCACCGGGGGGTCAGGGCAGAAACCCTCTCCCCAACATGAGCCCAAAGGCAGGAAGCCTCCCCATCCTCAGCGCCTCCACACTCTTCCAAACCACGGCCCCCCGCCTCGCTGGCCTGATCACGCCAGGCTGGGATGGCCTGTTTGGGGTCTGTCTCCAGGACAGAAGTGCGGGGAGGACGGGGTGGGCTGCTGCCGCCGTCTGCATTCCCAGCACCAGGCACAGCCTGAATGTCTGGGGCTTGCCCGCGGATGAACGGATCGATGCCCGCCTCCTCGTCTGTCCTGGCTCTGGCTCTGGTTCCTCCTGACGGAACAATGGTCTCAGCAGCCACATCGAATGGGCAGGGACCATGAGGCAGGAAGCCGGTCCCTGTTTACGACCACAGCCTCCTCTCCTGGGAATGCCAGACACAGGCCCCAGGGCCCTGGGCTTTATCTCCCGGCTTTCTCCTTCCTCCCATTGTCCTGTCCAGCTTCCCACAGCCCCAGGCAGAGCTGGGCTTTGTTTGGAGGTCACAGAGGCCCTGGCCGCCCCCGGAGCTGTGAGATACAGCGGCATGGCCCAGTTCCCCTCCCGGGGGAACAGTGCTTTCCCGCCTTTCAGACTCTCCTCCTGATACTGTGATTGCCGCAGAGCCTCTGAGGCCAGGGCATCCTCTGCCCTCACCCCAGCGACTGGTAGTCAGAGGGGCCAACTGATGAGCCAAGGAGGAGGGGAGGTGGACAAGGTAAGACTACGCAGAAAACTCACCAAGACCAACCAATTACTACAGAACACTGAACAGTGACGGTGGGAGGGCCTGGGGCGAGGGCTGCCAGCCCACGGTTCCCGAGCAGAGGGGGACAGTGCAGAGAGGAAGGCACAAACACCAGAACCTGACAGCTTCTCGGCACGCAGCCAAGGATGCACAGGGTCCTTCAGAGGCCATCCTCCTAACCCTCCACTATGGAGACCCAGGAGGGCCAGCCGTGGGCAGGACCGAGACTCGGAGCAGAGCTGCAGTGCCTGTTCTTAGGGACAGGCAGGATAGAAGCCCCGCGGAAGCTTGGAGGAGCGGGGCCCAGCTCGGAGGGCTCCATCTCTTTCTTCTCTGCCTCGTGCCTCCAGCCACTTCACTCAAATGATAGAAAACTCTAAAGGCAACGTATCCCGCAGACAGTATCAATTTTTACTAATCCTTTTAGTGACTCCAGGGGATTTTACAAAGGCCCCTCTAATGCCCGACAGCTGCTCGTGGCACCCTTAGCTCCCTTACTCCCCCTAGCTCAGTCCAGCAAGACTAAGCAGTGCGGTCGGGGAACCCAGGCCTGCTTCCATGTCCCTATCCTGTCTTCAGGAGCGAGCTTTGTTCTTCACCAGGGCTAACACGTTCCCAGAGCCGACTGTGTCTCCTCCTACTGCTGAAAAGTATGGCAGAAAGAGGAGGCAGCCTAGAAGTTTGGTGGTCCTCTCAACACCTCTGCTCCCCTCCCAGAGCAGAGATTGGTGGCTGGGAAGGAGCTGTCCCACCAGGTACTACATCTTCCAGCTCTGCACCTGTGCGGCCATGTGACTCATTCTCACCAACCAGGAGTGGAACGTGGCATGTGCCCTTCCAGGCCCAGAGATAAGAAGGAGAGGAGCCTTCTTCCTCCTTCCTCCACGTGGACTCAGAAGCCACATGTGGAAAGCACAGGAACTCGGCTCTAACTATGGCGTGGAACAGTGGTTGAGGGAGAGATAAATGTGCGCTGTGTGAATGCTGAACGCAGAACCTACCTCCAGGGAGTGAGTGCTGCTTAGCCAAGGCATGAGTCTGGGCTCCATATCCCAGTCAGCCCAGCCACAGCCATTCTCCAGACGATCACTCCCGAGAGCTCCGAGAGGAGCTGGCCTCCATCATGAGCACCCCCCATCCCTGGTCCTGTCTCAACCCACAGAAAGGGGTTCTCCAGCATCTCTGTCACCCCCCCTCCTCCCCCATGCACCCGAGGGCCCGCTCCCTTTCCTGCCTTTCACAGCCAGGCTCCTCAAAGGAGGTGTCTACACCTCTCGTCGCCAAACTCACACTGTCCACTTACTTCTCAACTTTAGCCCGCCTGGTTCCATCCCTGACCATCCTTGGAAGCAAGCCTGGTCAAGGCCACCCTTCCTCTACCATTGGCTTTGAGTATCTCAACTCCCTGGAATTCAGTTTCTACATCAAGGCCCTCACCTTTCAGGAGCACAGCCAAGCTGACCAAGGAACCCGCTCACACAACTCATTCTTTCTGGTCCTCACTACTACCTTTAGAGGGTATTTAGCTCATTTCTACACATTTTTGCAAAAAACCTATGAGTGGACAATGTTTGAATGAGCAAGGAAGAAAAGGAAGAGGAAGTAAAGAACAAACCACCCCAGGGTCAGCAGGTGGCATGGTGGTTAAGGACTCCCCCACAGCCAACCACAGTTCAGGTCCCAGACCTGGCAGCTTGAAAATCATAGTAGGCATATATGTATGCATGCCCAAAATCCCAGGAGAAGGGATTGCGGGGCCGCCATCCTCCCTGGGGGATGCGGGCATGATTTCTTACTCTCCCCCTCACTGTGTCTCTCCAGCAAGCAAACACGCCTTAATGGCAAAAACCTTCCAAGAAGAAGAGGAGGAGGAGGTGGAGGAGGAGAAGGTAGGCAGAGGAAGAGGAAAAGGCAACCATTTCTGCCCTTGAGAGCCTTTCAGTCCAGGGAGGGTAGAGTACGCCCCCGTTTTTCAGATGAGAAAACTGAGGCTCAGTGTCTAAAATAACAGAGCTCATTAGTGTCATCTTGCCCACTGACCCAGCACGAGGATTGTCTGAAAGAGATGATCAATGAAGGTGAGTGAAGCGGTCACGTGTTATCATGTGCCTGGCACATAAACCCCACGTGGGGACAGAGGACAGCAGTAGGTTAATCCCAAGTTCATCTTCTCTTCTCCTCGATGTTATTATCTGTAATATTCCAATTAAAAATCGAGCACTCTCAATAATCCCCCGTGAGACCCAAAAAAATGTCTTGGTTCTAAATTTAGCTCAATGAGAAATAGTCCAATGTCATATTAGCCAAGTTATCTGACCTCAAAAAAGGTCACATCCGCCCTCGCTGCTTTGGCTCTCCCACGTATGCGACAAAGCTCCACGAGGCAAACTGTGTCTCCGGATGGAATGGGGTCTTCCGAGTTTGCGATGCTAGGATAGTCTCACCTGCTCATCGAACAATGGGAGCTGCTTCCCTATCTTCCTGTATCGGGAAAATACAGCATTTCGTTGAGTGCTGTTCTGTGTCACCAGATTTAACTTGTTTATCGTTGCTAACACTCCGGGGATCCGTGCGCGGTGATACAGATGAGGTTTATCTCCCGGAGGCTCACGTTCTAGATCGTGGTCCCCAGCACAACGGTATTAGGAGGTGCAGAGGCCTTTCAGAGGCGAGGCTGGGTGGGGTCTGGACCATGGAGGCACAGCCTTCACAACAGGTTAATGCTGTCTTGAGAGATGACTGAGTGCTAGCTCTCCTGAGGAGGGGTCAGTTCCCGCAAGGACAGGTAGCTATAAAAGAAAGATGGCCGCTCCCAGGTCTCCCTCTGCACATGCCCACCCTCCTCTCTGCCTGGTTGTGCTGTCGCATCAGAGGCCGGCCCGATGCCAGCCCAATGCTTTGGGATATTCCAGCCACTGGAATCATAAGCCAAACCCACCGCTGGCCTTCGTAGATCACGTGGCTCTGGTATCTACTGTTAGTAACAGCAAGCTGAGACAGGAGCTATCGCGTTATAGATGAAAATACGTAGGCCCAGGAAGTGGACTCGCATGCCCAGGGGTGCCCAGCAAGTAGGGCTGATCTAGGCTTCCAAGCGAAGCAGAGACCTCTTGACTGCTATACTGCCTCCTCCCACGGTCCCGTCGATTTCAAAAGGTTCTGTTCATCACTTCTGAGGAACAGGCAGGGGGCCACACAACCCTGCCCACTGGCCAAGGCTGATTAGGCCAGGAGGACGCCCAGGCCAGGTCAAGGGCAGCAGGAGGCGTGGCCTGTTGTGCAAGGCACTGCCTAACAAGGTGAGGAAGTCAGGCTTGCAGGGGAGGCTCCCAGAACATGGGCCAGCTGGCTACGAACAGCTGAACTGAAACCCACCAGGGCTCAGGGCCCAGGCACGGGTGGGGCAAGGTCAAGATGGGACAGACAGCAGGCCATGCCAGACAACGCAGGGAGAGCTTGGAGCCACCCTCGAGGAGCTGTGCAGACAGACAGAATTCTTCGAAAGGCTGCCCGGCCCCAGGAGCACAGAGGTGGCCCGTTTGCCCCTTGGACTTCCTGAATCGTGATTATCTTGACAGCAACCCTCACTTAACAGGCACTAATGCAGGTGGCCTCTGTGGCCGAGAGCCCCAAGGAGCTCGCTGAAATCCAAACCTCTGGGAAAACCCACTCCCCTGCTCCCTGGCAGACATCTCTCCTATGTTTGCACCTTGACAAAACCAGTGCGTTCATAATAAGTAAGTCACTGGCTCAGGTTCTAGACTTTTCTGTAATAGAGAGATTTTTGCTGTCATAATATTTATTGTAATAGGATTTGACAAATAGAGCTCTGTGAGAGACAGTCTGTAGGAAGGGGAAAAAAAAAAAGAAAAGAGAGAGAGAGAGAGAGAGAGAGAGAGAAATAAGGAGGGGGGGCTTCCTAGCTCCAGAAAATGGAAAAGCAGAGTGCATAACGGAGGGGAAAGGAGTCAATTAAATCATGGTAATTACTTCCGCTGCCGTGCCCGAGAGCAGCGTGAACGTCTATTAATTAGGAGTTCCATGTTGACTGTGGCCGTTTGACTTCAACAAGGCTGCCAGCGTGCTCAGTAATGACATTCTCCCGGAGAGCAAATGTGTGAAAATATTTTCACCCTGACAATTAGCATTTTTAAAGAGCCCGGCACACACACACACACACACACACACACACACACACACACACACACAGAGTTCCTTGGCCCGTGACTGGCAGGAAATGCAATAATCTCGGGCATCCCCTGCCCCGATTCCCCAGGAGTCGGGATGCTCCAACCTCAGCCTCTACCATCACCAGCTCCTTCCCGCTCCCCAGGTGGCTCTGAGAAGCTGGTCTGGGTGCGAATCCCTACACAGAGCACAGAACAGGAGTCTGAAGGGAGTCCAGTAAAGGGCCCAGACCACGCTCGAGAAGAGCCCGTGTGACACGGCCTTGCAGGAAGGGGGTCCGGGACAAGCTGACAGCACCCTCAGATCTGCATTCACATCAGACGCCAGACACATGGGCGGCTTGGTGTTCACACAGCGTGAGTCTGGGGATGATCCTCTCTGTTCAGACAGGGGGAGGCCCCCAGAGTTTGCTCACGAGGTCCTTGGCCAGCCCAGCTCTGGGATGACGGGATCAGGAGAGAGGTAAGAAATCACCCCGGCCACTTGGCAAATGGGGAAAGCAAGGCTCCGGGAGTCAGGCTGTGTGCCTTTAACGGCAGGGCCAGGACTCTGGCCTGGAGCCCTTAAGCCCCAGCCAGGGCTTTTCCCAGGATATGACAGGCTAGTGGAGGACGCAGCGTATCGTACCCTGCTATTTCAGTCCATTAACTGTGCTACACAGGGCCTGGCGTGGAGAAGAAAGTCAATGAATAACAGTGCACTCCTCCCCCCTTCCCTGCAAGGCTGAGTCAGACATGGCTGCCATGGACCGGTAGGGGATATGGGCAGGGGAGAGCGGGGGCTGCTCCAGCTCTTCCCAGGGTAAGGCAGCACTGGCTTGCCACCTTGCTTCTCAGAGGAGACAAACAGAGAGCAGGGTCGCAGGACACGGCCCCCCGGCCTGGCTGCCCAGATCAGCTGGGATCAGAACCCAGGCGAGCGCCCCGGGCGGGGCCCCTGCTGATGCGCTCTGGCCAGCTGGTGGGGCTCAGGAAATCCTCTGGCCCGTGGGCCCCAGGCCCTCTCTGGCTTCAGAGGAAGGAGGGGGTCAAGGCCGTGGGAGGGCTGCGTCCTGGAGGACGTATAGAAATAGCGTCCCCTGCCCAGGGCTGGTGGAGGGAAATGGCTTTCCTGTCATTCACCATCAGCTCGGCCCCAGCCAAGTTAAACAACAGGGCCCGGCCCACAGCGCACACCTAGCCAGCTGCGACGTTTGGACATCCTGCCCAGGAGGCGAGTGCTCCCTGCCCTCCTAACCTAGTAAATGCCCGAGGCTAAAGGGGACAGATATTAAGTCTGCAGGGAGAGTCCGAGTTCCGTGGGCGAGCTCCCTGCCCCACTTCCCGGAAGGCAGACCCCAGCCTGGGCCTCTCCCCTCGGCCTCAGACTTCCCATTTACGAGGCAAGAATAACTGTGGCTCCTCCCAGGACCGTGGTCAGGCTGGATTTCAATGAAACCACACAGAGAGAAGTGCCTGGACCACAGTAGATAAGGCCTAGGGCCAGAGCGTGGGCCTGGTGAGCATGCAGCTCAGAACCTCACTTCCAGGCAGATGTGGAGCCCTCACCCTCTCCACGGAGGGGCCTGGTGGAGCAGGAAGGGTAGACACGGGTTCTAGCTCTGCCCTGTCCCTTGCTGCTTGCACAGCCAGACCCCATTCTGGGCTTGCATGTACAGAGAAGAGTGGAGGCCCTCCCCGAGGACTGCATGGGCTGTGAGTACAGGCTGGTGGGAACTCTAGGGCAGCCCAACATGCCAGCCCAGTTCTCTGCCGCTGCTCGGGCCAGGGCATACGCAGCAATCAAGTCGGATGGCCCCGGGGTAACCACGGACACCGCATGCAGGCCCGAGCATACACATGGAGTGCAGTCTCTTGCAGATGATCCAAGAATGGCCGGGGTGCGACACACATGCAACCACCTCCCGTTCTCACTCCGGGCAGACATCACTTCTTTTTTAGCTTTTGTTATAGGGCATTTGTGCTCACCGAGAGAGAGAGAGAGAGAGAGAGAGAGATCATTAAATCATCCCCGGGTGGGATGGCACGCTGCAGTCCCTCTCCCAGTCTCCTCTTAGGATTTCGGGCACACATGCACACACGCCTGGCATGATTTTCAAGCCGCTGGGTCTGCGACTCTAACTGCAGGGTCAGTCATGTGGGATCCAGCCACCTTAACCTCCACGCCACCTGCTGGCCCCAGAGTCCTTTTTAATCCAACTGCAGCTACTATGGAGGGTCTGAATCAGCACTAACAATAGAATCTACTTAGCATGCCGAGTCCAGCCAGCAGTCTCGTGTTACAGAGGAGAAGCTATGGCCGGAATGCACAACAGCCTTGCCCAGGTCACGCAAGAAGGTAAATGAGAACTCGAGCTCCCAAATCCTGCTGCTTTCCCCTTGCCCCAGGGCCCCACGCTGACCTGATTGTTTCCTGCACCTCCTGGGGGAAAGGCTGGGCCCTGTCAGGTTCTCCGTCACCCCCACTGCTCCCCCAACCATTTCCTCTGTTCTCGCCAGCAGCCCTAACTAGAACCACCTCCGGGCCTTTGCTGGCCCCTCTGCCTGTCACGTAGCTGGTGGGCTGTCATGCTTGACCCTCAAGTGCCCCCTCCTCAGAGAAGCTGCCCCTGACCACCCGACCTCAGGCATCTCCGTGCCCCCATCACTGCGGTGCAGTCTCCTCCGACCGCTTTCAGAGCACGCACCATGACCTGAGTCTAACCAAGGCATGTACAAGGGGGTCTTGGAAAAGTTCATGGGATATACATATTGTGGACAATGTATGAATGGATTTTAAATGCTTTGCACCAGAATAAACTCACACTTTAATTCCATCTTTCCACAAGGTTTCGAAGTCCCTGCGTATCTATTTATCAGCATCACCGTGGAGTCCTCAGGCCATCCTAGAGCAATCCCCACAGTACGGCTGGTGCTCAGTAAATATCTGCTGAGTGAGGAGATGAACCCCTCAGTCTTCAACCACCCAGCCTCCCCCTCAGACACACACATCAACGACGAGCATAGATACCTCCAGACCCCACACCCTAACTCTGAGGAACCCTGGCAGGCCCAGAGTCCAGCAGCCACTGCCGAGGGGCTGGTCAGCAGGGCGCTGGGGGGTTGAACCACTGGCCTCCGCATCCTCACTTCCTTTCGGAGAGTGGAGATGGGTTCATTTGGGCCTCTGGCTGCAGTCTCAGATGGATTGAGAAGGGCAATAAGAGCAGTAGGAGGACAGAAGATGTACCCAGCCCCTGTCTCACCCCCTCTGGGCTTGGATCCATGTGCCAGGGCAGACGGCAGGTCCCAGTCAGGGGCCAGGGAGCTCCCCAAGTGTCCATCCCACACCGCAGTGGGGGCCAGGCAGGCCTCTAATTCCACGTGACCAAAGCCTGGGCAGAGCCTGCAGTGCAAGGCCTCATGGAGCTAGCTGCCTGCCTACAGAGCTCCTCCCGGCCCTGGCGGGTCCTCACTGCACCCAGGGCCTCGACGATGCCTCTGACCTGCCCTCGCCCCCCGCCTTCCCAGCACCACGTGGAACCCTCACGCTGCCGTCCCCACACCTAGCCTGTTTCCCCTCAGGCCTGGGCTCTTCCTCTTCCTGTGTCTGGAATGTTCCACCATCTCCTCGCATGGTCAGGTTCCTCCCACAATCCAGCTCCTCACACAAACATCACCTCATCAGAGAGACCCACAGACCACCTCTGTGGGTGCCCTCTCGTGGTACCCCGTCTCCTTCCCCTCACTTCATATTCTCCGGAACCATCTTATTTACCTGCTCTCTTCAGTTTTATCTGCCTGCCCACCAGACTTTCAACTCTCTCGGGCAGTACCTTGCCGGCCCTGTTCACAGCTAGTCCTCCTAGTGACTGATCTACCGCAGTGGCTCGGTAACTCGGAAGGATGGACAGCACGCGGACCTACTGCCCGCTCCATGTGACATGAATGAAAACGATTCTCCCACCAACTCGATGTGAGATGAGCAAATGAATGATTCTCCCATCAACTTGATGTGAGATGAATGAAAGATTCTCCCACCAACTCGATGTGAGATGAACAAATGAATGATTCTCCCACCAACTCTATGTGAGATGAGCGAATGAATGATTCTCCCATCAACTCGATGTGAGATGAATGAATGAATAATTCCCCATCAATTCGATGTGAGATGAATGATTCTCCCATCCAACTTGATGTGAGATGAATAAATGAATGATTCTCCCACCAACTCGATGTGAGATGAATGAAAGATTCTCCCACCCAACTTTATGTGAGGTGAATGAATGATTCTCCCACCCAACTTTATGTGAGATGAATGAATGATTCTCCCACCAACTCGATGTGAGATGAACAAATGAATGATTCTCCCACCAACTCGATGTGAGATGAGCGAATGAATGATTCTCCCATCAACTCGATGTGAGATGAATGAATGGAAGAATGAAGGACTCTTGCCACCTCGATGTGAGGCCTGTTCTCCAACACAGCATTTTTCTCCAAAGCCCTGGCACTAATCCGAGAACGACGCGTGGAATGGATGGAAACGTGGTGAACGAATGTGCTGTCTCATTTTCAGGGCCTCAGTTTCCACATCTGTAAACGAGACACGGGGACTAGTGTGTCCGGAAACCTTCGGGAAGGGGTTCCCACCTGCCGCTCGGCCTCCGCAGTTTCAAAAAAGCAGATGAACAAACTCCAGACAAGCAGTGAGTTCCATTAGCCAGAGTCCTCACTGCAAAGCCAGGGGTGAGAAGGAGGTGCATATTCTTTTTGTTTGTTTTGTTAAGTTTTGCTATAGAGCATATGCACTCCCTGGAGAGAGAGAGTGAGAAAGCACCCCATGGGGGATGGTCACACCACAATCTCCTCTCCTCCATTCTTCTCTTGGGATTTGGGTACGCATACACATGCGCCTGGCATGTTTTACAAGCCGCAGGGTCTGGGACTTGAACCACACAGTTAGCTGTGTAGGATCCAGCCGCCCAAAGCATTATGCCAGAGGCTGGCCCAACAGGGCACATATTCTTTATTCTAGAACACAGAAGTGATAGGAGGTGATAGCTGTCCTTTTTATAAACAGCTGTACTCTGTAACAGGAAGAGGTTGCCAACCAGAAGCAGATGTCAATCCTGACTTTTAAAAAAGAATTTATTGGTAAAGGAAATGAAGTCTGGGAACCTCCACCCCGAGCTCTGCAGAGATGCCACAAACAATGAGGCTTTTTCCACCAAACAATGAAGAATTAAACTGCCCGAGGACTCCTTTTTCTGCTTTTGTCTGTTTTCTATTTTGGGTTTCCTTTGAAAAGTGTTTTTGCTGCTTCATAAAGTTTGACGAGCTTTGAAGGATCTGTCTCCAAGGGTCCGGTTCCCAGGGTCTCTTATTTTCACATTGTGGCCCCTGTGTTTTTTCCAGGCTGGGTGTGGTTGTAACCCAGGTGTGCAGAGAGCCCAGGAGGGCTCTGCTCAGCTCAGCTCACCCAGCAGAAGGCCCCGGCGGTGGCCACAGCCCTCTGGCCCCTGCAGCCCGTTTTGCACCTCTCCTGATGGGTTTTTGTGCATCTTGCAAAATAATAGTTATCTGGGTGTATTTCTGCGGTGTAAGCAGCAGAGATGCTGGTGCCGGCAGTGGTGGGACACCCCACTCAGCCTCAGTCAGAGACTAAGTGTCCCGTTCAAGGGCGCACAGCAAGGGGAGGAATGGTGCCAGTTCTTGCAGGCCTTTCTCCAACAGCGCCTGCCAAGCGGAAATTTCAAGAGCACTTTGGCAGCCTCGGCGGATGTGAAGTAGAACAAGCCTGTGTCCACCACGACTGTATGCTGGGCACTCGCCCGGGTCAGGAGCCCTGTACGACGCTCCCACCCCACCGATGCAGGTAACTCCTACGATCCCAGCCTTCCTCTTGTAGAGACAGGCTCCGGGAGGTTCGGAAGGTTGCCCGCGACTAGCAATAGCTGGGAAGGGGGCTGCACCTGCTCCAAAAACACCCTCTCCATGTCTGCAGCTCCTGCCCGTGGGGCATTCGGCGGGCCTTTCCCTCTCAGGGTCATCTCTGTAGCAGCAGCCTGGCTGGGTGCCTGTCTTGCAGGAGAAGGAAGCGCAGGCTGCTGAGACTGGGGGTGCCCTGGAGGGCTGGAGGAATCAAGGCCACCTGGCCCTGGAGCGCAGAGAGCTGAGCAGAGGGGACTCTGGCAGATGGCGGAGCTGACAGGGCGCAGAGCCTCAGGGAGTCCAGGCCTAGTGCTGGGGCTGCATAGCTCTGCGCAGATGCGTGTGTGCGCAGGGGTACACCTGTGTGTGTGTGCATGCGCGCTGACATAGCCCGACATTCCCGGCAGCCTTGGGGCTCGCCGGTGACAAAGCAGCAGCACCGTGGGCGGGGTTGCCGCTCCCGCTTTGGTTACACGCCCAGGCGCCTGTCCGTGGTCCAGTGAGGCCATGAGCACCTGGCGTCATTCAGGGCTGGGCCTGGGGCGGGCAGCCTGGTCGCCATCTTCTGCTGAACTTCCCGTTTCCCGGGGACTTCCTTCTTACCTTTCAGACACAGGATTGGCTAGTTTTCAGCGGACAAAGCCAAAGAAACTTCCCCATCAAGTGGGGGACTCTAACTTCGCACGGTAAGTTAATACCCGTCTTACTTAGGTGTCATTTGATAAGGCATCATTAGAGTTTACGTTGAACACATGTGCCCATGTGTGTGCACACATGTGCGCACATACACACATAAACACACACCACCCTTGGGGCACCTGGAGACCTTGAGCTGCCTAACCCTGGGCCACGCTGTGCTCTGTCAGAAACACCCGCCTTTTCCCAGGGTGGACCCTGTCTGAGAATGCCAGACCGTTCCTCTCCACCAACAGGAATTCACCCTCTAGGAGCCAGACTAGGGGGCTCTCTCTGTGAAGATGGTCTGCACCTCCCATCAGTTTCCCGTCCCCACCTGAGTCCCAGCAGCACAAGGTACCCCCTCTGTGCTTCTGCTTGTCACCCCCTGTGCTGCCCTCCATGACTGCAGAGGGCCCTTCGGTTTAACCACAGCCTCTATCACGCATCAGACACAGAAAACGTCCCGTGGTGTGAAGGGAGGAAAGGGTAGGGTTGCAACGACCACAGTGAGCTCACAGCATCGCTCCCCATCAGGGAACCGAGGCCCAGAGAGGGTAAGCCATTTCTCTAAGGTTACACTACTGGAAAGTGGCCAGGTTGGGATTCGAACCCAGACCTGCCAAACTACAAAGTACAGGCTCTTTGTCGTGGTTAGGCCTGCCTGACTGTGGAGGGCACAAGACTCCCACCCAGTGGAGACCTGGGAGGTCCGTTTCAGGTAGTCTCCGAGTAACTAGGAAGGGGCACGCTGCCACCAGTCACAGCGTGGAGCAGCAGGCTGAGGACAACACATGGGAGTGCTGGCCTGCCACTCACGCGGCCACCAGACACCTGTCACCCCAGAAGTGAGCTGCCCCTTGGACCCGCCCTTGCAGGGCTCCCTAATCCCACTGAGGGCAGCTGTCCTCATTAAAGAGCCTGCCTGAGCCGCAGAACCCACCGCAACGAACTCGTGGGAGAAGTCTTTGAGAAGCCTGACTTCACACTCAGAGCTCAAGGAGCTGTTTCGGAAAAAGCAGAAATCGTGGCACATGCCATCGGGGAGTTACCGCTAGAACACAGACTGACTGTGTTTAGATTTCTGGTTCTATTTCCAAGGCTCACTGTGACCCGTGCCTTTCTCTCCCTCTCTCTCTCCTCACGCCCTTGAGTGGTGCTGAGTGCTGAATGGGAGCAGTTAAAACAAGACAAAACAAAACACCAGATTATGTCAATAAACATCCACAGAGATGCAGTCTCCCCGCTGGTCAGCAACCAGTGCAAAGCTGCAGGGCGGTGTGAGCAAGCACAGGCGGGTGTGTGCACGCATGTGCAAGCTCAAAACTCTGCTTACCCTTCTAAATGTATTTATTTATTATGCGTGAGTGAGAGAGAAAGAGGCAGCCCTTCAACAGAGTCTGGACCCGCAGCTGCAGCCAGCCTGGGTCACGAACACATGCACGTCTGGCGTACTCAGGGAGGTCTCCGGACATGAACCTGGAACCTTTCCACATGGGTCAGCCCCACACTGTCGTGTTTTACTGCTGCGCCACCATCTGGCCCCAAAAAATCCAATTATTGACAGGGACGTTGAAGAGTTTCAAGCGTGGCTGTAGCACAGGAAGCCTGTCATATCTGGTATAACACAGATCCTAACCCAAGTCTCTCACTGTAAGTGCTCGCAGGTACACAGTGGGCCCCAGAGGGCTCTGCCCAGCTCGGCTCAGCCCTTTCAAAAGGTAAGGAATGCGGGACCAGCAGTTAGCGTAATGGCTATGTCGCTGGACTCCCATGTAATCAATCGCAGTTCGCGTCCCGTACCCGGTGGCTTAAAACTCACGCGTGCGTGCCCAAGATCCTGAGAGGAGAACGGAGGAGAAAGGATTGCGGTGTGGCCGTCCCCCCAGGGGGTGATTTCTCACTTTTTGTCTCTCTCTTTCTGGCGAGCGCATGCGCCCTATAGCAAAAACCTCTCCAAAAAAAAAAAAAAAGAAAGAAAAAAGAGAGATGAAAAGAAAAGGTAAGGAATGCAGGGTATACCCGAAAGGACTGGAAACATATCCCAGTACTGTTCACAGCAACTGAAGCACGGAAACAACTCCAATGTTCAACAAGTGAATGAATGAGCAAATCATGGTATATCCATACAGTGGAATATTATTCGGCCAGAAAAAAGAATGAAGTTCCGACACTTGCTACAATGTGGATGCCCCTCCAAAGTGGTACACTAAGAGGAAGAAGCGAGACATGAAAGGCCATGGAGTGTAGGATTCCACTTATACAAAGTACCCAGAGAGAACCAGGCCAAGCTGGTGGTTGCTAAGAGCCGGAGGAAGAGGAGACTGGAGAGACACTGCCTTGAGGGTGAGGGGTTTTACTGTGAAACGACGGCCGGGGTTTGGAACTAGAGGGGGGTGGTGAGCAGAAGCCCACTGTGAATGAACTGAACGACGGTGTCTTCTCTCCTTAGTATGCTTAATTTTGTGTTACGTGAACTTCATTTAAATAAATTATTATTTGAAAAAGGAAAGAAACTCCAGGAAAGCCTGAGCTCTCCATGATACGAAGACAACAGGGAGGTGTAGGGCAGGACTCCAGTTTATGAGTCAGTCACTGGGTCTACACTTCACTACCTCCTCTCTGACCTTTGACCACTTTTTTTTTTTTTTTTGAGAGGTTTTTGCTATAGGGCGCGTGTGCTCGCCAGACAGAGAGAGACAGAGAGACACAAAGCAAGAAATCACCCCCCAGGGGGGATGGTCACGCCGCAGTCCCTTCTCCTCCATTCTCCTCTTGGGATCTTGGGCACGTATGCACACGTGCCCGGCGTGAGTTTTAAGCCACCGGGTCCGGGACGCGAACCGCGGTCGCCTACATGGGAGTCCAGCGACATAGCCATTATGCTAACTGCTGGTCCCCACCTTTGACCACTTTTGTGTTCTCTGAGCCTCAGTTTCCTTCTCCATCAAGTAGGCCTTCACTGGGCAGGGTGAGAATCCAGTATGCTACGTGAAGTGAGTTTTAAAATGCTGGCTACAAGAAGTGACATGGTGGGAACCAGCAGTTAGAGTAATGGCTATGTCGCTGGACTCCCACGTAGTCGACCGCAGTTCACGTCCCGGACCCGGTGGCTTAAAACTCACGCCGGGTGCATGTGTGTGCGTGCCCAAGATCCCGAGAGGAGAATGGAGGAGAAGGGATTGCGGTGTGACCATCCCCCCTGGGGGGTGATTTCTCGCTTTCTGTCTCTATGTCTCTCTCTGTCTGTCTGGCGAGCACAAGCGCCCTATAGCGAAAACCTCTCAAAAAAAATTAAAAAAAAAAAAATAAAAGAAGTGACATGGTGTCTAAGGTGCTGGACTCCCAAATGGTTGACCACGGTTTGAGTCCCGGACCTGACAGCTTGCTTTCTCACTTTCCCTCTCTGTCTCTCTGGTGAGCACACATGTCCTATATAGCAAATTCTAACACAGTCATAATAATGATAAATACAATTAATAAATAATACATTAAAAAAAAGCTAGCCTTGATGAGGGCACGGCCAGATACTGCACTGAGCGCTTTGCACTGTGCGCCAGTAGCTCGCTTAATCCTCATGACAAACCCCTTTCACAGATCAGGACCGGAGGGTTGCAGAAATCGGGGGCAGAGCCAGACCCCGAGCCCAGGCTGCCCTAAACGACCAAGCCCGCATGGCCCTGCCCCACCATTGTCATGGCCCCTGCTCAGAAGAGTTAGAGCGATCTCAGAATGAACGTGCCACACCCGGCAAGTCGGAGCCAGCTCAGCTCCAGGCTTGCGGTCGACATCCAGCGAGACTTCCGGCCGTCCCGTCTCACGAGTCACCGACCACCCGATCGACGGACTGTGGCCCTCGGCTTCATGGATGGTGTTTTCCTGAGCTCTTATTCCCACTGATGGGATTACCCCGGAAGTAGACATCAAGTTCAAATCTTTGTGCACAGGAACGTGACGGAGCGGTCTCCCTGTGCTGAGCACACTCGGGCCTGGGGATGCAGAGCAAGTGAGTGTGTGGCCCAGCTTCGGACGCTCGCGATGGAGACAGGTGAGGCATACCTACTCTCCCGTGCGCTCACGTCACCGACAGACGTCTGCAAAGGGATGATGACACATGTCAAAGGCACTCCTGGGAAGCTCAGAACGCCACTGTGCTCAAAAGGTAGACGCAAGTTCTCATTTTTCTTCTACCACAAGTGAGCTGTGTGGCCTTGGGAAGCCACCTAACCTCTCTGCACTTCATTTATAAAATCGGGCTAATTATGACTGCCGCAGAGCTTGTGCTGAGCATCAAACAACTTAGGAATCGTGAAGAGCATAGAATAAGGCCGGACACGGTAATTATAACGCAATAGTGTCAGGTCTGATCGCCATGATTCCCCAGTGAGCGCAGACCTGGGAGGGAGTTAGGCAAAGTTCAAGAGAGACCGAGTGAGCCACAGTGAGAAGACCCAGCCGCCATGCTCAGCAGGCCTGCTTCCCAGGAACATCGACGTGGCATGCGGGTCTCGAACGGACCAGGGCAGCCGTGGTGATCACAAACCACAGTGAGGGAGACGTGGCCCAGAAGACTGCCCACACATCCACACTCGCTAGGAAGTGAGAAGGTCAATTTCCAAGAAGTGCCAAATTTTGTCCTCCTCCCAATGTAGTTGCCAGATGCCAGGGAGTAATTTTGTGTTCAAATCGCTTTATAATCCCCTAAGATTGCATTCCCCCATCTTGGTGTTCTCCATAGGAAGCGTTTAGACAATGTCACCCTCCCCTAAGCTGCAGAGAAAAGAGAAAGTCACAAACCCAGGCTTCCCTCCAAGACGCAGGTGGAAAGAGCACGAGCTTGTGGGTGCCTTCACCTGAGGGCTCCTGTGCACGAAGAGGCAGCAGGATTCTCTGGCCAGCTTCAGGCCTCCTTCCCGCCACACTTGGCCTGCCTATCAACCGAGCTGTTCTCTAATCCAGACTCAGAAACACCCACCCCTAGGGACAGGGGCAGGGTGCTAGACCAAGGCAGTGGAGGCTTCCCACTCTCACCTCTTCTAGCTGTGTGGTCTTGGTCTCATTTCTTCACCTCTCTGAGCCTCAGTACCTTTACTGGTAAAATGGAAATGCTATCACTTTCATCATGAGGTTTTGAGGGAGCAGTAAACGCTCGTGTGAGGCACCTGGCACATGGAAGAAGCTTTAACAAAACAAAAATCAGGGGCCAGCAGGTGGTGTAGTGGTTAAGGCACTGGATTCCCCCATGGTCGACCGTGGTTTGAGTCCCAGCCTAGGTGGCTTAAAAGTCACGGCAGATGCGTGTGTGCCCAAAATCCCAGGAGGAGAATGGAGGAGAAGGAATTGCGGCATGGCGATCCCTCCTGGGGGGTGGTTTTTCCCTTTTCTTCTCTGCAAGCTCACATGCCCTATGGCAAAAAACTCTTAAAAACCATAAAAAAAAAAAAAATCAGGCCTAGTCGGGTGGCACAAGCAGCAGCAAACTGAACCATAGTGCTGAAAGCCATCTGACTGACATGGGTTTGGATCCCGGGGTTGACTTGAAAACACACAGGTGTGTGCCCAAGAGCCTGGGCAGCTGGCAGGGAAAGGGGATCGTGGTGTGATGGGACCTTGGTAAGGGTGCTCCGGTCCTACCTCTCCCTCTCATCCACACTCAATATCATGAATAAAACCTAAATAAACAAATAAACACAAACTTCCTGAATTAAGAGTACCTCCTTCAGGCAAGCCCCCAGGGGCCGCGCCCCGGCTCAGCATCCCAGAGGACCCCTCCGGCCAGAGCTCTGGAACGTGGCCACTCCCCTCTCCTGTGCTCTCACCTCACGCAGGCGCAGGCGGGGTCTGCGTCTGTGTCTGCCAGGCGATGGGCTCTGCTCCCACAGCCTCCAGCCCATGTGGCTCTCCCTCCGTCCCCGGAGGTCCACAAGGAAGAGCCCATCATGCCAGCTGCGGGAACTGAGGCTGGAGGCACGAAGTAACTTGTCCGGATGACCAGAGTGGTCAGCGGGGGCAGAGCTGCAAACTCTCGACTCCATTCGACCAGTGCTCCCCACACCGGAATGCTCCTCGGACCCCACATACTCCCTCACTCATTTCCCTCACTCTGCTCCACTGCACTGTCCTTATTGCAATGTTTTTCCTTTCAAATGACTTAAGCCCAACTCATTGTAAGCGCTTCGTTTCCAGTAGTGCTATCCAGAAACTCTGGGTTTGATGTGCCAAATATACTTATTAAATACTCATCTGGAAGACGACATCTCCGCTCATGGAAAAGTGCTCCAGAACCGGATGGTAGTGGAGCCCTAATGCGGCACTCTCCACGCTGGCCCACGTGGGGGCTCTGGGTTCAACCCTGCACAACTCCCGAAACACGCAGCGTGCGAGTGCCCGCGACCCACAGCTAGCTGAGGCTGGGGGATCATGGCGTGAAGACCCCATGGGAACCAGCAGTTAGCGTAATGGCTATGTCGCTGGACTCCCATGTAGTCGACCGCGGTTCGAGTCCTGGACCCGGTGGCTTAAACTCATGCCGGGCGCATGTGTGTGCATGCCCAAGATCCTGAGAGGAGAATGGATGAGAAGGGACTGAGGCGTGGCCATCCCTCCTGGGGGGGTGATTTCCCGCTTTCTGTCTCTCTGTCTCTCTCTGTCTGGCGAGCACATGCACCCTGTAGCAAAAACCTCTCCAAAAAAAAAAAAAAAAAAGACCCCATTGGGGGTGCTGTCCCACAGTCTCTCCATCTCTTTGTCTTGCTCTCTGCCTGTCTCACTCATGGAAGAAGGAAACAAACTTTGACACAAAAGAATAAAACTAAAAAGGTCCCAGCTCACGTGAGCTCCCCCTACAATGATCTGACCGGCCATATGTCACTGTGGACGTGTTCTTCCTTGCTCTGGAGGTGTGGGAGGAGCCAGCCTTGCAAAGCGATGCTGGAGTTAGATCTGCCGGAGATTTCCGAAATTATTCGGCCAGTGTTCCCACATTGTGGGGGAATCTCCAGAATCAGAAAGCATTCTTTCAGTTCCAAGACAACTTAGACAATTTTCAGGGGGTATCAGATGCAAGCACTCACCAGAGAGACAGAAAAAGTGAAAAAGCACCCCACGAGGGGCGGGCCACATCGCAATCTCTTCTCCATTCTCCTCTTGGGATTTTGGGCGTGCATGCCCATGGGCCACCGGTCCAGGCCGAAGCCCATGGCTGGCCATGTGCGATCCAGCACCTTCATCTTCATGCCACCTGCTGACCTGAGAACTAGTGACGTGAGAAGTATAGGGCCCCCAGTTCTCTTCAGATGTCCCCACAGGGTGGAGGTAGGCAAACGCAAACACCGCACCTGAGCCAGTAAGCAGCCACATTTCCTGGAAAGAGTTCTTGCTTCTGGGAACCCCCCAGCCTGGGGCACGTTTAGCAGGGGTTGGCTGGTGGTGGACAAAGTCAACGAGTCCAGGCAGGGTCTCTCCCATTGCCACAGGGGGGAGAGACCTCCCAGGCACTCTCAGTCATGGCTGATGAGCTGTGACTCCACCTGACTTCGAAAATTACAATCACACTGCAAAGAAGGGTGCAGAGGGCTGAAGAGTGTCCCCCCAAAACTGATGCTCACCCAAAACTCAGGTGTTGTGATGACGAGGCCGTACTGGCTCAGGGTAAGCTCTAAACACAGTGGATGCTTCTAAGAGGACACACAGCAGTCGGACACAAGGAGGGACACACACCTGGTTACAGACCGGGGAGCGCTGAGGCTTGCCACAAGCAACCCCCAGAGCTGGGGAGAGGTGAAGGGACCTTGCCAACACCTAGATTTCTGACTCCCGGCTCTGGAACCACGAGACCACGCGTTCTGTTTTAAGCTACCAGTCTGTGGTGATTTATCACAACGGCCCTAGAACACCTAAACAGAAGTCAGATACGGAGGCCCAGAGAGACCAAGCAGCAGGGTGAGGTCCCAGAAGTAACCCTAGAACTCGGCCTCCCGGCCTGGTCTCCGGCTCACCTTGAAGGGCAAGGAGCTTTTCCAGACACCAGCTGCCACAGACGAGGTCGGAGCCAGGCCCCGCGTGTCCACGTTCCCTAACTCAGCCACACGGGGACAGTCCTCGGACCACTCAGCCACCGGGGCAACAGCTTTGCTGTGTGACAGTGTGAGAGAGAGAGTGTGTGTGTTGTGTGTATGTATGTGAGTGTGTGTCTATGTATTTGTGTGTGTATGTATGTGAATGTGTGTCTTCTGTGTATGTGTGTGTGAGTGTATGTGGGTGCGTGTATGTGTGTGTATATGTATGAGTGTGTGTATGTGTACATGTATGCATATGTGTGTGCATATGTGTGAGTGTATGTGTGTGTGAATGTGTGTATATGTGTGCATGTGTATGTGTGAGAGCGCATGTGTATGCATGTGTATGTGTGTGTATAAGTGTGTGTATGTGTGTGCATGGGTGAGAGTGACACTCACATACACACACACACATACACACACTCATGTGTGAGTGTATGTGCGTGTATGTGAGTGTGTGTGTATTGTATGCATGTGTGTGAGTGTGCATGTGCGCACGTGTGTGTGTTTTATTTCACTGCGACATCACGGAGAGCTGAGGGAGGTGGCCTGAAATGCCGCCTGCCATTGGCAAGCCCCTCCGTGTCCTCATGGCTGGCAGACAGAGGTACACGTGTGGGTACCACTCGGCAGCCCTTCTCCCTGCCACAGTGCGCCATCCGGGTGCTGGTCAGACCCAGTCTTTAGGAACAGCGATAACCAGATAACCACCCAGTTTCCCCCGGGCACTGTCGCAGGCCGCTGCCCCAGCCTGTGGTCGGAAGACCCGCGCCCACAAACGAGGTGGCAGTCCACGCGGTGCCAGTCACTCCCGATGGCCCAGGGTGGCCGCGGTTTCGCCGTTAAAAGCAGCCAACCAGGGGACCAGCAGTTAGCGTAATGGCTATGTCACTGGATTCCCACGTAGTCGACCGCGGTTCGCGTCCCGGACCCGGTGGCTTAAACTCACACCGGGCGCGTGTGCGTGCGTGCCCAAGATCCCGCAGAGGAGAATGGAGGAGAAGGGATTGCGGCGTGGCCATCCCCCCTGGGGGGGTGATTTCTCGCTTTCTGTCTCTCTGTCTCTCTGTCTGTCTGGCGAGCACACGCGCCCTATGACGAAAACCTCTCCAAAAAAAAAAAAAAAAAAAAAAGCAGCCAGCCAGGAGAAAGTCTATTACTCCTCCATAGCAGACTTCATGATTCCTTCCCCTGCGTCTTCCCAGACACTCTGGGGTGGGGGCGTCTTGTTCGTGACACTTACACAGCCCGTTCTGTTTTCATAGCTCTGCCCCCCATCCAGCAACCCCTAGAGGTAGGAGGGGAAAGGCTGTCTTGCTTTCTCATCTCCCCCCTCCGCAAACTCCTTCCTTTTCAGAAATGCAATCCGGTTGTTTTAAGCTGGAGTTTGTAAAAGCCTTTGGACTTGAAAGAAAAATGTAGATCCTGACCCTAAAGATAAACACAGCACAGCGAGCACAGAAGCAGCCAGAGAGCTCCGAGACCACGGCCGCAGAACCGCGCACCCACGTCCGCTCCTCGGGCTCTGAATCCAGCCAGGAGGGGTGCTCCTCCCGCCCTCCTCGCCCTCCCCTCTGTCCACTGTATTTGCCGAGTTCTCCCATCGCCAGGCCCTGACTGTGCTGGACTCCGGTCCTGGGGAGACAAAAAGAAACATGAGGCCCTGCCTGTGGCCTCGAAGGGATCCACCATCTAGAGCCGAGAGAAACCAAGAAGCAAAAGGAATAACGTGTGACCTGAGAGAGACAGCCCGGCGGCGCCGCGGGCACTCGGCCACTCTTTTCTCATTTTCAGCTTACTGCCGCTCCAACTTCCACCACGCGCGGAGAGAATACGCGGGGTGGCATCTCAGGCAGGACGGTCAGGAGAGTAGGAATGGCAACTCCTTGGCCCCCAGCGGCGGCGGCATCACTCTGGCTCCTCCCACTAGCTCTTCCCGCATCATCTGAATCCCACCCCAACAATCCCCTAGGCCAGTCAGCTCCAAGGCCCAGAGCACTTCTGTGCATGCCCTCCAGTCTGCTCCAAAGTCCTGCAGCGCCGCCCGGCTGCCTCCTGCCTCGGTCCCTGACTGCTACCCGGAGTCTCCGCCCCCTTCGGGCCTTCCAGTCCTGTGCCAGGACTGGTGCAGTAGACAGCACGTTCAGGCTCTCCCCTCCTCAGCCCTTGCCCTATCCGAGCAAAAGCCCCAGATCGCTGCCTGGTCCAGACCTTCCAAGGCTCCCCACGCAGAACACCTCAGCCCAGATTCAACCTCCAAGGACTTCTATGATCTGGCCCATCCTACCTTCCCAACTTGCCTACCCCTCTCCGTGTTCCCAGGACTGCTGACTACCGGAGAGCGCGGCCTTCTCTGCTGAAAACGCACAGCCTGCGCCTTTCGTGTCCGCGCGCTGGCAGACGCTTCCCCACCACCTGGAACGCCGTCGCCCCAGCCTCAGTCCTCCAAGGCACCTTGAAAAAGACTCTCTTGACCCTTCTCCCAACTTCCGTCCTCTAAAAAGCCATCGCTGCCCTGCGGATGGTGCTGCTACCCGCCCTGCCCCTCACGGTCCAGTCTGGGTATCTCCTCGGGAAGAATTCCCGGGGGCAGTGACTTGGTTTTCCACACCAGTAACAGGGCCAGGGTGCGGGTGGGGAATGAAATTATCTGCGTTTACCACGTCCTCCCACACACACTGACCCACCTCTGTCCCTGCCACCCTGCTGCCACCACGGCTGGCATATCTGGGTCCCACAGCAGCCCACGTTAGAACAGCTGGCTGTGAACAACAATGACAGTAAAATGAATACGGCCGATCAGGCACAGGGAGGGCTTCCCTGGCAAAGCTGTTGGTGTCATTTTCTTTCACCATTTCTTCTTCCTCCCAGCAGTTTGGGCAGCAGGCTGGACAAACTGAGGTTCACGACCTCCCAGCTGGAGGCCCTGTGGTCCCCACGACCGCCTCTACCCCTGCTGCCCAGAGCCCTCTCCCCCAGGTCCTGGGCCACCCGACAGAAGCAGGACACACGTGTGCACACGAGCGCCCCCTCGTCCCCCACCGCCGTCCCCTTGCTCCCAGTCGGTCCTCCCACACGGGGGCTGGGAGGCAGCCCGGACTTCTGTCTCCACCACTCCTCTGGTCTCTTGGCTCCTATTTTTGCTCTTATAATCCATTCTCCATGCAGCGGCCAGAGGGATTTATTTAAAATGCAAATTAGAACCTGAAGCTCCTCTGCTTAAAACCCTCTGAAGGCTTCTCACTGCACTCAGAATAAAATCCAAGCTCTCCAAGGCCCCACGACCCCGTCTTCACCCCTCCTCCATCGCCCAGGCGCTCTCCCCCCACTCCAGCCTGCAGACTGTGCTGAGGAGCTTAGGCCCTGAGCACACCTGGGCCTTGGTGGGGGCCGCTCCCTCTCCTGCAGGGTTCCTGACCCACTGCGGGGTCACGGGATGTTCCTGTAGGCATCTCTGTGTGCATGTGCTTGAGAAAGGAGTTTGCGGCCCATCGGAGGGTCTCAAGGACCCACCAGGAACCCCCTGAGGTCACTGGGACAAGCGAGCTGCGCTGGTGGTGGTGCAGCAGTAACAGCACTGCGAGGCTGAACCCACTGGGCAGGCCCCGGTCCATCCCCTGAGGTCACTGGGACAAGCGAGCTGCGCTGGTGGTGGTGCAGCAGTAACAGCACCACGAGGCTGAACCCACTGGGCAGGCCCCGGTCCATCCCCTGAGGTCACTGGGACAAGCGAGCTGCGCTGGTGGTGGCGCAGCAGTAACAGCACTGCGAGGCTGAACCCACTGGGCAGGCCCTGGTCCACATCCTGAGTCCTCCCTGTGCACGCCAGGCACATGCACGTGCTCGGGATCCAGGCTGAATCGCAGACGGAAGACCCTGTAGGGATGCCTGCGTCCCTGTCCCTGTCTCCCGCTCTCATGTAAGAAAAAAAGAAAGAAATCTTAAAAGAATAAAAGTCCTCAGGACCAGCAGATGGTATAATGGTTACATCGCTGGACTCCAACTAGTCAACCGCGGTTCGAGTCCCAGATCCAGTAGCTTAAAACTCACGGTGGGTGTGCCTGAGTGCATGCCCAAGGTCCCAAGAAAATGGAGCAGGGATTGTGACATGGCCGTCACCCCTGGGGGTGGGGGGGGGGTGATTTCTCACTTTTCCTCTCACTGTCTCTGTCTCCAGTGAGCTTATGTGCCCTTAGGCAAAAAACCTCTTACTAAAAATAAAACAAGATTAAACTAAAGAGTACTTTCTAGGAAAGGCCTTTGCTGAGTGGAAATATTCTGTCTTCTGCTTCTTCCACTGAACTTCCACTCCTGTGTGGTTCTCTAATTGTCTCTTTATGTTCGTCACTCTCGTTCTCTAACTCCGTATCTTTCTCTACAGTAAGCGCATGTGCCCTATAGCAAAAATCTCTCTAAAAAAAAAAAAAAAAAAAAAAAAAAAAAAGTCCTCAATAAATGCTGCAAAATTGAATAAAGTATTTGGAATAATTTAAAAAGAATGTGGATTGTGTGTGTGTGTACATATGTATCTATACACACACATATATAGATACACACTCACACACACACACACACACACACATAAGGCTTTCATCATAGGACGTGTACACTCACCAGAGAGACAGAGACAGTGAGAGGAGAGGCAAAGTGAAAAACCACCCCCCCCCCAGGGGACAGCGATGCCACAATCCCCTCTCCTTCACTCCTCCTGGGACTGTGGGCAGGCACGCATGCGCACACACACCTAGTGTGATTTTTTTAAGTCACCAAGTCCAGGACTCAAACCGCAAAAGGCCACATGGGAGTCCTGTACTTTAACCACCACACCACCTCTGGTCCCATTTTTTAAAAAATGAGCTGAGGGGCCAGCCAGTGGCATGGTGATTAAAGTGGCCGCATCACATACAGACGACTTCAGTTTGAGTCCCTGCCTCAGCAGCTTGAAAAAATCACACCAGGTACCTATGCATGCACGCCCAAAATCCCAAGAGGAGAACAGAGGAAAAGGGATTGCCACATGACCATCCTCCGTAGGGGTGATTTCTCACGTTCTCTCTCTCTCTGTGTCTCTGTTTCTCTCCAGCAAGTGCACCTGTCTCACAGCAAAACAAGAAAAAAAAAGAGCTGAAAATTGAACTAGGCAGTTTCCTCTGTCTTCTGCACTACGAAGCGATGCCTGGAGCATCTTGCGGATTTTTGTTTTCTAATCCTTCCCCTCACTTCCCCACCCAGAAGGCAGTGTGGCTTCTACAGGTGCTCTGTGTGCTATGTCAGGCTGCAGGTGCTCACCGAGCACCTGCTCTGGGCCCAGCTCTGCGCTGGCAGAAACGGACATGCCCGTCAGCAAAGCAAACGCAGGAAGCTTGCCCGCCAGGGACAGCGACAAACATAAACAGACAATAAGAGAACCACGCAGGAGTGAAAGAAAGTGGAAGAAGCAGAGGATCGAATATTTTCGCTGAGCAAAGGCCTTTCTGAGAAGGTACTTTTGGCTTTTTTTTAGTAAGAGGTTTTTTGTTTGTTTGTTTGTTTGCCTAAGGGCACGTGAGCTCACTGGAGTGAGAAAGAGACAATGAGAGGAAAAGTGAGAAATCACGCCCAGGGGGGATAGCCATACCACAATCTCTTCTCCTCCATTTTCCTTTCGGATCTTGGGCACGCTCTTATATGTGCCTGGCATGAGTTTCAAGCCACCGGGTCCAGGACTTGAACTGCGGGCATCTAGTGACATAACCACTATATCATCTGCTGGCCCCCTCTTTTGGATTTTGTCACAGGGCACGGGCATTCTTGGGAGAGAGACAGAGAGAGAGAGAGTGAGAAATCATGCCCCAGGGGAATGGCCACATCACAATCCCTTCTCCTCCATTCTCCTCTTGGGATTTTTGGGCACACATTCACACATGCCCAGCATGATTTTCAAGCCACCAGGTGCAGGACTCGAACCTTTGGCCATGTGGGAGTCCAGTGCCATAACCTCCAGGCCCCCTGTTGGCCCTAGTTTATCTTTCTGATGATCTGGGCGGGGGGGGGGGGGGCTCAGCTGTAAAACGTGACAATGCGTGAGGTCACCCCATGCAAGACGGTTCTGGATTGTGTCAGGAGACTCCGAGGGTAACACTGGGCCCATGCGGATGGTCCAGGCTGGCGGGAGCTCGGTGCTGTCTCTCTGTCTCTCTTGCTCATGGAAATGCTAAATAAACTCTCAAAGTAAGTAAATAAGTACAAATAACTGATCACTTGAGACGCTTCCAAGCACACGCACACGGAGAAGATACTAGCACGAGCCCCAGTCCAATCGCTCGGCCTCAAGGCTGCCGTCCTGACTTTGAAGCTATTTGAACGTAAACACGTGAGCGAATACGGTTCACAGGCATTGGACTGAGAGTGTGACGCGTGGGGGGGGGCTGGGTGATGGTTCCACCCTCGCCAGTCCAAGCAGCCTTGGGCCATGGCTCAGGCCCCCAGCCCCCAGCCTGGGCAGACTCTGAATGGTCAAGACTCACTGTGCCCTCCTGGCCTCCCAGGACGCAGTCCCCAGGCAGACAATGAGCCTCTGTGGGGAGAATCTCTGCAGGGAGCCCCAATCCATGACCGCCCCTACCCCCCCCCCACCAACTGCCTGAGAAGTCCCTCCCCAGGGCCAGCAGGTGGCATGGTGGTTGAGGCACTGGACTCCCACATGGCTGACTACAGTTCGATTCCTGGACCCAGCAGCTTGCTTTACCACTTTCCCTCTCTGTTTCTCTCTAATGAGTACACATGTCCTATAGCAAATTAAAAAATAATAATAAGTACAATTAAAAAAAAATACTTCTTCCTGGTGCCAGTAAGTGGTGTTGTGGTTAAGGGCCCCAGACTCCCACATGGCCAACCCTGGTTCAGGTCTTGAACCTTGCTGTCTCACTTCTTTTCTTGTTTCTCTCTCTCTCTTTCACTCTATCTCTCTCTGGTCAAATTAAAAATAAACAAGTAAACGGATAAATAGGGTTAAATAAAATAATTCTTTTTTAAAAACTTCTTCCCAATCCAGGGAAGCACCGTCTCAGGGAGGGGACCCAAAGGAGCCTGGGATAATCTAACCGAGGTGGGAGACCAAATCTTGGGCACAAGTACCACCCACGGCCCTGCAGGGCAGCCCAAGGCCAGGCCCTAAGCGGGCAGTGGTGCAAACCCACTTTGAGCAAAGCTCCCCATCACTTGCAGATGCCAGCCCCCAGAAGGGGACCGTGTAGTCAGGGAGCTCTGGACTAGGCACCTGCTCTCCCCACGTGTAATCGGCATCCATCACAGCACGCGTCCTGGGTGCTGGCACTGAGCCGAGGGCTCCGAGGAAATTCAAGGGAGCGACAAGAGGCTCCCATCTCAGATTTGCCAGACCCGCATGCTCTGGGGTCTCCTGCAACTCCTCTCACCTCTCTGGACCTTGTTATGAGAAGGGGCGCTGCAGTACCTGGGAGGTCACCCTGCAGCTTGTGAGGCAAGCCTGTCGTGCACCTTAAGGCCCATGCCCTGCCGAGAGCCTGGCTCCAGAGAGCCTGGCTCCACCGCTGCTCGCTGCTCGCTAAGCAGGCTCATGAACGCCCTGAAGGCAGACGGCCTCGGCTCCGTCCTGGCTCTGCTGGTTGCTGACTAACCCCGGGCATCACCACTCGTGCCTCAGTTTCTGCTTTCACAGGAAGAGGATAATGGCGGCACCTCCTGCACGGGGCTTTGCACCGCCTGGGTGCAGCTGGCACCCAGCAAAGCCGTGACTGCAGCTCCGCGGAGCTGGCCTGGAGAGGTCTCTGTCTGGTTCTCCCACTAGGCACTGCTTGCCCCCCGCCCCCGTTTGGAAGGCGCCGACCGGGGTGGGGGGATGAACTGGCTCTCCCTAAAGAAAGCGCTAACGAGGCTGGCGCTGTGCTGTGGCTGTCCATTCTGGCCCTCGGGCAGTGGGTGTGTGAGATGCTCCCAGCCGGGTGGGGTGGGGGACAGGCTCCTGGGCAGAGAAAAATCCCTCTTCCCACCAGACCGGCTGAGTCTGGTTTTCCAGGGGACAAGGGTTCAAGAAGTTCTGAGGAATGTTCAACAGGGCCCCTGGTGGGGGGAGCACAGAGGGGGGATACGCCTCACAAGCCTTCCATTGTGTCCTCTGGCCGCAGCCCCCACAGGGGCCCAGTCTCTGGGGAGCTCCGAGAAGGACAGAAAGCAGGGAGGGCAAGGGTGAGGAGGAGGGAGGCCTCCCTGGACCTGAGACAGGAGGGGGACAGAGCGAGTGAGGCTGGGGGCGCGACAAGCCAAGTCACAAAGGCCAGGGTGGGAGGGGGCCGGCCAGCCGGAGGCCCAGGCTTCAGCGCTCTGGGTCCCTGGTCGGCCTGGTCCGCTCAGTTCAATCGGGAGGGACGTGGGAGACCAGAAAACCCAGAGACAGCCAAGCCCGGGCAGGGATGAATAAAACGCCTTTATTTCTCTTAATATCCCTTAAATGCACAAACATGAAACCCTAACCCTCCGTCTCTGTTTCTCTTGGACTCGGCTGTGCCTGGCAGAGCTTCCCCACCCTCGCCTGAGCCCCTGACCAAAATTATACCAGTTTCCTGTTTAAAGGCTCCGGTCCTGTGGGCCCGAGGATGGCGGGGGCGGGGAGGCTGGTGGGCCTGGAGGGGGCTGGCAGGGGGGTTCAGGCTCCAGCTAGCAAGGCGGACATCATACGGGGGACAGACACCCCCGTGCGGTTGGCCAGGCCCTGGGGTGGACAGGGGAGGGTAGACAGGGCGGAGGTCGGGCTGGGGAAAAGTGCCCTGGAGCCCTCCGGTGACCGCAGCCTGGGTCTGCTCCTAGTGCGACCTTGGGCCAGAGGCCCACCTTTCCACGCCTTGCCTTCCCCATCTGTAAATAAGGACAGGGATGACAGTATCCACGCCACAGGGCCACTGCGAGCCAAAGATCTAACGATGCTTTCAGCCTGGCTGGGCCCACTTCAGGGCCCGGTAAGTGAAAGCCATTCTTACGATGCTAATGACGGCGCTACCTTCACAAGGATCCTGGCAGCCAGAGCGCTTTCTCAAGAGCTGAGCGTGGGAGGCCACAGCGCCCCTCTGACCCTCTTCAGTGACTGACAGCTGAGCAGACCCAGGAGGGCTGGCTTGGAGAGCCTTCTCCAGGAGTTTTCAGATGTTAATTAGAGCACCAGGGAAAAAAGGCTCTGCAATCAATGAAGTCGAAAATGCTGGCTTCACCCAAGGCAAATGGGCTCTGTTGTGCAGGACTTATCAGTGCCTTTATTCCACTCGATGTACGCCTCGAATCTCCGAGAAAGGAGAAACACGGGCTGACTCCTTTGACACTTGGGGATCCATTCTGGGCACGATGAGCAGGTCACACTCCTGAAAGGGGCGGCAACAAAATTCAAGGAGGGGCTTCAGTAGGACTGGACGTGTGGAGGTTCCTGAAGGGAACCTGGCCTCGCCCTATGCATCTCCCCCTTCGGCAGTTCACCTCCATCCACCGTAGCACCCTTATAATAAGCCGTAAGTACTCCTCTTTCCCAATTCTCCTCCGATCAGGCAAAGTGCCCAGTACGAGCTCCTGCTTGACAAGTGCCCTCCTGCAGGGCTAACCAGGCTGGTTAAGGGGACAGTCTGTGCTTCCTGGAGTAGATGTTACTGGAGCGTTTCCCCATCTGGCCACACAGAAGGGCTCTCCAGAGCGCAGCCCAGGACTCCTTCCACGGAGGCCCCCGTGTGGTTCTGTAGTACTAAACCAGCACTCCACACTGGTGTAGACAACATAAAGTACTTCCTCGACGGCATCCAGAAAAACAAGTCCAAGTCGAGAAAGCCCAGTGACAGGGACAAGGGCGTGGCCCACCCAGGTGACCGGGTGCCGGGTCCCTGTGTTGCGTCTCTGCAGTGTGGAGATGGAAGAGTTCTTTCACAATGGAGGTGGGGCCCACGGGGGTGGAGCGGGCAGGGAATCCGAAACCCACTTCTCATGAATCAGCAAAAAAAAAAAAAAGTCCTCAAAGCCAAGCACCAGTCTCTTCCTGCCATGCCTTTCCGCTGCACCAAACACCACCTCGGGTCACCTGCCAGTGAACTCGGAAGCGTGATCATAAATAATTAAGATGAAATTACAGTTGTCAAAATAAATTAGCAAAGTACCAGGCGCGTCCGGGCGCTCCTCCCCGCCACCCTCGGAGCTCTCAGTTGGCTCTGCTGTAAAAGCTGACTGTGGGCAAGGGGCCCCTGGGCCCTGGGGCAAACGCGGGAGACGCAGCCGTGATGCGGAAAGGATGAGAGGGACTGGCACGTGCGTGTGCAACTGTGACATGCCCCTGAGGTTTGGGGAGACAGGCTGTGTCCCCGGGCAGCTACTCCAGTCAGCAGGCCTGGCGGCAGGCAGCTCCGGCTGGTCCCAGGTCTCCCCGAAGCCTTCCAAGCCTGCCATGGGCCCAGGGCGCGAGACAGCCCCCGCCTCGACGCCCAAGGCCCAAAGCACCTGCGAGAGTGAAGCCTTGCTCTCCCTGGAGCTCCAACCTGTATTTCTGCCTCCAGAGCAAGAAATGGGGTCTCAGGCCGTAGGGACCTGGCCCCGGAAGTCATGGGAGTAAGGGGGGGCAGTCACTCGGGACATGGGTACGAGCCTGATCTGCCCCCTGTGCCACGGCTGACACCACCAGGGCTCGCTTGGACTATGGCAGGAGGCTCCTGCCAGGTCGTCTGCTGCTTGTTGCTCTGCTTTTTGACTGGATGGACGGAAGGTGGAGTGAGAACTGTCACTGTCGCCTCACAGATGAGGAAGCTGAGCATAAAGAAACCATCTGACCCATGATTGCTAGGATCCGAACCCAAGAAGGCTGGTTCCAGGGCCGGCATCTTAGACTTCAGCTGAAGCCCACAGTAGGACACAGGGTGGGGCAGCCACGTCCCAGTGAGGTCGAGCGCTTCCTCAGGGACTTCCGCAGGGAGGAAAGGATGGTCCCGGCAGAGAGGCAGCAGCAGGAGGACAGCCGCAGCCCAGCTTGTAGAAAACTCCCAAGGGGGTTGGCGTGGCACGAGCCGGGCAGGACAGGGGCTGAAGGGGAGGTTGGCAGGACCCGACCTCAAAGAGGAGCTTAGAGCTGACACTGAGTGTGGTGGAAGACTGGCGGTTTCTAACGGCAGAAGTGGGGTGGTGGGCTTGAACACTACAACTTCTACTCAAAGCCAGTGGGACCCCTCGTTCACGCATCAGCCAAAGTGGCACCATCTCCCCCTCTCCACAGGCTCATTAATAGTAATGAGAGTTAATGATGAGCACGTCTAAGCACCCACTGTGTGCTGGGACTCAGGCGGGCCCCGTCACACACACGCGCTCTCATCACACCCCTGCAAGAGAGGTACTTCTGTGCTCTCCACTCCACAGAGGAGGAAACTGAGGATTCGACAGTTAAGTGGCTTGTCCAATACCCCAGCCACTGGCAGGCCAGAGCCTGAGCCTGCGTCTCAGGGCAGAGCCCGAGTCCTGATACCCACCCTCTTCTGATCCTCACACACACAGCTGTTGGGGCCAGGTACCCCCCAGGGGCGGAGCTGCGAACCTGGGGCCGCCATTCCTCAAACAAAACTCGAGGCACTCTTTCCCTCTCCTCCCCTTACCAAGCGTCCAGAAGCAGCCCCTGCTCCCTGCTCCAGGGGATCCAAGAGGGGGCGCCAGGGGAAGGGGCCCTAATGCTCCCTCTGCCAATGGCGCCCGTTCTTGCCCGGATAGAGCCATCAGAGCTCCAGGATAAATGGACGTGGTTCTTGCTTTCAAGTCCCACCCGCTGACAGATCGCCTAATTCCCTCCACCCCCCTGTTCCTCAACCTTTCAGAAAAAAACACAGGCGGCTTGCTTATCTTAGTGTGGGGTTGCCGTGGAAACGGCATCCCCTGTGAGATGCACTGTCATAACATCTCAGTGCTGCTCAGAACACTTAAAGACACAGCCTCTTCCTCGTGGAGGCCTCAGCCCAGGGGCAGTGTCAAACGGTAGGGAAGGGGGTGGGAGGGAGAGTGGCAGGAGCCAAAGGACTAGCAGAACCCCGGCTTGGAAACTCTGCTCCCACCTTTCTAGGCTCGGAGTCACTGGCGGAGGGGAGGCTTAGGGAGTGAATGTCCGTCAGGTGGGTTCCAGGCCAGGCGATGTGCTCTGCTTGGGCAGCTCGTGGTGAGACTCGCCAGCTTCCCTGTGAAGTTACCTCTGTTAGCATCCCCCTTTACAGAAGGGGAAACTGAGGCTCAATGCAGTGGGTACTGCTGGGATCCCCGTGACTGACTGCCCAGGCCCAGCTGTGGGGTGAGCACCTCTAAGACGCTGCGCTCTGCATGCCGGGAACCCCTGGGAGGCCTGGGTTCAATTCCTCGTCCAACCTATAGGCTAGGCACGGCAGCGTGACTGTAATCCCAGAGACTCATGAGGCTGAGGCAGGAGGATGGGAGCTCAAGGCTGGCCAACTGGCAAGAGAAAAAGAAAGAAAGAAAACCCAAGGTCCCAGGAAACCCCTCTGTCCCAGCTCTGGCCACGTGCATGCCCTTGGGTGCCTGCATGTTCCTGAGCGCACCAGTGTCCCCCCCCCCCCCCCCCCAGTGCCCTGCTTGCACTGTACTTCCCCTCTTCTACCCCGGCAGCCCTGAGCATTTGCCCCCGGGACTCTCACCACTTCCCTCTGCTGTCCTGACTCCACCACTTCCCTGGGCACGTGCTTAAGTCACTAGCCTTGGGGTCTGCCTCTGAGGCCCGCCGACCCTGGGCCATGCAGTAGCCGTGCTGCAGTAGCACCACCGTGGCCTCCCTGTCCCCCACCGGCCTGTGCCTGCCCACATGCCACGCTCAGAACTTCTGGGCCTTGGCCCGTGCCTGTCCATGGTCCACTCTGCTTGGCGCCTCCACCCCAGGCCACCCTGGGCTCGGGCCCCCTCATTCTCCAAGAGCTGTGGAGGCACCACCTCATCTGGGAGGCCTTCTGCAACCCCCACCCACGACGAAGCTCATGACAGGAAGACCCCCAGCTCTCCACTTGGGTCCCGTCTTCATCTCTGAACCCCACGGAGAAGGCGATGACACAAGTGAATGAAAGCACCCACTGCATGCCCACCCATCACAACGGACAGCACAGTCCTCGCCAGCTCCCGCGAGGCCCACGTGACCTCCCACTCGGCGCCTTCCGCCGCCCGCCACCCCTGCCGCAGGGGCTCGCTAGCTCAATGCTGCCTCAAGCCCTTTGTGCCTGGGGCTCCCAGGCCACGACCATCTTTCCCATAGCCCCTGAGGCCGGCCCTCCACGGACTTTTGGTGTCCGCTCCCAGATGGATATAGACAGATAGACAGACACACTCAGTATGTGAGCCAATAATAAATATAAATTAACTATGCACATAAATTACCGGTGAAACATTTGCACAAATAAAGAATACCTGTGACGTGTAAGTAAGCTCACGTCGAATACATGCTCGATTGTTCATCTCCACACCAGGGCTAAGCTCTGCCGGGGTGGGGGGGGACTTCCCTGCGGCTGTGCGCGGGAGCCAGAACACTGCAGCGCGTAGCATGTGCACAGTCAACACTGCTGACGGGGCGGAGGGACCGTCCCAGACTCACCCCTGAGAAGGGGCCCTCTTCTGTAGCCGCTATTACAAACCCAAGCTCCCTGGGAAATGACTCGCCCAAGGCCACACAGCCAAGCCTTTGATCTCCACGGCCACCAGGCTTCACTGCCACCTGACCACACCCTCCGCCCTCCCTCCAGGGACCCTCTCTAGCGACATCGAGCACTCTCTACTGTTCCCGGAGCCCGTCCTTCTTCCAGAGCTTGGTGACTGGCCCCTTTGCAGTTGGGGACAGAGTGGGGACCAGGAGGAGAAGACAGTCCACAGAAGGGGTGACGAGGTGACCTCTGCAGAGGGGCTGGTTCAGCATGGTGGTAATTACCCAAAGTGGAAGCAGACTCCCCCACCAGCCCCACAGTTACTGCCAAGGCTCCCAGCCTCCCCACTCGGGGGTCCAGATGGACCCTCTCCCGCCTCTTCAGGGGGCCTGATGTGTCCATTATTAATTAAACACAGAAGCCAATTAGTCCAAAGCTCCGCATGGAAATTATTAGAAATGCATTTCAAGTATATCCTCACCCCCTCTCCACCCCAGGAAAAAAAAAAAAAAATGGAGTGGATTGGACTGCTCACCCCTAGGCCTGGGCTGAAGTCCACCAAGGGCAGAGAACCAGGCCCAGGGCTCCTCTCCATTGTCCCTGACCCCGGGCCACCCCAGTTCAGCTGTCTTAGGAGAGGCAGGGGGAGGGAGAGCCACTCTCAGGCTCAGTTCCCAAAAGCTCGGGGAAAATGGAGTCACTTTTTAGACCTCCTCCCACTGGGCTAGGGAGGGCCGAGGGCTGAGGGCCTCACACTTCTCCATGGAGACGGGGTAGCATCCTTCTCCCGGGGTACAAAGAAGGGGGAGCTCCTGCCCCGGACACAAAAACGCCCTTTCCTAAGGGGGTTCGTGAGAGGGTTCGCAAGAGAAAGCCCCTTCAGGAGGACAGTGTCACCACATGACTCTGTCCTGGTGACCATTCGCCACCACTGCCCAGTTCCTAGCCCTTTGAAGGAGTTCTTAGCAGTCCACTCCGCAGATGAGGAAACCGAGGTTCGGAGGGGACAGAGGACTCTAACCCTCACAGTGTCCCCTTTGGGGTATCTCACGATGCTTGCCTGGGTTCCAGGTTTATTCAGACATTTGTCATTCTATTTTGCACACTCACATGCACACCTGCGCCATGCCCTATACACACTGGTGCACGTGCACACACACGCAGTCAATGGCCCACTTCTTCCCTGGTCTTTTGGAGCCTCACAGTGAAGAGACTGCCCTGGAGACCAACCAAGGACAGTCATCCATGAGGCCTGAGGTCTTAGATGCAGGGACAGGATGAAGACATGCTCACGTCTGACACCCCAGAAAACCCCGATAGGCCCGGCCAGGGCCCCAGGGGCCCGTGGCACTCAGCTCGGAAGGGGGCACTGGGACGGGCTGGCAACCTGGCCTCCCGACTCCTGCATGCCTGGCTCAGCCCCACTCAGACGAGGAAAGGAAGGAGGGCAGGGCTGCCAGAGCCCTCTGCTTCCCAGAGCCCCCGGAGATCCATTTTGATCACAGAATATTATTGTTTTTTCCTTTTCCAATGCTTACAGTATCCTGCGGGCAGACTATGAAAATAAAGACTCATTTCCTACAGATCTGGGGTATTTTTTTCCTCTCATTCCACAAATGCCATAAGGCTGGGCATGCGGCACGCAGTGCACCTCTGCTGTGCTCTCGGGCAGCGTCTCTGATCCCAAGGCCTCCCAGACCACACGCGTGCCTTGCACAACCACCCGCAAGGGTGGGGTTTTGTGAGGGCCAAGGCCAGCCCTACTTTTTGTCTCGCCAAAGCCGGACAAGCTCCTGCTGGATGGTTATTCTCCTTTATCAGACCAGGAGAAGGTGGCTCAGAGAGGCT
Source organism: Tupaia tana (assembly GCA_026018925.1). Classification (NCBI taxonomy): domain Eukaryota; kingdom Metazoa; phylum Chordata; class Mammalia; order Scandentia; family Tupaiidae; genus Tupaia; species Tupaia tana. The sequence goes on from JAKSZU010000012.1 coordinate 60,181,536, forward strand.
AGGGAACTTGTCCCAAACCACATAGCAAGTTCAGGAAGGGGCAGACAAAACAGAGCTTTTCCCTCGCACACTTAAAAGTCAATAGAGCTATTTTTCTTCCAAAGTTTCCAAATTGCCCAGTTTAATCTCTGAGTCAGCTAAAAACGAGAGCCCTACAAGAGGTGAAGGTAGATGTTTTATTCCCCACCCGTGACTTATTTCTGTCGCTCAGTGAGAGCCTCAGCTTCTCTGATCATCCCAGCTCTGCCTTGTATAAACACTGGTAAGCAGTGAAAAGAATTCATCGATGTGCTGTGGTGGTTGAGGCTCTGGACTTCCACACGGCCAAACGTGGTTCAAGTCCTGGACCTGGCAGCTTGAAAATCACGCCAGGTGCATGTGCGTGTGCATGCCCAAACTCCTGAGAGAAGGGACTGTGACATGGCCATTCCCCCTGAGGCAAGGGTGGGGGATTTCTCACTCTCCCTCTCTCTGTCACTCTCTGTCCCTCTCCAGTGAGCACAGGTGCTCTATGGCAAAATCCTAAAAAAATGAAAAAAATTCACTGATGCATTTGTGCAGCACTCTCTCCCAGGCGACACTGGGTGCCATCGGCACGTTGCTGCAAAGGACGTGCCAAGGGGGGCCGGATAGAAACAGGGAAAAAGGCCCACAAAGCTCCTTGCTGTTTTCTCCACACGCTGAGCGCGAGCGCCCTACATAGACGTGTTCACAGAACAGCGAACGCGGCCACTGGCATGGATTCTCCCTTCCACGTGGCTTTCTCTTCTCTCCATGGAGCAGCGGAGAGGGAATTAATGCAGAATCAGCTCTGACCCGTGACCCCTTATCGGGTCCAGGTGCACGAGGAACAACGCTCCCGGCACGATGCTGCCAGGTCTCCTCAACGCTTCGCATTGCAGGAGCCTAGACTGTCCAACATGGCAGCCACCAACCACATGTGGCTCCATGAACTAGATTAATAAAAATAAGGGGCCAGTGGATGGCATATGGTTAAGATGCTGGACTCCTACATGGTTGACTATGGTTCAAGCCCCAAACTGGGCAGCTTAAAACTCATACCAGCCACATGCGCGTGCATGCCCAAAATCCTGAGGGGAGAATAGAGGAGAAGGGATTGCGGTGTGTTCATTCCCCCTAGGGGGTGCTTTCTCGCTTTCTGTCTCTGTCTTGCCAGTGAGCGCCCATGCCCTAGAGCAAAACTCTATTTTATAAAATTTTAGCAAAAACAAGAAATACAATTTTGATGCCGGCCCCGTAGCCCCAGCAGCCACCTAAGAAGTGTCCGATGTGATAAGTGGCTGTGCTGCTGCCCGGCACACATATGAACATGCCCATCCTGGAAGAGAGTTCCAGGAAGCCGCACGGCCAGGAGAGCAAACATCCTGGGGAGCAGGGGTCCTGGGACAAAGGACGTGCCCCGGGCCCCCAGCTCTCTCTGAAGCTTCAGCTCGCCAACTGCTTACAGGAGGTCTCTGGGGCTTTGCGTGACCCGTGGAAAAGGAGGCCTGGAAAAAGGTTACCCAGCCAGTTCCTGTTCTCAGGCCCAGGACTCGGAACCTTCTCTCTGTCAGCAAAATGGAGACAATGACACCTAGCGACACACCTGGGCCTGGGCAGGACCCAGGCAGGTCCACACTGTGACCGTCGCCCTGTGCTGTAAGCAGGGGGAGGGGGTGGGGGACTTTAAGGCAGACCCGCAGCCTGGAAATGCAGAGTTAAGTGGCCATGACATGAAGGGGGCTACTGGGAGCCCAAAGGGAAGCTTTGCAAACATGGGCCATTACCGATCACCTCGAAAGTGTCCTCGGCCGGGGGGACAGGTCAGCCCATTCCCTGGCTTTTGGCTGCACAGAGATGCTATTCTGTGCTGTTCACACCGCCAGTACCTGGTTGGTGTTCACTTCCGGCTTGGCCAGCCTTAACGTTTCACAGAGTATCTCTTTAACCCTTGTCACAAGCCTCCGAGATTAGATTATGACTATTCCCACTTACAACGGGGAGACTGAGGCGTGGGAAGCTAAGAGGGCCGGGCGATCTGACTCTTGCGCTCTAAGACCACAGCCTGCCAGCCCTGCAGAAGGGGAGAACCAGCGTCCACTGGCCGGCCACGCCACTCACGACGATGCCATGGGGTGCGGGGTCAGTGCCGCACCACCCACGGCTGGGAAGGTCTGAAGAGCAGGTGAGGACAGGACTGCGAGCCCAGGGTCTGGACTGTAATCCAACGGAGCTGATATGGAACAGACTGTGTTCGTCCCTACCGGAGTGAGCGCGGTGTCCTTCACCGCAGGATGGGGACCCCAGAAGAGCACACATCAGAGCTCCCAGGGAAGCCTGCGTGCCTCGTCACACCCCACCCACGGGAAGCGCTCCCGAACGGCAGCTGAAGCCGTTATTCTCTCAAGGGTTGAAAGAGCTCGCCCAAGTAGTTCTGCCGTTGGACCCACCCATTCCTTGTCCCCAGCCACACGCAGCACCTGCACACCTTCCTAACTAGGCTCAGGGCGGAACGGTCTGCCTTTCTAAGTCACCCTAACGGCGATGGAGGGGAGGGGGCAGGGCGAATATGCGTGTCAACGGGCATCGCAGCTGGGGAGTGTCCACACCTCGTTCCACCCATCGCAGGGCAGGGGAGAAAGGCCCTCATCGCGGTGCCCTAGGGGTGACAGGTCCCAACACTGGCAGGGAGACACTGAGGACATCGCCACACTTCACACTGACCCTACCCGATGTCAGGTTTCAAAGTCCAGAACACAGGGCCTCTTCCCCTGCCCGGCCTCTCTCCACAGGAGGCTGGGGCGGGCGGTTTGCAGAGCAGGAAAGAGGCCCCAGACACCGCCCGGTCACCGGGCACAGGCCTCCGCACCTCGGGCTTCTGCCCAAGGGACCTCGAAGCAGCCCGACAGGGAAGCACTACTGTCTACCCCCTCACAGATGGGGAATACGAGGAATTAAGTGCCTTGGCTGAAGCCATGCAGATATTTTTTCTTAATTTTCTTTTAATCTGCTAGAGGGTGCATGCACTCGCCAGAGAAAAGACGGAACGAGAAGGACAGTGAGAAAGCACTTCACGTGGATCACACTGCATCCTCCTCCTCCTCCGTGTCTCCCTCCTTCCAAGACCATGGGCACACAGGCACACACGCACACACGCACAAGTGCCCGACGTGTCTTTCAAGCGGCCGGGTCCAGGAGCTGAACCACACAGTTGGCCGTGTGGGATCCAGCTGCCTTAGCCACCATGCCACCGGCTGGTTCCACACAGAACTTGGCAGCAAGCGCTTGTATCCATCTGCCAGCAAGTCCCCCGCCTGCCATGGGCGTGTCCCACGGCTGCCCCTCAGGCCACAGCCACCCCAGCACCATAGCTGCCCTGGCACCAGCATTGAGCAGGCAGCAAGAGGGAGAAGCCCCAGGGGCGAAGTTCCAAAAGCCCAGTCAAGGACCCCGTGTACGCAGCGACAGGAAAGGGGAAGCCTCTGACAATGGGAAAATCACCCTGCATGAAGCTCCCGTGCCAACGCCACAATACCTTGTGGAAAACCCTCCCGGGGGCGGCAGTGCGGGCGTTGAGGGGCAAAGGGCTGGCTTCAGGGCTGGCGTGGAGGCGGGGGCTGGCGCCGAGGCGGGGGCTGCATGGGCTGGAGCGTCACCTCTATTCCTCCCTTTTTAACGACAGGCCGCGGGGGTGGGGTTCAGAAGCTCAGAAACTCCATCCCAGGTAGCAGAGCTCCAGGAGATTGCTGAATGAATACACAAATGAATGGAAAATACCAAAGTAACAGATGTGAGAAACCCATTAGGAAAATTTTTAAAAAATTGTTTTTTGAAAGGAAAGAAAGAAAAAGAAAAACCCAGCCTGGGCTAAAAAGGCGAGTTGGTGCAGAGTGTGTGGAGACTTGGTGTTTCCGGGTCTGGGTGGGGGGTACGCACATGTCCGTGTGTTGTCATCGTGTTCCCGTACAACCATCAGGTATGCTCTTGTGTCTCCGCAACAGTTAGCGAAAGCACTCACAATGCAAACGGTATGGAGCTCCGGAGAAACATCTGGGTTTCACTGCCAGCCCTGCCCAGGTTGGGAGCACTGCTGTGTCACTGCAGCGGCGAGGAGGGTTCAGATCGCCTCTGGTCTTCCCATGACACACTTTATTTACACAGCACTCCACTGCTCACAGCACTCACCACTCCTGCTCCTGGGTTTAAACTTAGAGTTGGGAGCGCGGCTGCCCGAGGGTAGGAGCACTTGAAACCAGACCTGCCGTCCACTCAGGGCCCTGCCCCTTGCCAGCTCAGACCCCAAACGAGCCATTTGACCCCCACTGGGAAATGGAGAGAGTGACCTAGCGCTGTCCACCTTGTGGGGGATTATTCACCATTGCCACTGTTGAGGGGGTATTCGGTGACCAAGTCCTGTGGCTAGGCACTGCCCTGGTGCCGGAACGCAGCCAGAACGAGAGCCGCCTTCACAGTCAGCGGTCCAGGAACGAGGCCGGGCAGCGGACAAGGAGAATCACTGCGGCGTGTCACCACACTGTGATAAACACAAAAAGTGATAGCACGGGGTTCCTAGGGAGCTTAGAGCAAATGGTTCGACCTAGTTTGGGGGCAGAGCTGGGGACAGAAATGCCTGAACACATGCTCAGGCTCTGCGGAAAGGCGCTGAATGGACAGCGCTGTTGTAACAGCCAGAATCAAAAGACTTTCGAGAAAATGGGGTGAAAACAAGACCATGACCATGAGCCGGGACAGAAGGCTATGAAGCCAGGGCTGGGAGCCTGCCTGTGCGCACCAGAACAAAACACGGCCCATGCTGGTCCCGGCTGGTAACAGTGAGCCCAGAGCCTTCCTGCAGCACCCCAGACCTGCAATGTCTCTAGGAACCAGCACTTACGGCCAGGGTCCACTCCTACTGGTCAAAACCAGCTTCCCCTTTGCCACTAAATATTTTGCATTTGCCCCTGAGTCAAGGAATGGGGTCTACACTGTACCCCTCTCTGTATCCCCATGCTCACAATGCAGGCTGCACCCCGACCCCTCTAGGCTGTGCCTCTGAGGACCAAGAAGCCCCTCTGATGAAGGCACACCAAAGCTGAGCCCTGAAGGAAAGACAAAGTAGCTTTGGTCAACCAGGAAAAGCACGTTCCAGAGCACAGTCAACGTGAAGGCAACCTGCAGGGGACAGAGCCTAGTGGGACAGCCCTGGGAGGCAGTGAGGGGACAAGGCAGAGGCCGGCCCACAGAACCCAAGGCCACATGGCAGACACTAGGAGTGAGGTAGAAGGTTCTGGAAGTTGGCAGAGCCAAGCCACGATCAATCAGTGTCCCACAATAAGCACCCCAGTCAGGGCAAGGAGGGGATTTGCAGATCACAGAGGACCAGGCAAATGCCCGGCACAAGCGAGTGCTCAGAATGGTCCTGGTACATCCTGAACACACGTGTTGTGGTGGTTTTCCACCTTCCTACTCATTTTCTTAATAATTTTTGGATAAGCAGAAGTTTTTCTTTTTCTTTTCTTTTCTTTTTCTTTTTTGAAAGATTTTTTCTATAGGGCACATGCACTTGTCAGAGAGACAGAGACAAAAAGCGTGAAATCGCCACCCAGGGGGTTTGGCTATGCCGCAATCCCTTCTCCTCCATTCTCTTCTCAGGATCTTGGGCACAATGCACATGGAATGAGTTTTAAGCTGCCAGGTCCGGGACTCGAACTGTGGTCGTAGGAGTCCAGTGACATAACCATTACGCCATCCGCTGGTCCCAGAAGTTTTTTATTTTGATGAGTTCAATTATCGAATTTACTTTCTGGAGTCAGCAGGTGGCGTGGTGGTTAAGGTGCTGGATTCCCACATGGCAAACCACTGTTCGAGTACTAGACCCGACAGCTTAAAATCATGTTGGGTACAGGGCATACGTGCCCCAATCCCAGGAGGAGTGGAGGAGGAAGGACTGCGCAATGACCATTCCTCCTGGCGAGTGATTTCTCACTTTCCGTCTCTGTCTCACTCTGGTGAGCACACATGCCTTATGGTAAAAAACTTAAAAAAACGTTTATCTTCCATGCTTATTATTTTCAATGTCCTAAGACACTTTTGCCAGTACAGTATAAGATCATGAAAAGATTTTCCTATGCTTTCTTCTAGAAATGAAAGAATTCCTTTAATAATACACAGGCAAACAATCCAACTTCAAACATGGACAAAGGACTTGAACAAATATTTTACAAAATGAGATACTCAGATGACAGTAAGTCTATGAAGAGCTGCTCAACCTCAGTAGCTAGCCAGGGAGGTCCAAATTAAACCCACGATAAGACGCCATTGCACTAGCACTAGAATATTGAAAATGAAAGAGCCAATCATACCAAGTGTTGACCAGGATGTGGAGGAACTGGAACTCTCAACCACTGCTGGCAGATGCGTAAAACGATACAACCATTTTGGAAAACAGCTGAACTGTTTCTTATAAATTAAACCTACACCTACTCTGTGAAGCACTTACTGCATTCCAGAATATCTACAAGAGAAAAGAAAGCATGGGTCCACACAAAGGCTTGTACTCAGATGTTCATAGCAGCTTGATGACATCGCAGCCAGAAATCGGACACAACATGCCCATCGAAGAGAGACTGGATAAACAGTTTAAGATAAACAAAGCACACAGAAAATGGAATACCAGTTGGCAGTGCAAAGTAGCTAACTGCTTCCACAGCCAGCAGCAAGGATGATTTAGGAGCACCAAGCTGAGCGAAGGAAGCCAGACCCAAGAGGACACATTGTAGATGCTACCGCTTGTGCTGTCCCAAATACACGCATCGAGTCACTGTAATAAGATTAAACATGTAAGGAGGTAAAAAAGTAATCCAGTTACGGCGCAGAAAGGTATGGTCTTTGGGAAGACATTAGGATTAAGGTCACTGGGGCCAGGCCCCCAAGACTGGGTTCCAGAGGGTTTTTAAGGAGAGAGAATGAGGCCAGAACAGAGAGTCAGGGGCAGCCACTGTGCTTCGCTCCCATCCTCATGGAAGGATCAGGAATCTGCAAGATGCCCACTGGATATGGCCCTGGACTTTGGACCTCCAAACTGTGAGCCGAATACACCTGATTTTAACAGTCCCCCGATCTTATTTCAGTTAGCAACGTAATAGCAAACGAAGACTGCAGGATTCCATTGGTAGGAAGTTCTAGAACAGGCAAAGCTAATCTATAGTGATAGAAAACAGACCAGAGGTTGCCCCTGGGGAGGAGACAGGGATTGCCTGAGATGGGGCATAAGGTAACTTTCTGGGCTGATGGGAAAGTTCTACATCTTTTTCTTTTACTATTTGCCATAGGGCATGTGCACTTGCTAGAGAAAGAGAGAGAGAAAAAGGAAACGTACCCCTAGGAAACACCCCCAGTCAGGGCGGGGCGGGGGGAGGAGCGGATGGCCACATTGCAATCCCTCCTCCTCCATTCTCCTCTTGGGATTTTGGGCATGTACACACATGTGCCCAGCTTGTTTCTCAAGCTGCTAAGTCCGGGACTCAACCACGTACTTGGCCATGCGACATCCAGCCTCCTCAACCACCACACCACTGGCTGGCCCCAAAAGTTCTGTATCTCGATGGGACTGGGTATATACAAGAGCACAAAGAACTCAACTATATGATTTAGCTCCATATATCAATAACACCTCGCTCAAGTGTGTAGTTCTTTGTGGAGGGAAAGGAAAAACGCTGCTGAACGTATGTGAAAGTGCTTGAACCATTTTATAAGGCTCCACGGTCCTGTGCTATCACCGAGCATGCCCAGGGGTGTGGGGAAGACAGATGCGTGGCACACACTGCTGGGAGACTCCATTACTCATCCAGCAAGGATCGGACGGCTCCTGCTGCGTGTGACTGCAGCCTGGGGAGCGCCGGCCCACCGTGGAGAAAGAAGCTAACAGTAGTCTGTGCACACATCGCGGTCTTCCAGAAGGAAACCATCAGGTGTTCCAGATTTACTGCTACGGGTGTTATAATATCGGGTGGCTGGGAAAGTCATGATACATTTTTGCATAGAAAAATACATCATAGGGCCAGCAGGTGGTGTAGCAGTTAAGGCGCTGGACTCCCACATGGCCAACTGCAGTTCAAGTCCTGGACCCAGTGGCTTGAAACTCACACCGAGCGCATGTGCGTGCATGCCCAAAATCCCAAGAGGAGAATGAAGAAGACATTGCAGCATGGCCATCCCCCAAGGGGTGATTTCTCACTTTCTCTCCATGTCTCCAATGAGTGCCTGTGCCTTGTGGCAAAAATATCTCTCTCTAAAATTTTTTTTTTAAAAAAAATGACTTTGCCAACGACCTAATATTAAAACAAAAACCAAAACAACAGCCACCCGGTTGGTCCCCCTATGCCCTTAGTAGCCCCGGCACCTGGTCTTGCATGGAGGAAGCCCACTTTCTCCCCAAGGAACCAGGAGAGGAAGGTCCATTCCTCGGGGTGGAATCTGGTGATGGTGGCAGCTGCTCTGCACGTCCAGCACACAGGTGGCAGCCAAGCTGCCTGGCCTCTCCACCACACTTCGTCATTAGCAACCTCAGACTGGGTACAACCAGCTGGGACCCTCCAAGGCTGTGGCCTCAAGATGACCAAGCCACGGGTTTCTGGCTGCTTCTGCTGCCCTTTGCAGAAACCTCTGGAGCATCTATGTGCTTGATGCATGTGAGAGACGGTCCTTTCTCCGTCTTTTCTCAACAGCTTCCTCTTAAAGAGACAGTAAGAAGAAACAGACCGACCATGGCTGAAAAGCACCAGAGGTTCACCAGGACCTCGCCTCTCTTCACCAATGTCCCCAGCTCTCACTCTAGTCCTAGGGAGCCGGCAGGCTGCAGGCCCCGTTTTAAGGATGGCTTTGATGATGGGCACAGAAGTCCCCAGAACCCAAAGCCCCCCATGGGGGTGAGGCACGATGACCTATATTTCACAGGTATGACCTGACATGACCAAGGCCACATAGCTAGCAAGCGACAGAGACTGGGTCCAGAGCTTCTCGTTCCAAAACCAAGAATCAAGGCCCAAAGTCCTTTTCTCCCTGACAAACCCCAGAGCCATGAAGGAGGCGATGAAGTGGGCAGGCTATGCGGGCAGAGGCCACACTGGGGTCCCGGTCACTTCTCTCTACACGTGCTGGATAAGTGCACAGGAGGCGGGGTGAGTGCACGGATGATGGACAGAGGGAGGTGTGAAATGCAGCGGGCTTCCAAAGGCACCTGCCTGCACCCCGATTATTCTCTGCCTCCCCCTCCCTCCTGGAGCCTCTGCTGGCTGGGCATTTAGGGGAAGCACCCAAGTCACCCCGAGTTCTGTACCCTAGAGTTGAGAATCAAACAAGGTGGTCCAAAACGTAGCACATGAGGCTGCATGTGTGTGTGCGTGTGTGTGTGTGTGTGTGTGTGTGCTGTGCAAAATGGCTAAGAGGGGTCAGGAGGAGGAATGTTTGCTGAGTGAGGGAATCTGTCTGAAGGAAGGGCATACAGGGAAGGACATGTGTGTGCGTGTACAGAGAAGTGTGGGAGCAACGTGACGGTGCTTGCAGGATGGGGGTGTGTGTGAGTGTATGCGATGTGCAAACATATACAGAGGTATGCATAGGGATGTAGGTAGGTATGTGCAAGTGTGTGGGTAGGTAAACACAGGTATGTGGGTGAGTGTGCACAGGTGTGTAAGTATATGCAGGTGTGTGCCCAGATACGTAGGGAGGTGTGTGCAAGTATGCATGTAGGTATGCTAAGCATCTGTGTAGATGTACACAGACATGTGGGCAGGTACGCACATGTGTGTAGGTAGGCACAGGTATGTGTGTGCACGCACATAACTATGTGGGTGAGTGTGTGCAGGTGTGTGTGTGCACAGGAAGGTGAGTGTGAGGGCATGGAGGCAGCAGTGTGTGCAGCATGAGCGGCAGCTGCAGCAGCTCGGGTCCTGACAAGACCTCCATGGCGGGGGGCTCCACGTTCTCCACGGGGACAACGCATTCAGCCAGTTCTGGTCCCCAAGCTTCCCGCCCGGAAGGTGGCCACCTGTCCTCATGCGCCTCCCCAGGAACTGAAAACAACCAGCCTGCCCCACTCCCTCCTGCCCAAGCAGGTCAGGCGAGGCCCTCACTGAACACAAAAGGGGCACAGTGTCTTTGCTTTTTTAATTGTCAGAGGTCGTGCCCTCACCAGAGACAGAGGGGAGCAGGCCTGATGGGGCATCGTCACCCCACAGTCCTCTCTCCTGTATGCCTTCATCCTATCAGGATTGGGAGCATGCGCACACACAGCACTCAGCCTGTCTTTTAAGCTTCTGGGGCCATAATTCAGACCGTGTTCAGCCATGTGGGATCCAGCTGCCTTAACCTTTAGGCTATGGGGCCAGCCGGACAGTGCTTTTACAGGGTTTCCTCTAAGAACACCCAGACCTAGGGAGCCATTCGCCAGTTCTCAATATTCCAGTCTCTCCCTGGCTCCATTCCAGAATTCTTAGGGTATAGGGCCGGTCCAACCTCACATGACCCAGGGTCAAATGAAAACACAGCCAAGAGGGAACCACCTTCAACACCCCTGGGCTCCCCCCCCCAGAGCCAATGTGTGGGGAAAGACAAAGATCTAGGAGGTACATGTGAACCCACAAGGAAACCAGGCACCAGGGAGACGTCATCTGAGCCATGAAGGGCTCAGAGGTTCATCTTGGGCAGGCTCCCAGGACAGACGCACTTGGCCCAGGCCTTCTCCGGCCCATGGTGGCCACACCAGCTCCTCCCCTGGCCCAGCAGGACCCGGGGCTCCCACTGCACAGCCAGGACCTGACAGCAACTAACCATATTCAGGAAAGATGCCTGGGACAGGTGGCCGCACCGGCTGCCACCTCTGGAGGGGCCAAGGCCAACCTTGCCCTTGGTCTCAGCTCACCTGAATCTGGAGGTCCTGAGACCCACAGACAGGGCTGCAGCCCCAGGAGGCTAGGTCCTGGCTGCCTGGCTCACCGGCGTATTCCCAGGGCCCCACCCTAGTCAGACTAGGCGCACAGTAGAGAGAGTGAATGGAGAGAGAATAAATAAATGAGTGAGTTAGCAGATGCAGGCAGGCTGGCCCTGGAGAGGCCCTCAGTGGTCAAACGAGTCATTCCTCTCCTCACTCTACAGGTCAGGAAAGAAACAGCCATGTCCTCTTCCCGAATCCATCGCCAAGGCTACCCTTGGGGTCACTGTCCACTGAAAGGCCCTTGGCCTTCCCTCTGCAGGGCCAGCTGGTATGGTGGGCAGTGCTGGTCCAGTTCGCTTTCCTGAGGATGCTGGGGTCAACAAACATGTCACAACTAATCAGTGACGTCCACATGGAAAAAGGGGTGGGCATGGGGTAACAGCCCAGCTGCCTCCTGTTTGCACCTCCTGGCCTCCAGGAAAGGGGAGAGGAGGGAGAAGCACCCTCTCCCCACACGGGCCTATTATCTCTGTCCCTCCCAGCAGCAGGTGCATCCAGCCTGTCTAGCTACAGACACGGGTGAGCTCTCCCTGCTCTCTGCCTGTCCTCCCAGCTCAACGCCAGACATAACCCGCCCAGCCCTGGTTCCCAGCTCCCCCTGGCCTACTTCCCTCGTAGGGGCTATGCTCTAAGCACACCAGAAGACTCTATGCCCCTTCCACTGGCACCTCCTGGATTACCCTCTGCTCTGCCCTCTGCCTGGACTGCCCTACCTGCACGGGAAGAAATTCTTTAGGGCCCAGGGCAAGCAGGACCCTCTCTGCCAAGCAGGCCTCCCCAGAGTCCCGCAGACAGACCGCATACACATTGTGCTCACCACTGTCCCCCTGCACCTAAACCAGGGCTGGCACACAGCGGGTGCTCACTAAGTGCGTGACGAATTAAATCGGTATGCCTACCAGCCGGTCTCTGCTAGAGCTGGCATAAACACTACCGGAGTTACAAGAAAGCAAAGGGAGGGATGTGGGAGGTGGGCGTTGGGGAAGCACGGTGCGGTCTACTGACAGTGGGAGAGGAGAATGAATGCGTTTCCTTCCTGGAGTAATTTGCCTGTAAATATCCACAAACCATGCAATTTCTCTCAGCCTTCCTATTAACGATGAACACGTAAATAAACCAGCCCTACTCAGGGCTTTGCATGCGGGCAGCTGCTTCCCTCCTAAAATACCGGCCACTATTTATTTAGTTGCAATGACCCCACCACCTCCCCCCAGAGTCCCTGGGGGTGTCGGGAAGGGAGGCGAGCAGGAGGCCAAGGCAGGCTGGCCCCTGGGAGCTGCAGTGGATTTGCTCACAGACCAGGCATTTGCTCACCCCGCAACCAGAGGCTGGAGGAGGTGGCCTCACTTCTCAGGGTTCCTGAGGAGCGTCCTTCCCAGCCCCAGCTCACCCCCTGTGGAGGGTTCAGAGGTCACACAGAGGCCTCTGTGCTCCACAAATCCTTGATAAGGAGAAAAACAAATGCTAGAGACTCGTGGCATGCAGGGGGGGAGCAGGGAAGACCCCAGAGGCTATTTGGGGGAGCAGCATCCAGGCAGGGACCCCATGAAAGGGGCCCCATCAGAGCTGCAGGTGTCCATCCAGAGCCAGGGCTCCCTCCCAGTGCCATTCCTCGGGACCAGGCCTGGGGAAGCCCCAGGGAAGGGCAAACATTAGGCATACAGTGGCAGGAAGCCAGCTCAAGAGAGGGGGCGTCTTCCCTCCTCCCAGGATGCCCACACACACTCCTGGGGCGCCAACAGAGCACAGAGCCCCGAAGCCCATCCTGTCAGAATCTCAGACTTTGAATCCGGTCCAAAGAAGCTCGCCTCGCCTGGACTGGCTTAGACGCATCCTGGGACGGCAACAGCCAACCCTGACTTAGGCACTTGCCCCGGGACAGGTGCCTTTTTTCGAAGCCTCATGGTAGTGCCAGGAGACAGGCTGTTGCTGTGGTCCCCATTTTGCAGATGAGAAACTAAGGCCTAGGACCGAAGGCACTTCCGGAGCGGAAGGCGGGGGCAGGACTGGAGCCCCACCCTCCGGCCTCTAGGTCTGTGTGCAAAGCCACCACGCACGGAGGAGGAAGGAGAGCAACACGGAAAGAAGCGAAGGCAGGTCCCAGGACACGTGACGGGCCTGGCCAGCAGCCCGCTGGCGTCAGTGCTCACTGGAGCCTGCTGCAGCTCTGCCAGGAAAGGCGAGGCCTGATCTCAGAGGAAGAAACTGAGGCACATGAAGCTTCACGGTCTTCTCCCGGGCGGCAAGGGAGAGCTCGACTTCAACCTGGACCGACACCAGGGCCACCTGCTGGCTTCAGGCCCAGCACCTCCAGCAGCCGAACGTGACTCGGGCATGGGCCACACCAGTGGACCACGTCCATGTCCACGTCCACACCACCACCTAACGGACTCTCTTCCTCGGCCCGGGTGCGCAGCAGCTGGGGAGACAGAACGGTGGCAGCGAATGGACGGGTCAGTGCAGAGCACCAGCCTCCACAGCAGGCCACACGGCAAAGCCTGGCATTTGCAGGCTCTTCCCGACACCCCCCGGGCTCCTGGATTAGGTCACACGGTGCACGCAGGACATCTGGGAGCCGCTGGTCCACTTCAGAAGGTGGGCAGCAACAGAGGCTGAATCTCGAGTTCTCTACTTAACCCTCAGTTAAACAGCAAGTCGATTTAACCACGAGGCGGCACCCCGTCTTCCCAGCTCGCTACCCCATTCTTTTTCACTGTCCGCAACTTCACTTCATACCGGGGCCACCTCAAAGCTGCCTTAGAATGAAAACTGCATTCATAGAGAAAGACGCCAGCAATCTCCACGGATGGGCAGCCCTACACTGAGTCCTCGCCCTCGCTCCTTTCGCCCTGGCGGAACGGTGCGTTTTTCCATGTCTGCCAAGATGCTGGCGGATCGGTAGAAAACACCTCCGCGGGCCCCAAAGGCAGTGCTAAGCCACACTCCCGCCATCCCACCTGCACCCCAAAGGACGCAAACATCTGCAGTCTTTGGAAGCTCCCAGAAGGAGGTGGGGACAGGATGTGCCCAGGTGCAACTCCTGGGGACTCGGCCACCACCGATCGTGCTACACTGGGAGAGCACAGGCCAGAGCTGTCAGGGAGGAATGGTCAAGAGATGGGAGATTCCAATTCGGGAGAGTGCAGGTGGCGTGTTGGTTGAGGCAGCTGGTTGGATCCCACATGGCCATCTGTGCGGTTTGAGTCCCAGACCTGGCGGTCTGAAAATCTCACTAGGCGTGCATATGTGCACGCATGCATGGCCAAAATCCCGGGAGGAGAATGGAGAAGGAATTGCAGCATTACCATCCTCCCCTAGGAGTGATTTTTTACTCTGTCTCTCTCTGGTGAGAGCATGCATCCTACAGCCAAACTATTCAAAAAGCAAAAACAGGAAGAGTGTTCCCCAGGACATGGAAAAGGAAATACATCAGTCAGATACTTGTCTCTATCATTAAATAAGCAGCACTGGGGCAGGCTGGTGGCGAGGTGGTTAAGGAGGCTGGATCCTACAGGGCTGACTATGTGGTTCCAGAGGTGGACCTGGCAGTTTGAGAAACCAGGCACGGGAACAGCAGATGGCGCAATGGTTACGACGCTGGACTCCCAGATAGTCAACTGTGGTTCGAGTCCCAGACCTGGCAGCTTAAACTCACACCAGGTGCATGTGCGTGTGTGCTCAAGATTCCGAGAGGAGAACAGAGTAGAAGGGATTGTCTCTCTGTCTCTGTCTTTCCAGCGAGCACACATGCCTTATAGCAAAAATCTCTCTTCAAAAAAAAAGAGACAGACAGATACCAGGCATGTGTGCATGAGTGCCCAAAATCTGAAAGGAGAAGAGCTTGCAAGCATGACTATCCCCCATGGGGGGTGATTTCTCTTTACTTCTCTCTCTCTCTCTCTCTCTCTCTCTCTCTCTCTCTCTCTCTTGCTCTCTCTCTCTCTCTCTCTCTCTCTCTCTCTCGGCAAGCACACAGAGGGCCCTCTGGCAAAAATGTTAAAAATAAGATAACCAGCACTGACTACATATGCAAAAAAGCACTCTAAGCATAAGGTTGCCGCATACAAAACGAGACCCCCAGTTAAATCTGAATTTCATGTAAACGACGAATCATCTTTCAGCGTATGCCCCAAACAGCCCATGCCACAAGTATGCATCGGTCAGACTTACGCTAAAATGTGTTCATGGTCTACACCAAGTTTGGGCTGTCCTGCAACTTGACTTGCTAGGCCTGGCCACCCTTCCTAGGAGGAAGCAGGTGACAGAGGATGCTGGAACAGCACAGCCCTCTGGACCTGTGATGCTCAGGAATGGACCCCAACATGGGCAGGCAGTGACGGATGGGGAGCAAAGAAACGCAGGAAGCCAAACTGAACGGACTTTCTGGTGGCCACGGTTACACCCCCTCTGGAGTGGTAAAACAAAAGCAGGAAGTGAAGAGGCCTCTGTCCTGAGAGGGGAACTGACGGGTTCCTTTCCCCTCCACTTTCCAGGCTCCCTGAGCTGTTTCTTGTGTTAACAATAGCAGTCACACGCACGCAACCGAAGCGCTCCCCGCAGTCGTCATCCGAGTGCACCCTGGCTGTCCCATCCAACTGCAAACCCTCTGAGGTCAGGCGTCAGGAGCTTTTGACTCTGAACCCACGCTGCTGCAGAAGCCCAGTGACTAAGGGAGGAGGAGAAGGCAAGGGGGAAGAGGATGAAGGAGGCTGTCGGTACAAAGGCCAGGAGCCTGGGAATCCCTCTCTGGAGAGGGGCTTCTGAGGGCCAAGGGCTGTCCCAGGCAGGAGGGCCAGCTCTGCAGGGGGTCTCCTTGCTGTCTCTCCTGGTGGGGGCCCTTGGAGGCCACTGCCTGGCCTCTGGCCTGAGGCCTGCATCCTGTACCTACTGAGGGCCAGGGCCCAGCATGGGGATGCACTGTGGGAGGCGGGGACAAGAGACAGAAGCACGTCCCACCCCTCCTGCACCGCCCGGCCCCTCTCCTGTGGGACAAACCTGCCTCTTGGTTCTAGTTCAGTTTAAACAGAGGTCCTGTTCCCGAGAAGCCCTGTCTTTGAAATCTGGGAGAAAAATCTCAGTTCCAAATGGGCCTTTTCTACAGAGGAAGCACTTGGGAGGGGAGTCTCCGCAGACGGAAAGCCGAAGTCCTGGATTCTTCCCTCCAGACAGTCACGGGATTTTTAATCAGAACACAGCAGCTACGCCTGCACTGCTGAAAGGGAAAGGGATGGACAGAGTAGGGGCGAGGGCAGGATCCCCTGAGCAGGGGGCGCCACCTCCCCAGGAGGGACAAAGCCCTGAAGCTGGAGTACAAAAGGTCACCCTGAGGTGGGAGCTTCCCAACCGCCCGACTCTCCACAGCACAAGGCCTGGCTATACACCTGGTGCTCGGAACCCGATGGCAGGCAGGAGCTGCAGCCACCCTGCGCGCCTTCTCCGGGCCCAGGGCCATCAGCTCCATCCCTGTCTGTCCCACCTGGAAACTACCTGACGGCAGGTAGGACTCGCCTCGGGGGCTCCACCTCTGGCCATGTTCTATCTCCCACCCCAGCTCCAACCCTCCTGGAAACATATCTCTCTCTCTCTCTCTCTCTCTCAGCATATTGGGGCAGAGCTGGAGGGGTAGGGGGGTCGATCCTCCAGGGAGCTGGCAAGAGGAGATGAATCGCTGGTAGGGAATTTAAAAACAAGCCAAAGACGAACTAAAAGCTGACAGTTCTAAACAATGTCAGGGATAAAACACACTGCTTTGGAAAAAAGTCTTTAGCGATCTAAGTTCCAAACAACTTGCAGTCACTGAGGAATTTTAATAACAAGTATATGAGCTTCAGTGAGCATGTTTTTAATTTCTTTAAAAACATTGTGGGGACCAGCAGTTATCGTAATGGCTATGTCACCGAACTCCCATGTAGTCAACCGCAGTTTGAGTCCCGGACCCGGTGGATTAAACTCACACCGGGCGCATGTGCGTGCATGCCCCAAGATCCCGAGAGGAGAATGGAGGGGAAGGGATTGTGGCGTGGCCATCCCTCCTGGGGGATGATTTCTCGCTTTCTATCTCTCTGTCTCTATCTTTCTGGCGAGCATACGTGCCCTATAGCAAAAACCTCTCAAAAATAAATAAATAAAAAATAAATAAATAAATAAATAAATAAATAAATAAAAACATTGTGTAGCCCAGCTGGTGGCATAGTGATTAAGGCAGCTGGATCCCACATGGCCAACTGTACTGTTCGAGTCCCAGACCTGGCAGCTTGAAAAACACACCAGACGCATGTGTACACGAGCTCAAAATCCCAAGGAGAACAGAGGAGAGGGATTATGGCATGACCACCCCACATGGGAGAAGCTTTCTCACGTTCTCTCTTCCTGTCTCTCTCCAGTGAGTGCACATACCTTCTAGCAAATGGTTTAAAATGAAATGAAATTAAAATATAAAATGTTGTGCTTGTACAATGTTAATTCGGAGAATAACCCCTTGTTCAGTCAGATCCTGACACGTGTAGATTCTGTAACCATTTTAAAACCAAGGATTTAGAATTATTAAATTTCTCTTGGCGTGCAATTTGAGTCTCCAGCCTACGTGGTATTAAGCACCAGCTATCCCTGTGCTTAAACAACATGCTTAAAAGAAATGGTAGCAGAACCAGCAGACGGTGTGGTGGTTAAGGCGCTGGACTCCCACATGGCTTACTGCAGTTCGAATCCTAGACCTGGCAGCTTGCTTTCTCACTTTCTCTGTCGTTCTCTCTCTCTGGTGAGTATGCATGCCCTGCCCTACAGCAAATTAAAAATAATAATGATGAATTATGAATAAAATAAAATAAATAATTCGTTTAAAAAATAAATTAAAAAAATGCATGGTCGCATGGTGACTGCAGAGACAAGGACATGGAAACTGGTTACCGCGATCGCTGTTGCTCCTGGAGACCACCGAGTCACGGGGGGACTCAGCCACAGTGTTTGTGCCCCTGGGAAACTGTTCTCTGAACTTAGTTAGGTTCACTTTTGGAAGCTTCTTCATGAGTTTTTTTCTCTTTTGTCAAAATATCCATTAATGTAACTAGAATGTGTGAACCTGTACTTTTCCTTTTCTATGTTGTGGTGTTTACTAACGTGGTTCACGAATGTGGTTATCCGTACGAAGTTCACTAAAAGCCTCGCCATGTTTTTGTTCTGGTCCTCAGCACCACTGCTTTTATTTCAGAATATTGTTAAAAAGGGGGCAGCAGCTGGTGTGGTGGTGAAGGCACTGGACTCCCACATGGCTGACCACAGATCAAGTCCTGGACCTGGCAGCTCAAAAACTCACACCAGGCGCGTGTGCGTGTATACCCAAGATCCTGAGAGGAGCATGGAGGAGAAGGGATTATAGCCTGGTCATCTCCGCCCTGGGGGTGATTTCTTGTTTCCACGCGCTCTCTCTCTCTCCAGCAAGAACACGCGCCCTATGAAAAAACCTTTTAAAAAAACTGTTAAAAATAAGTTTGTTGTGGAGGAGGCAGGTATTAAAAAATCATCTGACAGCTAATCTTACATGTCAACTTGAAGGGGCCACAGGGTGCCCAGACATTTCGTCAAACATTGTTCTGGGCTGGCGTGTCTGTGAGGGTGTTTCTGGGTGCAACCCACATCTGAATGGGTGGTTTGAGTGAAGCCTGCCTTCCCAGTGGAGCAACCTCATGTGAACAACGGAGGAGCTGGGTAGAACAACGTGGCTGAGAACTCCCACAGCTCGCTCCTCGAGCTGGGGCACTTGTGCCTCTTCTGGGACTTGAACTTACACCATTGGCTCTTCTGAGTCCCTGGTTCACCAACTACTGATTTTAGGACTCCTCAGCCTCTACAATCACGTAAGTGGATTTATTATAATAGATCTCCCTATACACCTGTCCTATTGGTTGGTCTCTCTGGAAAACCTAATACGCCCACCCCGTCTTTGCCGTGTCTATTATAGTTTATGTCGGGCACCAACAGCTGAACGGGGGTCCCCTCAGCAGGCACTAAGTGTCATTCACCTGTAGGTCCCAGAGATAAATGGCTCTGTGCTTGGAGCGTAATTCCCACTTGGTAAATGTTCTGGTTCAAATGAAGGAATGCGTGAGCACGAGCAGGTAGTAGAAGAGGGAGCCAGACCTTAGAGAAAGGCACAGAGCTGCGTTTCCCCTCTCACCCTCGGGCTGCTCGCTTCTGTCCCTGACCTAAGGTGCCCACCTCTGTTCCAACATGTCTACTCTTGCCTGGCACCAGACCTTGCTCAGACACCTAACTGCCCTGGACGGCCGCTCTGTCCCCCATCAGCTTTTCTACCTACACTCCCAACCTGGGAGATCTCATTAAGGCCCAAGGTTTGAAATACGCTCTGCAAGCTGATGGCTACTCTTTGTCTCTCCAGCCCGATCCCATCCCTGAACTCCAGACTCTCAAATCCATCCATCCACTTCTCCCACCTCAGTGGCTAATAGGTGTCTCAACTCAAATGCTCAAAACGGAACTCAGCATGCCCTCCCTCCACCCTCCACCCTCCACCCTCCACCCTCCACCCAAGCCCATCCAGGCTCCTCCATCTGGGCTAGATACTGTGGTCGTCCCTGACTCATCCTCCTCTCACCCTCTGCAGTCCATCAGCGGATTCCAAATCAGCTCTACTTTCAAATAGATTCTGAACACTCTGACTTCTTAGCACCTCCTCCACCGTTTCACCCTTCCAAACCAGCCCACCTCTTGCAGGGATTCTAACATCGGGCTTCATAGGGCCTCCCTGCCCTTGTGGTTTGTGATCTGTAAATTCAGGCCTGCCCTTTCCCTGCTTACTGGCTTCACACCACACACCTGGAATTAAAATCCAAAATCTTTACCCTGGTCAGCAGCACCCTCTGTGCTAGGCTTCCAGTCCCCTTCTAGCCTCCTCCCCATCCAGACTACCCTCACTCTAGCACCCTGGCCTTCTCCCTGGTCATCCAGTGTGTCAGCTGCTTTTCTGCCTAATGTCCCTGACTCCTACTACTCCCCTGCCAGGAAGGTTTTTCTGCCAGATAATGTTAAGGCTCATTTCTCACTGCCTTCAAGTCTCTGTTCAAATGACATATGATCAAGAAACCTTTCCAGTATGGCTTATCCAGAATAGCAACCATTTCCTGCCCCTTTCTCTCCTTACTAAACTTTACAGTATCTAATACTGACTGACATTCAATTTACTTTTCTGGTTTCTCTCTCTAAATATAAGCTCCAGGAAGGCAGAGACTTTGGTGTTTCATTTATAATAATATCGCCAACAGATAGAGCAATCCCTAGAGCATAGTAGGGACACAACAAATAATTGCTTAATTAGTGAATGTGTACTCACATTTGACATTTGCCCTTAAACCAGTTCTGGGCTAGGTATTGTTATCTTTATACCGATTCTGTGGATGTGGAAGTGGACACTCAGAGAATCAAAGATATTTACCCCCATATCCTTCCGATGGTAGTGATAACGCCATGATTAAAATATAGGCTCCAGAAAAAGCAAAATCAATATAGAAAACTAACAAAATTAAAAGCTAGTTGTTGGAAAAGATCTATAAAATCAATAAGCTTCTAGCCAGAATACCTAAGTCAAAAAGAGACACAAATTACTAATATCAGAAATGAAAAAGGAGACATCACTACAGTTCCCATGTAAGGGATAATAAATGCTATAAACAATTCTATGCACATAAGTTTGATAACCTAGATAAGTTCCTGGAAAGAGACAATCTTCAAAAAGTCATGTAAGAAAAAAATCGACAGTGTGACTAAAACTTTATCTATGAAATAAAATTTCTCAATAATTAAAAACCTTTCCAAACAGAAGTGGCAGGCCCAGACAGGTTCACTGGTAAATTCTATTATACATTTAAAGGAGAAATGATTCCAATGTTTCAACAATCTCTTTCGGAAGACAAAAACAGAAAGAACATTTCCTAACTCAGTCCATGAGGTCAGCATTATGCTAATACGAAAACCACACAAAGATATTACAAGAAATCAGGAGCCAGCAGGTGGTATGGTGGTTAAGGGTGCTGGATTCCATGTGACCAACCGCGGTTCAAATCCCAGACCTGGCAACCTGCTTTCTCACTTCCCCTCTCTTCCTCTCTCTCTCTATCACTTTGGTCAAATTAAAGTAAATAAATAAATAAATTTAAATTAAAAAAAAATAGTTTCTGAAAGTTTTTAAAAAGATATTATAAGATAACAACAGGATATAGATGCAATACAGAGTATAGATGCAAAAATCCTCAACTAATATTAGCAAATCAAATCCAACAATGAATAAAATGATTATATAACATAACTAAGTGAGAATTATTGCAGGTATATAAGGCTGGTTCGACATTCAAAATTAATTAATGTAATCTATTGATCCATCCAAGAGATGAGGTAGTTTGGAAGGAATGGTGATGGATATGCTAAGATGTCTGGCTAAAATACAACAACAACAAAAAAAAAATCACATGATCACATTGATAGAAGCAGAAAAAGCACTTGACAAACTCTAATACCCATTCATGATAAAAACTCTCAGCAAAATTAGGGGGAAACTTAGTCAGCTTTATAGGGAGCATACACAAGAAATCTACAGTTAACATATTTAATGGTGAGAAAACTCAACTCAAGGAAGAAGCAAAGATGTCCCCTCTCACACTTCTTTTTAACATTATATTAGAAGTCTTAGCTAATGCAATAAGACAAGGAAAAAAAAAAGAAAAAAACAGAAAAAATAGTTTAGAAAAGAAGAAGTAAAACTATCTCTGTTTGCAAATGACATGATTATACATACAGAAAGTATGAAAGAAATGATGAAACACAAAAACAAGTTCTGAAAATAAGCAATTATGAAAAGGCTGCAAGATATAAGGTTAATATACTAAAGTCGATTGCTTTCCTACCTATCAGCAATGAATGGAATTTGAAATTAAAATCAGAAAATCACTTCTATTAGTACCCAAAGAAGTAAAAGATTTAGGTGTAAATCTAACAAAAATATACACAAGATCTATATGAGGATAACTACAAAACTGTGATGAAAGAAATCAAAGAAGAATTAAAGAAATGGAGAGATACTTTATGTTCAAAAATAGGAAGTCTCAATATTGTCAAGATGTCAGTTCTTCCCAACTTGACTTACAGATTCAACACAATTCAATCCAAATTCTACAAATCACTTTATGAATATTAATAAACTGATCCTAAGTTTATACTGTGAGGCAAAACAACAAAACAAAAGACAAAACAGTTTTTTGAATATTGAAAATTGAAGAAGAAGAATGCAGGACTAATACTACCCAATTTTAAGACTTATTATTGCATTGTCCAAAAAAACATGATGCATTTTTCTGTTTTGTATGCAAAAAGACACCATGACTTTTCCAATGACCCAATATTAAGCTACAGTAATCAGACAGTGTGATATTGATGAAAATATAGATAACTAAGTCAATGAAACAGGTTAGACAGCCCAGAAATAGACTCACATGTAGTCCACTACTATTCGACCAAAGAGCAAAGGCAATACAATGGAGAAAAGACTGTCTTTTAACAAACACTACTGGAACAACTGGACCTCTCTACATGCAAAACTCAATGAGTACTCATTAATTTAGACGCAGACCTTGCACTCTTGACAAAAATGAACTCAAAGTGGACCACAGACCTAAATGTAAAATTTTAAGTGATAAAACTTCTAAAAGGTAACATAGGAGGAGATTAAGCTAAAGATAAAAAACCTCAAAGGCATGCTACACAAAAGAAGTCATTGGAAGGTAGAGTTCAATACAATGAAAAGTTTATGATCTGTGGGGGCCAGCAAGTGGGGTGATCTTAAGGTGCTGGACTCCCACATGGCCAACTGCGATCCAAGTCCTGGACCTGGCAGCTTAGAAATCACTCTGAGTGTGTGTACATACATGCCCAAAATCTCGAGAGAAGAACGGAGAAGAAGGAAGTGCCGTGTGGCCATTCCCCCCAGAGGCTGATTTCTCATTTTCCTCTCTCTGTCTCTATTTGTCTCTTTTTGCACACACATGTGCCCCATGGCAAAAACAAAAACAAACAAACAAAAACTTATGATTTGTGAAAGATACTGTCAAGAGAATGAGAAGACAAACCACAGACTGAAACACATCTGATAAGGGAATGCTACCCCAAAACATAAAGAACTCATAAAAAAACAGCAATAAGAAAACAACCCAATGAAAAACTGGCAAAAGATCTGAACAGACACCTCACCAAAGAAGATATATGGCGAACGAGTAAGTATACAAAAACACACTCAGCATCCTATGTCATTAGGGAACTACCAACGAAAACCATGAGACACCGCTACCTACCTATTAGGATCGCCAAAATCTAAAACGCCAACACCACCAGCTGTTGGTGAGGACAGGGACTGTCATGCCACGCTGGTGGGGCTGCAAAATGGTACAACCCCTGCGACAGACAGTTGGGTCATTTCTCACAAAAGTAAACACACTCTTACCATACAGTCTAGCAGGTGTGCTCCGTGGTATGTACCCAACTGAACTGAAAACTATGCCCTTACAATAATCTCTCACAGATCTTTATAGCACCGGGGAACAAATGGGTAAGTAAAATGTGGTATATACACACATGGGATATTAGACAAGCTTAAAAAGGAAGAAAATTCTGACATGCTAAAATATGAATGAATCTTGAAGATGTTATGGCAAGTGAAAAAGACATAAAAAGACAAATACTTTATGATCCAACTTACATGAAGATTTAAAGCAGTCAGAATCACAGAGACAGGAGTATGTTGGTTTCAGGGTCTGGGGAGAGAGAGAATAATAAAGTTATTATTTAAAGGGTTTAGAAGTTCATTTGGCAATATGAAAAGAGTTCTAGAACTTGACAGTAGTGGGCCATGTCCACAGCCTGGTGGTTAAAGCAGCAGGATCCGAAATAGCCAGCCACATGGTTCAAGTCCCAGACCCAATGGCTTGAAAAATACACTAGGTGCATGTGGGTGTGTGC
Source organism: Tupaia tana (assembly GCA_026018925.1). Taxonomy (NCBI): domain Eukaryota; kingdom Metazoa; phylum Chordata; class Mammalia; order Scandentia; family Tupaiidae; genus Tupaia; species Tupaia tana. The sequence goes on from JAKSZU010000012.1 coordinate 60,205,546, forward strand.
CCAAAGTCCTGAGAGGATGGAGAAATGGAGGGGGGATTGCAGTGTGGCCAAACTCCACTGGGGGTGTTTTCTCCTCCCTCTTACTCTCTCTCCTTTTCTTCTTTCCCACCACCCCGTCCTGCGCTCTCTCTCTCTCTCTCTCTCTGGTAAGCACATGTGCTCTCTGACAAATTAAAAGAAAAAGGAATAGATAGTAGTGATGTCACTACTATCTAATGTCACTATGAGTGGTGGTTGTTGAAAATATTGATTGGTTTTTTGAGGAGAGAAAATGACAGAGAGAAGATGAATTTTCAAATTTCAGGAAAAAATAGCCTGGACTATAACAGCAGGCACCCTTAGGAGTCCCATCCTATCCCATGATGCTCTAGAAAGCCATGCTACCAAAAAGCATTCTCCCAAATATATATATATATATATTCTAAAGCTGTTGCAGGGGCCAGCAGGTAGCCTGGTGATTAAGACACTGGACTCCCACATGGCTGGCCACAGTACAGTTCAAGTCTCAGACCTAGAGGCTTGCTTTCTCATTTTCTCTCTCTCTCCTCTCTCTCTCTCTCTCTCTCTCTCTCTCTCTCTCCCCTCTCTCTGGTTAGTGCATGCACCCTATAGCAAAAGAAAATAATAATAATAGTAGTAATGATAAAGAAAATTCAATAAATAAATAATTCTTTAAAAAATGCAAGTTGTTTCAAAGGTAATAAACGTGATGCCATGTATATTTTACCACAATAAAAAGGTGAGAGAAACAGAGAAAGAAATGAACTGTTAAGCCATGAGAAGCGATGGAAGAACCTTACTTAAATGAATATCACTAAGTGAAAGAAGTCCCTCTGTAAAGCCTACGTATTGCTTATTCCAACTATTAGGTTGTCTAGAAACTCACGGCATAGTTTCTCTTTTCCTGTGCAAAAATACATCATACCTTTCCCGCCAACCCAACATAGGATGTTCCTGAAAAGGCACAAGAACAGGACAGAAAAAAGATCATGCCCCCAGGGGTTAGGGAGAGGACAGAACGAACAGACTGAGTGTGAGATTTTAGGGCAGCGAGACGACCTCGTCCCTCCCCTGCTATGTACTTGTCACAATGCATCTGTGGAAACCAGACGACGCCAACGTGACCCTGCTGTAGGGTGGTACTGCAGACTCTGGGTGGTAGCTCTGAGTCAGTGCGGGTTCACTGACCGTGACGTGTGCACCCCTCTGGTACAGGGCATCAGTAGGGGTGGCTTTCACTGGGGCCAGAAGGTGCCTGAGAATTCTGTACTTTCCCCTCAATTTTGCTGTGGACCAGGAAATTAAATATATTTTTGGAGAGATTTTTGCTATAGGGTGCATTTGGTCACCAGAGAGACAGAGATAGAAAGCAAGAAATTACTCCCCGGGGGGGATGGCCATGCTGTAATCCCTTCTCCTCTCTCCTCTAGGGATCTTGAGCACACACATGCACCCAGTGTGAGTTTTAAGCCACCGGGTCCAGGACTCGAACCACGGTTAGCCATGTGGGAGTCCAGAGTCTTAATCACCATACCACCTGCTGGCCCCTAAAATATATTTTCTAATAAAAAGCCTTCCAAGACCAGAACCCATTCTCTGTCCTCTGATCCATGGTGTCCTTCCTTCACACAGGGCTCAGCCTGTGCCCCAGGGAGGGGCCACCTTTGCAAACTTCAAAGCTCAGGGGCCAGGACTTAGGGCAGGTGATAGGCTACAGCAGCGACCAAGCAGCACCTGCAGCCAACCAGACTTTTCCTTTACGTGTAAGCTGTCACAAAAGTACCCTGCTCTACTCTTTCTGTGGCCCTTGTGTTAGGTGTTTGCCATAGGATGTGTGCTCCCTGGAAGAGACAGAGAGGGACAGAGAAGTCACCCCTTAGCAGGGATGGCCACGCCACAATCCTCTCCCCTCCACTCTCCTCTATTCTCTCGGGATTCGGGGCACACGTATACAAGCACGTGGCGTGATCTTCAAGCCACCAGGTCTGGGGCTCGAATAACGGCTGCCTTCAAACAGGAGCGTACACTGAGCGCATTTGCCCAAGTTAATAACTAGCTTAAAATACCCACCTAGCAGGTGGTGTGGTGGTTAAGGTGCTGGACTCCCATACAGCTGACCGCAGTTTGAGTCCTTGACCTGGTGGCTTGCTTTCTCATTTTCTGTCTCTCTCTCTCCCTGTCTCTCTCTCTGTCTCTCTCTCTCATGTGCATGCATGTACATGCCCTGTAGCAAGTTAAAAATAACAATAATGAGGGACCAGCAGATGGTGTAATGGCTACGTCGCTGGACTCCCATGTAGTTGACCGCAGTTCCAGTCCCAGACCCAGTAGCTTAAAGTCACACTGGGCTCGTGTGCATGTGTGCCCAAGATCCTGAGAGGAGAATGGAGGAAAAGGGATTGCGGTGTGGCCATACCCCTGGGGAGGATTTCTTCTTTCTGGCTCTCTGTCTCTCTCTGTCTTTCTGGTGAGTGCACGTGCCCTATGGCAAAAACCTCTCAAAAAAAAAAAAATAGTAATAATAACAATAATGATATGACATTGTCGAGAAAGTCATGACATCTTTTTCTCCATTTTTCTATGCAAAAATTATGTTATGACCTTCCTACAACCTAATACATATAATTAAATAAATAATTGTTTTGGTAAAAGAGAAAAATAGCCTGCCTAATGCTGAGGCTCTGCCCTGCCCCTTGGGTGAAAGTTCTCTGTGACGTGTAAACACCGACGGAAAGTGGGATGCAGTTAGTAACATCGAACCCCTTTTCTGCCTGGCCATTGAGTAGGTGGGGAGCTTGGGTCCAATCAGAACGTGGGAATCACTGGGCCCCAAATACCATCTCCAGCTACATGAATAGAAGCAAAAGGTTCAGACTGAGAGAAGCAACGGTCCCCCCCACTGCCACCCCCAACCTTGGCTGGCCTTGGCTCTGAGGGCTGAGCCAGGAAGTGTGGAATACGGGCCAGCGTCTGCCCAGAGGGGTGGGCAAGACTGGCCGTCCTGGGGCCCGGGCCACCTGGGGTGGGAACAGTTCTTGCGGGCCTCTGCTCTCCAGGCTCAGGCTTCACACCCGTGCCCCAGGAGGTCAGCTGTGCACCTGGACCTGCATCCTGGGAGGGAAGCCAGGGAACCAGGACCTGGCAGCCCAGGGGAGGTGGGGGTGGGTGTGCGGGGCAGGCCTGGGGCAAACAGAGGGTACAGGGAGGTAGATCTCCACTCGGCAGGAGACGCTCGATCTGGCAGGGTAAGCCAAGCAGTGTCCGCAGCCACCCAGAAGCTTGGTCCCCGTGGGAGGCTAGGTGAGAACGGATGCCCACCTGGCAGGGTGTGGGTCATGCATTTAGTCATCCGTAAGCCCCTCAGCCTGTGCACACTCCAGCCCTGCGCATGAACAGGTGGAGAACACGGGTCCATTTTACAGAGGCCAGGAGGGTGCTCAGAGAGGTCGAGTGACTTGACCGAGGTCACAGTGGAGTAGGGCCTGACTGAGCCCACACGGGGGTGGGGAGGACGCTAACAGGCCCAGTGGGACCGCTGGCTTCTGTGCTTGCCTTTGGCTGCTCCAAGGTCTGGCGTTAGGAAGGGTCAGCGTGGTCCCCGACCTCTCTCAACTCCGTCACGGCCTCTTCACCCCCTCACTGCAGCTTTGCTCAGGGCCACATTCCCTCTGCTGGGACTGCCCGGCTTCATTCCCGGGCCTCCCGCACGGCCTTCCTAACCACACCTCATCTTCCTCCAGTCGGCAGGGCTCCACCTAGCTGCCCGGGAGCTTTAAAAGACACCACGCTCCCCAGAAAGTCACGCCTAATGCAGAGTTAGCAAAAGAGTGAGCCCCGGGACCAGCAGTTAGAGTAATGGCTATGTCGCTGGACTCCCATGTAGTCGACCGCGGTTCACATCCTGGACAGGGTGGCTTAAAACTCACGCTGTGCACATGTGCGTGCGTGCCCAAGATCCTGAGAGGAGAATGGAGGAGAAGGGATTGCGGCGTGGCCATCCCTCCCGGGGGGGGTGATTTCTCGCTTTCTGTCTCTCTGTCTCTCTCTCTTTCCGGCGAGCGCACACACCCTATAGCAAAAACCTCTCCAAAGAAAAGAGAGTGCACCCCTAGCCTAAGGTGGGCATGAGGACCCAGGGATGGGAGCCGAAAGCCCAGAAGTAAACCCCTCTCTCTGTGGCCCTGTCTCTGTGGCCAGCTGGTTTTCAGCAAGGGTTTCAAGACCATTCAACGGGGAACAGAAAGTCTCTTCCCCACATGGCGCCGGGACAGCTGGACATGACAGGGAGCAGGATGCAGCGTGGCCCTCATACTATGTACAAAAACAGACCCGGAAGGATCAACCACCCAACGAGATGAGCTAAAACTGGAAGACTCTCAGGGGTAAATGTGCGTGACCTGGGATGGGCCATGGACATTTAGATAGGACATGCAAAGCAAAATAAAAACAAAACAAAACCAAGATAAACTGCAGCCCAGGGACAGGCCCAGCTGTGGCAGCCGGGCCTCTGAGCTCCCCTGCCTCCTGCCCCTGGATTCCTGCTGTCAGAACCAGGGACAGCCACTGCCTTCTGTCACTGAGCCTGCCAGAGGGCGGGCACAGGGCTCCCCTTTCCGGGGGCAGGTGGGTGGAGACCTTGGGAGGGGTGTGCGTGGGCACGAGGGCGCCCAGGTGCCTCTGTAGGGACGGATTTGCCCTGTGGGGTACTGTGGCAAACACACCACCCTCAGGGCAGGAGCCTGTGTTGGGGTCCTCACCGTACTGCTTTTTAGCCACGAAGCCTGGAGTCCTTTACCACTTCTCTGAATTCCAGCGCCCCCACCCGTAAAGAGCTTACTGAGCTGCCTCCAAGCCTTGGGTAGGGCTCGCTACGGTCTACACAGGCTCCGATAAAGATGGCCGGAAGGAAAGCCCGAGTCTGGAGAACAGAGCCCAGGAAGACAGTTCACGCCCAGGTGGCTGGGGCCCCAGGACGTCAGAACGGGCTGACACAACCCAGACCCCTCTCGCAGGCCGTTTTTAGACCACGCAGACAGCGGTATGCGTCTCCAGGGCAACCCACTGCTTGGTCACAAACACCCTGCTTGCGCAAAACAGGAGCCTGGGCTCTCCAGAGACGTCACCTGGGTGTGTGTGTGTGTGTGTGTGTGTGACGTGATTCGATGTGTGGGGAATTGCGGCGGGGGGGGGGGGGGGGGGCTTCGTGATTCCATGAGGGCTGGCCTCGTTCAAAGCAAACGGGCTTCCCACGGCCACACCTCGCCTCACCACCACCCACGATGTGTGTCTACCCTCCCGTTTCATAGATGAGAAAACTGAGGCTGTGAGGGTCGAACAACGCACTCCAGGTCAAACGATTCATCAGAGGCAGAGCTAGGACTCAGGCTCAGCCCTCGGGCTCCAGACCCCCAGAGAACCTTCCCCGGGAGGCACCCGCTCTCCCCTCTGCTTCACAGCCACCTCTGACCTTCCCTGGGACTCACATTTATCAGCCCCGCGGCCCCTCCCAAGCTAAACCAAGAACAACAGCTCCGCCGCGGCGATGCTGAGAGTCTCTGCTCCCGGGTGCAGAGACATCCTCAGAAGGCGTGAGGGCTTCCCTGCTCACTTCCCCTGACCAAACCAGAACCAGGGAGGAGCCAGGCCTTGTGCTAAGGCAGCGCTCCCCATGGGGTCAGGCGTGGCACCCAGTTTCCAATGGAGATCACACCCAGCTGCCAGGGAGCCACAGGGCAGTGTGTGAGGGACACAGGGACAGTGCAGCCCTGGCTGGTCCCTCCTCCCCACCCTCCGTGCTTCACCTGCCACTTGCCTTGGATTCCGAGTGACTCGGAAGTGGCCGAGTGCCTGCGACTGCGGGTACTGGGGGCAGCCGAAACAGAAGATGCCATCGGGCAGTGGCCAGCACTTAGTCTGCACGTCCCGCCGGTCCTGCCCTCACGGCTATGGCGGGGGGGGGGGGGTGGGGTGGGGGGGGTGGGGGGGGGGGGAGGCCAACAGGAGAGGAGTCCGTGTGGGGAGCACCTGTGAGAGGAGCTGCGCGAGGAGCTGCTGGGAGCTCCCAGGCCTCCTGGACCTCCTAAACCAACCTGATCCTTCCCCTAAACAACCCCAGGTAGGTGTCCAAGGCTCCCATCTCAGAGGCCGGAAAGCCAAGACCCGCAAAGATTTTATGAAAAGCCCAAAGTTTTTTTTTTTTTTTTTTTTTTTTTTTTTTTTAAATCTAGGACAAGGAAACAAACTATTTTTGTTTTTTTGTTTTTTTTTTTTTCAGGAAATGGACCTTCAGTACCAGGATCTGGGTAACGGGATTTTCAACCTGAAACTTCAAGGCACAGAGCTAGTAAGCAGAGACCAAGGCCTCCAGGCAGTGGAGGCCCTGGCTTCAAGCCCCAACCATGTCACTTCCCTCCTCTGAGGCCCGGGGCCGTCTTCCACAGAACGGAGGTGATGAGGCGCCAGCTCATGGGGCAGAGGGAGGACATGAGATGTCGGCCCAGGTCCCTCTGCACCTCAGACCCTGCTCTTCCACTCGGGGTCAGGGCGGGAATCATCAAACCACCTCCCTTTGCTTTCAGATCTCCCAGAGCTTTCCAGTCCCCTCCCCTCTCCTCCGCCCTCCCCAGCCACCTCCCCACATCCCCCCTACACCCCCAGCCTCCCCCAGCTGTCACTCCCTATGGTTAGGCCCTGGTCTTAGAATGGCAGACCTGGAGGGTGAAAGGCTGGAACACAGACCCGGGTCCTGGATGAGCGAGCAGATCAATGGGGCAAATGATGGGTGAGGCCAAGGGACCAGTGTCCTGGTCCTTCACACAGGAACCTTCCACAAGGCCACCCAGCCCGACCCCAGTCCTGAGGTCACAGGCAGCCCGATGTTGCCCAGAGTCTCAGAAGCAGACCAGGGCTTTTCCGTTCTGTTCCCCAGGAGGGCGGTAACTGGTCCCGGTTCTTAGGGGTTTAAACTTTATCCAAAAGAGTCCTGGGGGTGGGAGGTGGTGATCACCCCAAGAAGGGTGATCCCAGACTGGTGGGTATGGGGAGGGAGAGGGAAGGAGGGTCACTGAGACAGGCTCCAGGAGCCTCCAGGAACCCCTAGGAACTCTGTCTCCGGGGAGGGCCCACTCCCTCCCACATCCGGAACCCACTCCCAGCCTCCTCGGTGCGCAGCCCCAGCCTTGGTGAGAGCCCTCTAGCTTATGCTTCTCCTTGCACCCCACCTTCGCCCCATCCAGGAATGGGGACCAGAGTGAGGCCACCCTTCTCTGTCCAGTGCTCCTTCGGCATGAGCTGACAGCTCCCCCCATCCCAAAACAGTGGTCCTGGAGGGCAGGGAGAGGAGAGGAGAGGAGAGGAGAGGAGAGGGAGGGGAGGGGAGGGGAGGGGAGGGGAGGGGAGGGGAGGGGAGGGGAGGGGAGGGGAGGGGAGGGTGCCTCGCAGCCCCAGGCACCAAGGCTCCCTGGAGGTCTCCTGACGGCAGTTTCAGGACAGACTAGGAAAAGAGAAAGGAAGACGCGCTCAGAAGGCCGGGCTTCAGAGAGCGTGTGGCTTCGGGGAGCCACCTCAGTCCAGATGCGCTGAGGTCGCTCTCCTCCTCCCACCGTAGACAGGGCACCCGTGGCCCTAGTCAGAACCCAGGCCCTGCCCACAGAGGACCCAGGACGGCGTCTGCCCAGCCCTCCCAAGTCAGCCCGGAGCCTGTGCCGCCCGCGCCATGACATGGACATGCTAATGGAACATCACCGCCTGTCTTGCCTTCTAGCTAGAATACTATCAGCTCGGTGTGGGAACTCGGGTTTCCTCAGGCTGAAAAAAGGCTTTCTGAGTAATTTGGGAAACGGGAAAGAGAATTAATCACTGCTTGACGGAGGCAGGCTCTTCGCGCAGACCAACGCTCTCAAGATCTGCCATCCGTGCACAAAGAAGTCAAAGAGGAGAGGTCTCTGGCGATGAAAAGCAGCTCGGCCACAGGGTGCAGAGGCCGAAGCCCAGCCTGCCCCGCCTCTCCCTGGCAGTGTGACGAAGAGTCCCCAGGTCATGGGAAAGGATGAATTCCCCATGTCCAGGCCGCGTACCTGCCAGCCAGGCTCAGGCCAGTCCAGGAGACCGTTCACATGCATGGCTGGGAAACTGGAGGGGGATGCACGGCCACCAGGGCAGACAGCAATGAGCCGTGTCCCCACAGCCCCCTCCCAGACTCCAGCCCACGGGGACTGAGGCACCCAGCTGCAGAAGCCCTGAGCAGATCGCTGTCAGGTCCCCTGGAAGGATAACTCCGAGAATCCAGCATCCTTTATAATCCTGTGAGAAAGGATCTCCACTCTAGGGATGAAGACTGAGTTCAGAGGAGCTAAATAACGTGCCCAGGTTGTACTGCTGAAACCGGGCAGGGCCAGGACCAGAACTCAGGCCTCGGAGAGTCCAGCCTGGGCCAGTGCTATCTCACGCTGGCGCACACAGGGGAGCCACGGGTTCAAGGCCTACCCCGTAGCAGTGCACCCACTCAGGGAGGGGGTTCTCAGAACTCCAATTAGCTGATGGGAAACAGGGCTTGGCAGGGACATGGCCTCGTCCTCTGCTTCGGACGGTCACCCGGGCAGGTGTAGCCACCATGGCCCAGACCAAGGCTCCAATCCCAGGAATTCACCGCACAGAAGCACGTGTACACACTTACGTACATAGCTTTCTTCTTCTTCTTTTAGTTTTTGGTATAGGGCGTATGTGCTCACCAGAGAGAAAGTAAGAAATCACCCTCCAGGGGAATGGCTACGCCGCAATCCCTTCTCCCACATTCTACTCTCAGGATTTTGGGCACACACAAACACACATGCCCAGCCTGATTCTCAAGCCACTGGGTCTGGGACTTGAACCGTGCAGCTGGCCATGTGAGATCCAGCACCTTAACCTCCACACCACTTGCTGGCCTCACCACTTTCATTTTTAACTACAAAAGTGAATGTTCTTCTTTACCCACCATCCTATCTAACAGATAGACGCACTGCAAAGACTCTGGGACTCAACCTTCTAGATTCGATTCTACATAATCACATATGTATGTCCATGTTTGTGAGTATGGGCTGGGCCACATGTGCAAACAGTGTGAGTTTTTACATACGTGAGACCTTACCTCACACATTCTACAGTGTCCTTGGTTAAGGACGTCGTGTGCACCTATGAGCGTGAGCCCATGCAGATCTCCTCACGTCCTTTTCATGGCTGCGTAGTATTCCACAGTGAACAGGGACCATGGCTTCTATATCATGGGTTTGTTACCGCCGGGCTCTGTGAGGTATTTCCATTCAGGTCCCTACAGCCTTGCCGTGAAATCCCCCAGAGACACACTTCTCTGAGTGGAAATAGCCAGGCAGTTCTGAGGCCCAGATGCTACACCATGGACAGCTGGGTGGAGGCTCAGCACGTTCCACATCTGGATGGATGCCGACCCACAGCCGACCCAAAATGCTGGATCCACTCACCTCAAAGAGGAGGAGCCCCTGCTCTTGGGTGTGGATTCGAACCCAGGACTCTGCCTTGGCCTGGCCTTTCTGGTCCCTGCTACTTGAATGGAGCAGCTCCCCTTCCCCCGGGCCTCACTGAGGAAGTGTGCCCACCTGAGCCAGGAACTGCGTTTACAGCTCAGAACTGATAATGAGCTTTGATGAGCTCCAGGGCCCTGGCGGAAGGCGTATTAATGTCAAGCGCGCCTGTCAGCCACACAGCCCGGGCGAGCGGCACAGAACAGAACGCAAGGCTGCGGGCTGCGCGCCGGGGTGGGCAGGGCCGTCAGGAGCAAAACGACTTGCCAGCTTTGCACCACAGAGCCTGAAAGCGTCCTTCCATCTTAGGGGGGATTCTGGCTCCCCCAGCGGAGAGGCGATTAGTTTATTACCAGGCTGCCAGAGAAACTTAGTGCTGATCCTAATTCCCATTTAAGCAAATCTGCATTGTGTGAGGGAAACCAGCTGGGTTAGGAATGTCTCCCCCTTCCCCGAGATCCCATTCCTGCCCCCTCTGCGGAGGGTGGGGGGTGGTGACTACAGATGTGAGAGCTGGAGTTCTCCTGGGAAAGAGATGGGAATCCCAGGGTTGAGAGCCAAGGGGGGCTGGCGCTGGGCAACAAGAGGCGGTGCGGAAGGAGGTGGGCCCGGCCACGAGAGCTGCCCTTGACTTGAGTGTGGGGCTATAGGAAGGAACGTTCTAGAAGGGGGAGTAGCTCCAGCTCCCACCTCACCAGCACATCCTCTTGGCTGTCACCTAGAGCAAGTGACTCCCTTAATCTGTGTGTTGAACAAGCTAACAGAGGCTGGCCAGCCCTAGGCTAAGTGAGCCTGGGAGAAACACGGCCAGGGGCTTAGCAGGCAGCCTGGCACACAGCACTGAGGCTTCAGGGTGTGATTTTATTTATTATTTATTTTTAGGTTTTTACTATAGGGTGTGTGTGCTTGCCAGAGAGGGACAGAGACAGCCCCAGGGGGATGGCCACGTTGCAAATCCCTTTCTCCTCCATTCTCCTGGGATGTGGGGCACACACACTCATACTCTGGGTGTTATTTTCAAGTTTCCAGGTCCAGGACTCGAACCACGGTTAGCCATGGTGTAAGTCCAGCACCTTACAGCAATAATTACAGCATAATTTTAAGTATGTATATGAATGAGAACACACTGCCCATAAATTTAATTAGTAAGACATCACATTTTATATGATGGTTTCAGAGACACTAAGATGTTTAAAAACAAAGTGTGCCACAAAAGAAACCACAAACAGGAGCAAGCAGGTGGCATGGTGGCTAAGGGGCTGGACTCCACATGGCCGACTGCGGTTCGAATCCTGGAACTGGCGGCTTCAAAAATCACTCTGGGTGCATGTGCATCTGTGCCCAAATCTCAGGAGGAGGACGGAGGAGCAGATATTGCAGCACGGCCATCTCCCCTGGGGGATGATTTCTCACTTTCCTCTTCACTGTTTCTTCCGTCTCCCTCTGGAGAGCACACACACCCTATGGCAAAAACCTTTAAAAAAAAATAAAACAAAGAATTCACAAATACAGCATGTGCTGAATAAATGGTGGTGAATGTCACTACTAGCAAAGTCCAGCCATTTTGTAAGGTCTAGCTCCAGAATTAGATCTTCCTCCTCCTCTTCCTTCTTTTGAACTAAGGAAAGCCCTCCATTTATAACACAAATTAATGGGGGATGGCACATGGTAACTGAGTGCTCTGGCCTGCATGGGAAGGCTCCCGGTTTGTGTCCTGAGACCTCCCTGAACACGTAAAGTGCACACGAGCCCGTGATACAGGGCCAGAGGTGGGTTACAGTGTGAAGACCTTGTGAGGGTGTCTGTCTGTCGGTCTCTCTCTCTTTCTCATTCACGAAAGGAAGAAAGAAAGAGGAAGAAATGAAGAAAAGAAGGAAGGAAGGAGAAAAGGAAGAGAAAAGAAGAGGGAGAAGAAAGGAAAGGAAGAAAGAAGAAAGAGAGAGAGAAGGAAGGAAGGAAGGAAGGAAGGAAGGAAGGAAGGAAGGAAGGAAGGAAGGAAGAGGAGAGGAGAGAGGGGAAGGGGGGAGGGGGGAGGGGGGAGGAGGGAAGGGGAGGGAAGGAGAGGAGAGGAGAGGAGAGGAGAGGAGAGGAGAGGAGAGGAGAGGAGAGGAGAGGAAGAAAGAGAGAGAAAAGAAAGAAAGAAAGAAAGAGAGAGAGAGAGAGAGGAGGAGGGAGGGAGGGAGGGAGGGAGGGAGGGAGGAAGGATTGATTCTTAGAGCCACTTCAGTGTCCTGGGTGAGACTCAGGTAAGAAACTGGTTTCCTACTCTATTTTTAACTTTTTAAATTAAAATATAACCTACAGGGTCAGTAGAGGGCACAGGGGTTAAGGTATCGGGATCCCACATGGCCAACTTTGTGGTTTGAATCTCAGACCAGGGTGCTTGAAAAACACACTGGGCGCCTATGCATTTGTGTCCAAAGTTTCAAGAGGAGAATGAAGGAGAAGGGATTGTGGTGTGGCCACCCCACCGGGGAGGTGGGAGGGGGGTATTTCTCAGTTCTCTCTCTGTCTCTCTCTTTTTCTCTCTCATCTCTCTCCAGCGAGCACACACACCCTATAACAAACTAAGAAGAAAAAAAAAAGGCACAACCAGTACACACAACAGTGCACATACCATGAGGACACACCCTGCCGACTTTCACAAATGGGCACCCTGGATAACGGACACCTAGTTCTATTTTCCCAGCTGTCGTATCTCTCCTCCTCCTATCTCCCAAATCATCCCTGTCCCTGTCCTCAGGCTCCTGCCTGTCCCCAACTGGGCTCAGCCTCATAACCAACCGCCTGACCACTTGCTGGTCTGCCAACCTGCAGCCTCGTTCTTCCCAAACTGCCCTCTCCGCAGCTGTCAATGAGCCCCTAAGGTGGGCACTACCCCTGTCTCCCCAGATCCTGCCTCAGGGGCTTCCCTGGCCTCTGTCTATACACAGGGCTTTTATCATCTGATCCCAGCTGTCCTCCAGGACCGTCTTCAGGGCCTCAGTCGGACTGAGCTCCCCTGCACCACACACCCCAGAGGCGTGCAAGGCCCAAACTCACTGACGTTCGCTCTGCCAGGAGTTTCCTTCCTCTCCTAACCCTGAGCGTCACTTCTCTCCCCACTTGGTAAACTCCTACTCATCCTTCAAAACTTTCTCTCAGGAATCTTCCAGTCCTCCACCATAGAGATAAACCACTGTTCTCTGGGCTCCCCTAATCATGTGTGTGTAATGGCACACTTTCAGTGCATAGGACTTTTCACACCTACAGGCTATGATTTCCTCAGTGGTGGGGGAATCTTAACACCTCTGTGGGTCCCACTTCCTGCTCAGCAAATAATGGTTGGTTGGAGGGAGGGACAGGCATGAAGGAAGGTGATGACTGTAGAGAGTGGACCTAGAAAGGAACTCGGGTGATGGAAAGGAAGAACCCTGTTACAGCTGGCTGCAGGGATGGCACGATGAATGGGTGGACGGGTGGAGCTGGAGGGATGCAGGGACGCAGAGACACAGGAGTGTACAGACGGTCAGATGGTAGATGAGCGAATCTACGAAGGGCCAAGTTCAACAAGTGGTGAAGACAACAAGTGGCCAAGTTCAACAAGTGGTGAAGACAAAACTGGGTTCATGGAGAGCAGAGAGAGAATAGTAAGTCTCAACTACTTGTGTAATTTTCTCTAGTCCCTGAGAGACTGAGACCCCCTGCAGCAACAGTCAGTCTTGCTTTAGTTCCCCAGAGTGGTGACTCTGAGCTCTGACCCCGCAGTCAAACCCTGGTGGCCCCCAGCTCACCCCATCTCAGCATGTGCTCTATCTGCCCATTTTATAAGAGGAGGCCTTCAGGCACCAGAGGTCAGAGCTACTTCCGGTCTTAACCTTTGCTGGCCTGGGTGGCGAAGAATTCTACAGCTCCCCAAAGAGAACAAAGTTTCCCTGTGTCTGAGTCCGACCCCCATGTACGGGGCAGCTGGTCTGCCCACTATGTGTAATAGGTCAGTCTATGCAGAGGCATGGGATAGGCCAACTACCTGACTTAGGGCAGAAGGAGAGCTGCCGACGGGAGTTCCATGCCGCCATTGGGAAGGAAGCCCCAAAATGGGTAAAGAGTCCAGACAGCGGATGACATAGCACGATTTGGAGGGCCATCTCTGGACAGGCTGTCTAGGTCCCAACAGCCTCCTGCCTGTTTGCAAGGTAGGCCAGAACGGGGCAGGAGATGGGCGGCCCCCAGCATCAAACGGGCGGAGCTGAGAGACGGTACTTCTGTGCATCTTCCATCCACGTGACCATGAGAGGCTCCTTACCCCACTAAACCTTGGGATGTTCCCCTGAAAAGTGTGACTAATTAGAGTCCTACCTCATTGGCTTGAGCTGGAATTAGAAGGGCTAGGAGACTGCAAGTGACTTCAACAGCACCCAGCACGTGACAAGCACTTGACATACAGAGGAAGTAGGGGTTTTGTAGAAACTATACTCTTCTGCTACTTACTGTAGAAAGCTTAGTGGCCAAGCGTTTCCTGATACCAAAGCAAAGATAATACTATAAAAGAAAACTACAGGGGCTGGGACCAGCAGATGGCATAATGGCTATGTAGTCGACCACAGTTCGAGTCCCGGACCTGGTGGCTTAAACCACACCAGGTGCATGTGCGTGCATGCCCAAGATCCCAAGAGGAGAGTGGAGGAGAAGGGATTGTAGCGTGGCCATCTCCCCCGGGGGTGATTTCTCACTTTCTGTCTATCTCTCTCTGGCAAGTGCACGTGCCCTATAGCAAAAACCTCTCCAAAAAAAAAAAAAAAAAAAAGGAAAGAAAGCCACCGGGTCCAGGACTCAAACCGCGGTCGACTACATGGGAGTCCAGTGACATAGCCATTACACTAACTGCTGGTCCCAATAAAATAATTCTTAAAAAAAAAAAAAAAAAGATTATTCACCCTGACCAAGTATGACATACAAAAATCGGTCAATGTAATAAACCACAACAATAGAACGAAGTAGGAAAAAACAAATGATCATCTCAATTGAGTACAAAAGGCATTTGAAAAACATTTAATACCCTTTCATGATAAAAACATTCAACAAACTAGTAATTCAATGAGGCTATTTAAACATAATAAAAGTGTTCCATGAAAAACCCACAGCAACATCATATATAACAGTGGAAGACTAAAAGTTTTTCCTTTAAGATGAGGAATGAGGGGACCAGCAGTTAGCATAATGGCTATGTCGCTGGACTCCCACGTAGTCCACTGCGGTTCACGTCCCGAACCCGGTGGCTTACAACTCACGCCAGGCGCATGTGCGTGAGTGCCCAAGATCCCGAGAGGAGAATGGAGGAGAAGGGATTGCGGCATGGCCATCCCCCCAGGGGGTGATTTCTCTCTTTCTGTCTCTCTGTCTCTCTCTGTCTGTCTGGCAAGCGCACGCACTTTATAGCAAAAAACCTCTCAAAAAAAAAAAAATGAGTAATGACACAAGAATACCTAGTTTCACGACCTCATTCAACATAGTACTAGAAATTAGAGCCAGAGCAATTTGGCACTGGACTTGGCAATGATTTATTTTCTATGACACCAAAGGCACAGGTAGAGGAAAAAAAAAAAAAAACAGACACACTGGACTTCATGGAAAATTAAAACAAAAATTTTGCAACAAAAGACATTCCAAACAACTAAAAAGATAACCCATGGAATAGGAGAAAGTATTTACAAATCATATATCCAATAAGGGAACAATATCCAGAATATACAGAGACACAAAACTCAAGTACAACAAAAACCCCAGCCCAATTCCAAAAAGGGCAAAGGACATTAACAAACATTTCTCCAAAGAAGATATACAAATGACCAATAAAACATGAAAAGATGCTCAACATTAGTGATCATTAGGAAAATGCAAATAAAAACTACAATGAGGTACCACCTTACTCCCATTAGGATGGCTAGTATTAAAAAAAAAAAAAAAAAAAAAAAAAAAAAAAAAAAAAAAAAAAAAAAAAACAAGAAAAGAAAAGAAAATAACAAGTATTGGTGACAATGTGGAGAAATTGGAACCTTTGTACATGGTTGGTGGGAAAGTAAAATGGTATAGCCTCTGTGGAAAATGGTAAGACAGTTGCTCAAAAAAATAAAAATAGAATTATCATATATTACAGCAATTCTGTTTCTGGGTATATAACCTAAAGAACTGAAAGCAGGGGTGTCAGCAGGTGGTGTGATGTTAAGGTGCTGGACTCCCACATGGCCGACTGAGGTTCAAGTCCTGAACCTGGCGATTTACTTTCTCACTTTCTCTCTCTCTCCCTCCCCCACATGCATGCCCTGTAACAAAGTAAAAAATCATAATAATGATAAACAAATTTTTTAAAAAAAGGATCAAAAGCAGAATCTCTAAAAGATATTTGCTATGCCTAGTTTCACAGAAACATTATTCATAATAGCTAAAACAGGGAAGCCATCCAAGTATCCATCAATGGTTAAGTGAATAAGCAACACTTGGCACATCCATTCAATGGAATATTATTCAGCCTTAAAAAGGAAGACAATTCTGACATATGCTACATTATGGATAAACCCCAAAGACACTGTGGTAAGTGAAACAGGTCAGACACAGCATTGCACTTACAGGAGACACATAAACTAGCCAAACTCATAGAGGCAGGAAGTAGAACAGTAGTTATCAGGGAAGGAAAGGAAAGTGGGCAGTCAGTACTTAATGGACATAGAGTTTATAGAGTTTGCATTTACAAGATGAAAAGGGATATAAGATGGGTGGCAGTGATGGCTACACATCATGAATGTATTTAATACACTGAACTATGTACTTGAAATGATTCAGATGGCGAATTTTGCTTTGTGTATTTTACCACAATAAAAAAAAAAAATGGAGGGTAAGGAAACTGGTCATGGCCAATGGTTCCAAGTTATACTCCTGGCAGCCCTTCCCTCCCTCCTTCAAGTGTTCCACAGAGAACAGAGGGGGGTCTATACCCTATGTACACGCTAACACTTAATTCACAACAGCTGGACTTCCAAACATTTCATAGTTTGCAAATAATGTTGAAGACCACTGGCTTAGAGTCTGTCAATGTCCCAGAATCCCGTCAGAAGAGAAAAGGGAGAAGGCTTCCTAGAGGAGGTAGCAAGAAAAGGAGGAAAGGAGGGGGCAACTAACTCCTGCTAGCCATCTCTCTCTCCAGTTCCCTCTCTCTGTGTCACACACACACACACACACACACACACACACACACACACACACACACTACATCTCTCCCAGGCTCCTGAGTGACTCTGTTACCCTGTTACCCTCTGAGTCCTGAGACCACAGAACTCTTGGTCTTGTGCCCCAAGAAGAGTGACCGCAGAGAGACCCTGGGGGCCAGCTCTGAAGCGGGCACAGCCTCAGGCCCCCTCTCTTTACACCGATGCCAGGCCCAGGGCCCAAGCAGGGCCGCGGCCAGCCTGATGCACTGCTTGTTGACAGATAAGAACTCAGCAGTTTGTGGCTCCAAAGCAAAGATTGACCTGACCGTGCTTTGTTTTGCTTTGTTTTAAATGAGCAAAGTAGGGGGTTGGCATGGGGGTGGGGGCGAGGGAGGAGCAGGGCTGCTCAAGATGCATTCCTGCTGAGCCGTGCATCTCAGCTGCACCAGGGCCACCCTTAATGAAGCCACCAGAGCCAGAGTGCCCAGACGCCTAGGCCATCTCCACCTGCACTGTGTCACTGGAGGAGGGAGGCACTTCCCACCTGCACCGCCCTGTCACTCAGCCTTATGGACCCCTATCCCCATAAGGAGTCTACAAATCAGCCTGCTAATTGCACCCCAGGATCTCAGAGGGACTGAGGGGGAGTCATGACAACCTCAGACAGACAAATCTATGTTCACTTGTGCAGGGGAGGGCTGCTCCTTACATGTAACAGGGCACAGTGCGGGGCTCTGGGCACTACCAGCATGGGCCCCAAGGGTCTCACCAGAGCGCACAGGACTCCCTACCTGAGCCCATCAGCTCTGATGGCTTGGGGAGAGCAGAGGGGCCAGGAAAGGAGGAAATGTACCAACCCCGAAAATCCCGCGAGGCTGTTCATTCCCAGTGCAGCTGTCCTCCGCCATCATCTCCCCTTCGCGCCTCCCGTCTGGTCTGGGGCCACTCGGCATGCCAGCCAGGGCCTCGGTGCCCTCCTGGCAGTGCCCCATTACAGAGATGGCCATGCTGCCCAGCTGAGCGGGAGGGAGAACGTGCAGCCCCCGGAGCCCGAGACCCCCTTGCCATCGGCGGCATCGCCGCACACCTGCTCCTTCTTTGTCCTGCATGAAAGCCCTCTGTCATTCCCTGCAGGAGGGGGAGATGAGGCTGGCCCTCACGCTGCACTTGAACTTCACTCACCTGCAAGGGGAGTATGCGCACGCTCCCCATTTCATAGACGCCGCATTTTCATTACGTAGCTAAACACCGGTGGCTTATACGTAGAGAGAGGGAAACAGAGAACAAATGACACTGTGGCCCTGTTGGTTAACAATCCCGTGGAGGGGACCGCAGCACGCCCACCAGGCAAGCTGGCCAACATCCCAGAGGGACCTGAAGTCCTGATAGTCTCAGAAACTTATTCCTGGAGATGGGGCCGAGAATGCCAGGTCCCAGACTCCAAATCCCACCCTCTTCCCACTGTGTCACCTGCCGAACAAACTCGGGGACGCTGTGAGCTCGTAACTCTTCCATGAGAAGCCAGTGCTCTCCCTGCTCCCAAGGGAAGGGCGGAGGCTCAGAGACAAGCACCTGCCACTGTCGCAGAGCTAAACCCTGCGGGGGCCAGAACCAGGATTCCACCTGCTGCCCGAGTCTCGGCACCGTCAGGTGCAGCCTGCACAGGGGCATGTGTAGCCCACACAGTGTCCGTCCTCCCAGGCAAACCTCTGGGAGGGTCCAGCAGACCAGGCTGTGGCAGCCACAGTACCTGGGCTTTCCCAGCTGCGAGAACGGCCAGTGCCCTGGCGACAGTTCAAGAAGAGCTGTCTTAGTGCTGGGGTTGGCTTCAGTCTAAGCATGTCTCCACGCGATCCAGACCTTGAGCACCCCGTGGCTGCAATGCGCAGTCTTAAACCTGCGGGAGCACTTGTCCAAGGATCATCTGCTTGGGACAGAGCCCCATTAAAGAGCCACGTGACAGCTACAGAGATGTTTCCGCATGGGCCGCCCTGAGGTAGAAAGGGAGTGGGACGTGGAGACTTAAACCTGGCCCAGCTTCAGGGTCAACCACAGCTTTCCCCCAGAACCAGGACTACTAGGTGGGGATGGAATTGGGGAAACTGCACCCCAACTCTATAATTCTCCCCTGCTCGAGTCCCTGTAAATATATTCTAATGCAGAGAAGGATCTGTGGGAGGTAAGAAGCAGATCCATTAGCATTTTGATGGGTTTTCCCAACACGTGGAACGAAGGATCTTTAAAATTCATAGTGTGGAGATTAATCCTCCAAGTCACACTCCTCCCTCCCCAGCTTGAGAGGGCCAAGAACTTTTCACCCCTCGAAGACCTTGATTAGGAAAGAAAGTTCCAGAAACCAGCAGGCGGCATGGTGGTTAAGACAGACACCATTTGAGTCCTGGACCTGGCAGCTTGCTCTCTCGTTTTTCCTCTCTTTCTCTCTGGTCAAATTGAAAAAGAATAAATAAATAAAATAAATCATTCTTTTTAAAAAAGAGTCTTAGAGAGAAGGGGCAGTACCAGTTCTCTACACTGAGCGAGGCCAACCTTCCAAACGCAATGAGTTGGCGGGGTCGGACAGCGGGTGGTGAGAAGGCCGTCCCACTGCGTCGGGGTTGGAAGCGTCTCTGACTCCAAGAACACCTCGGAAGGGAGCCCTTGCCTGCCGCACCCCCCAACATCTGCACATCGGTCTGTAACTGACAAGGGCCCATGCCCACCCACTCGGCAAGCATGTCTGAAGTGAATCACGGTGTGTCCATGTGTTAGCCACCGGGGATGGAAGGATCCGAAAGACAGTTTTGCTCAACAAATCCCCCATCTCGAGAAATTGAGTCTAGATGGGAAAAGAGACAGAGAATGAAAGAGTACAATGGAACATGATGGGTGACAGCTGGCAATCTCAGCTGCCCTGGCCCCATGGGGACTGGGGGGAACACAGAGGGCTCCCCAGTCCAACTGGGCCTGTGAGCAAGTCCCCCCTCCGGGGAATTCCTGATCCTTCCTCAAATCTTTCTTTTGAAAATGAAGGAATGTGCTATGGCGTTAGGTGTGAAAGGTGAGGGGCACGAGGAGTTCTCCTGCACAGTCAGAAAGGAGACGTACAGTGCTGCGTTTCACATGATCAGACAGCCCACAGCCCGGTGGTTAAGGGAGCGGGCTTCCACACAGCCGACCGCCTGCTCCAAACCCTGACTGGCAGCTTGAAAAACATGCCAAGCGTGCGCGCGTGTGTGTGTGTGCACGCGCGCGTGCGCACGCGCCCCAAATCCCAACAAGACGAAGCAATGGAGGAGAAGGAGTTGCAGCGTGACCACACCCCATTGGGAGGTGTTTCTCCCTTACTCTGTCTCTGTCTCTTTCTGGCAAGCGCGTACGCCCTCTGACAATTAGGAAAAATAAAAAGATCCGAAACTTGGAAATAAGGCAAGCAGCAGCCTGTCTTTCCCACATCATGTTGAAGCACTGGTTAGCAAGCCCACCCAAGAATTATTAATTACCAAACGGATTCTAGAGGAATGTAACTTTATTTGTACAAAGTTACATATAAACTTACAGACTTTTTGGCTGGTATCAAAGATAACCCCCAAGGTAGTGTGTTAGCGCATTGCATTCTTTCTCATGACACGCATTACAAGCCTTTTACCTGCTGTTGCTGTCATCTTCCTGAGAAGTAGCTTACTCTTCTCTGGCTCCCTCATTAATGAGTCACACCAATCTTCTCATTTTTTATTGATGTATTTATTTGGAGAGATTTTTGCTATAGAGCACATGAGCTTGCCAGAGACACAGAAAGCGACAGAGAGATAGAAAACAAGAAATAACGCTTCCGGGGGAAAGACCACGCTGAAATCCCTTCTCCTTTCTCCTCCTAGGATCTTAGACATGCAAACACATGCTCCCAGCATGGGTTTCAAGCAACCAGGTACAAGATTCAAACCACGGTTGGCCATGTGGGAGTCCAGCAACATAACCATTACGTCATCTGCTGGCCCCTAAACCAATCTTTTTAATTTGCTAATGGGCTCGTGTTCTTGATGGAGGGGGATGGGGAACACCCCTCGGGGGTCACTTTCTCCTCCATTCCCCTCTTGAGGTTTGGGGCATATATGCACATATACCCAGCATGTTTTTCAAGTCACTGGGTCCAGGACTCGAACAACATAGTTGGACATGAGGGATCTAGCTGCTGTAACTACCATGACACTGCCAGTCCTCATTCTAGATTTATGAGTGTTTTTAGTATGATTGTATGCCGTTTTAATTTTTGACAATTATACTGACAATACATGCCCAATTATATATACACGCAAAGTATAAAACAATAAAATGTGGGAGCAGCGGATGGTGTAATGGTTACATCACTGGACTCCCTGGTAGTGACCGTGGTTCGAGTCCCAGACCCGGTGGCTTGAAACAAGCTGGCAAAGTGTGCATGCCTGCCCAAACTCCTGAGAGGAGAATGGAGGAGAAGGGATTGCGGCGTGGCCATCCCCCTGGGGGGTGATTTCTCACTTTCTGTCTCTCTGTCTCTCTCTGTCTTCCTGGCGAGTGCACGCACCATAGCAAAAACCTCTCAAAAAAAAAAAAAAAAAAGTAAAAATGGAGTTTGGAGGCCAGCAGGTGGTGTGGTGGTTAAGGCGCCAGGGCAGCGGGGCTCCAGGGCCCACCTGCCCATGCAGCCTGCCAGACACCTGCCAGTCTCCCAAGTGGAAAAGAAGAGACCAGCCTGTCTGCCAAGCTGCTGGGGACAGGCCTGGAGAAGACCTGGTCCTCACCCACTCCCAGAGCATGCAGCACGTAAGGCACCATGTGCACGCCGGCCAGCCCCCCACGCTCACAGACGGCAGCGGGCCTTCCCCATTCGTGGACCTCCCGCCCATCCCGAGGGGACGGCTGGACAGACACTCAACAAGTAATCAGTAAATGTCTCGTTACTCGACCTGAGCAATTTTTTTAATTGTCAAAGGGTGCGTGCACTTGCCAGAGAGGCAGAGACAGACAAGAGAAAGCACCTCCCTGGTGGGTATGGCCACACCACAACCCCATCTCCTCCACCTCTCCATCCTGCTGGGATCTGGGGCATGTGCCCAGCACGTTTCTTCGGCTGCCAGGACCACGCCCCTAACTGCAGTCGGCCACGTAGGATCTAGCTCCCTTTACAACAAGCTGCAAGGCCAGCCGAGCACTGCCTGCCTACGGGCTCTGCAAGCCAGCCTCTGATAACAGTCCACGATGGCGCCACTTGCACAGAGGACCGGCTCATGACCTACATAGTAAAGCACGGGGCAGCCTGCCTTCAGCAGGGACGGCTTAGTGTGTTAGAAAACACCACAGCCAGGACCCTAAAGGATATGGGCTCTGTCTTGCAGATGATGTGTGATCATGGCCACATCACCAAGCCTCTCTGAGCCACATTGCCTCACTTTTTTTTTAAAGAATTATTTATTTAATTTTATTTGTTATTATTATTTTTTCATTTGACCAAAGAGAGAGAGAGAGAGAGAGAAAGGGAAAGTGAGAAAGCAAGGTGCCAGGGACTTGAACCATGGTTGGCCATGTGGGAGTCCAGTGCCTTAACCACTATGCCACCTACTGGCCCCTCACCTTTAAAACAAAGGGGCCCTGACACCCCCGGCGGCTTGCAAAGATCAGTCTGTGTTGCTGCTCCTCATCCGGGTGTTTCACAGGCCGCAGGCACGGGCCCACCCCAGGCACCCTTGCCCATCGGTTCTCACTAACGCTCCTCGTGTGCAGGCGGGTCACGGCTGGCTACATCTGCGTGGAAATGAGGGATTTTTCGGGAGAATGCCACGTGGTCTGGAAAACCAATCTGGGGTGAGAGCTACAAAACAGAGGATGAAGAGGACCAGCAGTTGGTGTAACGGCTATGTCGCTGGACTCCCATGTAGTCGACCGCGGTTCCAGTCCCGGACCCAGTGGCTTAAACTCACACCGGGCGCAGGTGCGTGCGTGCCCAAGATCCCGAGAAGAGAATGGAGGAGAAGGGATTGCGGCGTGGCCATCCCCCCTGGGTGGTGATTTCTCGCTTTCTATCTCTCTGTCTCTCTCTGGCTTTCTGGCGAGTGCACGCGCCCTATAGCAAAAACCTCTCAAAAAAAAAAAAAAAAAAAAAAAATACGGGATGAGGGAAGTGGGGAGAGCTGCCTCAGAGAGCCCCCACTGTCCATGTCATCTCTGTGGCTCATCTGGTTATGGTTTTATTCACATGCTTCACTGGATAGATTTGCCTGCGTCTCCAAACACCTGCAGACTCAGGCAGGATTTTTTGGGTAAATACTGTGTTTCACAATCTTCCAAATTAAAAGCCTACTCTTACCTAAACACGAACCTGCACCCAGCCCGTACCTGTGGCTGAGGGAGGTCGGAGAGAGCAGCTGGGAACATCAGCTGCTAAGTGATGCCGGAACTGAGAGGCCGTCTCTGGGCGAGCAGTGAGATCGGGGCCCCGAGGACGCAGGAAAGCCCTCTTAGGGCCGAGGAAAGCGATGCTGCCAGTGGAGCCCAGTCCAGCAGAGACGCCTGCCCGGGCCCGTGGGTGACTCCTGCCACTTTCTGGGTCTCAGTTTCCTGACTGTCACCCGACGGCCTATGGCTGTCAGAATGGGTTCCCAGGAGACGCCCGGGTGGAGGGGGGAGGGGGGAGAGAGCCTAAGCCTGCTTCCACGGGGCAGCTGCATTCCGAGCACTGTCATCTTTGGGGGTTCCACGTGGAGACGTCTTTGAGTTCTGTGGCTGGACCTGGGTTCCTACCCCTGACTGACTCAGGTTGGAGATGCTGAAGACAATACTTTGGTTAAAAACCCCGAGGCTTCCGCAGCCGGCTTTTACCCGCAGGCCCTGTGGTGGCGGTGCAGTTATAATTAGAGAATCGATGCCTCTGACTCTAGGCCGAAGCGCTCCGTGCCAGGTAGCCAGTCCACACCCCTTGCAAGAGTCTGCCAAGACCAGCTATAAACTCTCGACAGGAGCTGACAGGGATGGAAACACAACGTCTCCACCATCACTGGGAACCTGATGTAATAGGGTTTGATCTCTCTCTATTTTACAGATGAAAACAAACCGGATCATCAGAGAGGTTGGGCAACCTGCCCAAGACCACACAGCTCCTAGGCAAGGACTTCAACCTCAGCATCCTGACGCTTTTTTAAAATTTGTTTATTGGTTTGTTTGTTTCTTCCATGAACAAGAGAGACAAAGACAAAAAGAGAGACAGAGCCAGCAGGTGACATGGAGATTAAGGCACTAAATCCCACATGGCCCACGCATGGTTTGAGTCCTGGACCAGTGACTTGAAAAACATGCCAGGTGCATGTGCATGTGTGCCCAAAATCCAAAGAAGAGAATGGAGGAGCAGGGATTGAGGCATGGCCCTCCCCCGGGGGTGATTTCCCTCTCACGGTCTATCTCGTCTCTCTCTGGCAAGTGCACTTGCCCTATATAGCAAAAAGGAAAATAAATAAATAAATAGGTAAAAATAAAGAGAGAGAAAGAAACAAAGAGACAAAGGGAGAGAGAGAGAAAGAGAGAGAGACAGGTACCTCTGACGGAGTCCTCTCACTGTGATCATGCACAGCCCCAGCCAGCCCCAGGTCAGGGACACACGTGGGCCCAGTGTGTTTAGGGAGGTCCCAGGACACGAACCTGGAACTCTCACATGTGGTCAGCCTGCACTACCTCCCAGCCCCTCCAGCCTGAGCCGAACTGCCCCAGGGAGACACAGAACTCTGCTGTGGAAGAGATCCCTGTCTTCCATTTTACATTGGGTCATCTGCAGCCCGAAGAGGGGACGGACTTGCCGGAGGTCCCTAATGAATTTGGGGCGGAACAAGATCAACACTCGGACTCCCGTCTTCCGATCCTGTGTCTACTCTGGGGCCACTCAGATGGCCTGGGGCGGAGCTGGGGTGCTTGCTCAAGGGTCAGAACCCCCAGCTCTGCCGCTGATGCTCTGGGTGGTGGGGGACAGTTTCTCAGCCCGCCTGCTCCAGCTCGACCTCCCTCAGGTGGGAACAAACTGCATCCTCGGCCTGCACGGTGTCACCAGGGTTCAACAGGACAGCACGTGGCAGGAGGTGCATCCTTGACAAATCTTAGCTCTGTCCCTGGAACTTGATGCAGGGGACCCAGGGATGCACTGAGACGGCGGGGACCCTTCTGACGGATTTGGTGCAGTAAACAGGGTCTTTGGATTTCTGCCAACCACCCCCCCACACACACACACACACACACACACTGGCAGAGGCAGCTCGACCCCTGCCTCGGTTTCCCCCATCCCCTCTGCTGGGGGCCTTAGGAGGGAGGAACAGGAATGAAAGTGAGACACTGGACGTGTGTCTGCTCTAAAGTCAAGAATGAATCACTGTCTTGAACTTTCTATTTTCTCTTGACCTTGTGTTAATTTCCAGCTCAAAATAAAACGATGTCTCTCCAGTACCAGGAAAAGGCTAAAATTTAATTCCAGTTTGGCACAGTCTGCCTAGTGAGACCAAATCTGCTCATTGGCAGAGGCGTGGCGTGTAGCATGCTTAAAGTGAGAACCTTATCCCGGATCCCCTGAGACGCTGCAGAAGACGGTGGTGATATTTCTCAACGTAAACTAGTAGCTCTGCTTTTGCAGAGGGAACCACCATCCAGAGAGGTTGAGTGACTTGGCCCATGTCACAACCACAACGTCGGGCGGTAAAAGAGACCGTGAGGACAAGGCCTGCTGACCTCATGGCTCCGCTGGAGGTGAGGAAAGGAGTGAGGGGCGGGGAGACAGAGCTGGGGAAGTTGGAGTGTGAGAATGACTTCACGTGCACTGGAGCGTGTGGCGGTGGGAGGGCATGAGACCCTGAGGTAGAAATAAAAATATTTGGGTCTTCTGAAGTCCCACTTGTGCTTTCACGGGGTGTGAGAAGATGAGCATGAGCCAGTGTAAGAAAAGATGAGTGGGCCAGCAGGTGGCAGGGTGGTTAAGGCTTTGGACTCCCACATGGCCGACCAGAGTTCAAGTCCGGGACCTGGCAGCTCGCTCTCTCTCTCTCTCCCTCTCCCCCCCCCCCAGGCACATATACTTTTTAGGAAATTTCAAAATAATAATAATGTTTAAAAAGTTAGTAAATAATTCTTTAAAAAGTAGATGAGTGAGAGTAAATGGATGAGTGAAGAGGAATGTGGGTGAGGGAGAGGGAATCCGCACGCTGGGGTGGGAAGGGGGAGGAGAGCACGAGGGAGGAAAAGCATTTGGGCCATTTTCAAATTCTCACAGTCGGGTAAGTCAAAACAGATTGCTTTAAGACGAAGAGGCCATTTCCAACCACATCCTTTACACCAAGTCAGGCCGAATGGCCCGCTGGTGCTTTCTCAGAACCAGCCAGAATCGCGGCAGCCACGGTCACGCCCATGTTTGGTGGGATCTGGGGGCAGAAGCCAGGCCCAGCACAAACACTGCCTTCTCGTTCCAGTCCTCGGGGGCAGGGGAAGGTCCATTTTCCTGAAAAGCCTGCTGAGGCCTAGAGGGGAAGTCACCTGTCCCCACACCTTCCTGCCCGAGTCAGTCATGGGACCAGCAGCCCATGGGCAGCAGAGATCCAAGAGCAAGCCTCCCACGGAGGGCTGCATCCCCAGGACCGCCCCCATGGAAACTGCTCCCAGTGGCTGTGCAGGAGGGAGGAGGAAGGCGCCGGAGGCCGGCCTGCTCCTGGGGCTGGCTACCACGCCAGGTAGACACTCGCTGCTGGGGGAGTCCTGGCACCGGAGCTGGCAGGATCAGCTGCTGGAGCTGTGGGCACCACCTCGCTGGGCACCTGGTCCTCACCTGTCGGGGAAGGCCCTGTCCTTCGGAACAAGCCAGACCTGGGGTGCACGACTGGGCCAGAGAGGGCACTGCCCGGGCCCCAGGGAACGGCCTTCCCGTCTTCCACCCCGACATCAGCAAAGGGCAGGCTGGGTCCAGGTGCTACTCCTAGTGACCTCCCAGGTGCGTGAGGCACGAGCCCCAGGCAGGCCTTGAGCACAGAGGGCCACGGCGCTCTCCCGCACCCGACAGCCAGGCCCACCGTGTGCTTGCTACACAGCCTCATCCCAACCTCCGGGCCATTATCTGACGCGGGTGCTATTCTGGCTTTACGCGTGGGTAAACTGCCACTCTGCGAGACCAACTCACCCAAAGTCGCTGACTGGGAACGTCACATGAACAGAAGCTACCGTGTGCTCTCACATCGCGTCTCCGTAATCCCCTCCGTACGCCCGGGAGCTGTCACAGCAGGCGCAGTATCCCACGGCTGATGCATGGCTCCTGTATCCGGCCTACTACTGGGGGGTGTTTGGACTGCTCCCAGTTACCGTCATCTGTCGTGAGTAACGACGCCACGACCACTCCTGCCCCGTTTTCTGGGGGCACACGAATGCCCTTCTGCTGGGGCCGTACTGAAGAGTGGGGTCGCTGGGTCTAAGGTACATTCACACTAGCTGGAGAGGTGTTTCCTGACACTCTACGGTTCATTTCATGTTTTAGACACGGGACACGTTAACAAAGCACTTCGGCTGCCCAGAACTGGCCTGCGAGCCGCCACCTTCCATCCTCGGCCTACGCACTTCGTTCGTTTCAGCTGCTGGCCAGGCCGACTTCCAGATGCGCTTGTGGGGCCTCAAATCCATGCGGTCCAGGGAGGCCAATTCCAGCACCGCATTCCACACTCGTGGTGACCTGAGGCCCAAACAGGCTGTTAATGGCTGCACTTAGTGTTTCTCTCTCTCTTTAATTTGCCATAGAGTGAGTGTGCTCGCCAGAGAGAAACAGAGACAGAGATAGAGAGAGGAAGAGGGAAAGAGAGAAAGCACCCTCCAGGGGGATGACCATGCCACAATCCTTTCTCCTTCATTCTGCTCTCAGGACCCAGCAGGTTTTCCAAGCCCCAGGGTCTGGGACTAGAACTGCAGTTGACCATGTGGAATCCAGCTGCCTCAGCCACCACACGGCCAGGGGCCCAGTACTTAGCGCTTCTCTACCAAGATGACCTTATAGTAAAATCACTCCAGCAGTCTCTTCCAAATACACATGCCCACTGATGCGCCAGTCCAACTCCAGAGTCCCAGAGAGATTTTCCGAGGAAGGAAGACGCTGATGCGTGACTGTTGCGCAATCCAGCCCATGGAGACCATCACAAAGCCAGTGACCGGGCACCTGGGCTCCCCAGGCCCTGGGCTCGACGTGGTACACCAAGGCGCCTCAAATCTATTCTGTATGTGCACTTCCTCCTCCTCCAGCCACAACGGACATCAGTGATCGATCTTGGCACACCGACCTGCTGAGCCCAGATAAAACAGCCTCAGCTGCCCATCAGCTGGGCTCAAAGCAGGCCCGAGCAATCCATCAGAGTTGGCATCCGAGATGCCAAGGGCTCACCATCCGAATACCAGCACACCACGCTGCTCCTGCAATTCCGAAGCCCTCGCTTAAACTCTCTTAAATGGTTTAGCCTTCTGACACCCCCAGTGGACATAAGAGAGAGAGAGAAAGAACCCACTTTGATCCTGGCTCCATGCTTCAACCTCTCTGATTCTATTCCCCGTGGCAACCCTGCAAAGCTA
Organism: Tupaia tana; assembly: GCA_026018925.1. Taxonomy (NCBI): domain Eukaryota; kingdom Metazoa; phylum Chordata; class Mammalia; order Scandentia; family Tupaiidae; genus Tupaia; species Tupaia tana. The sequence goes on from JAKSZU010000012.1 coordinate 60,233,864, forward strand.
GTGATGAAGATGACTTATCTCTGCCTTGGTGCGTTTTTGTTTATTGGTGTTGGTTTTTGCTCTGGTGTTGATGGCAACAGGGTCCAGAGAGGACAAGTGCCTTGCTGAAAGTCACACAGCTAGGCCGTGGCAAACCCACACCCTCATTTCAAATCCAGGGCTGTTTCTCCCACTCCATGAAGTTTCTCACGACCAGTTAGGAACTGCTGGAGAAGCCAGACGCATGAGGTAGCCTCTTCTTTCAAACCCATCAGGTGTGTCTCACCCTCCCGGCTCAGCGGCGAACAGCGGAGGCGGAGGCTGGATCTCCGCGCAGATGAGCGAGGCGCACTTGCACCTTGATCCCTGGCTGGGAGAGAGAGATTTTCTCTAATGCAGCTGAGATTGGCAAGCCGACCTCACTGAAAATTGCCCTTTTCTGAAGCGATGCATGCCAGCCAGGGGAGGAGGCTCGCCGTGGAGGTGTTCCCAGCAACGGCCCGGGAGGCCTCTGCTGTCTTACCCACTCTCTGTCTTTATTTGCAGAAAAACTCACTGCGCGTTTTGCTGCAAATGAAAACCAAGCAATCTCATTTTCTCCCCTCAACCAGGCCAGATGGCTCCTTCATGCTCAATTTTTTTTAATATAAAAATATATATATAAAAAAAAACAACTAAAAGTTCCCTAACATCTGCAAATCTGCCTTTTGGAAGCCATTTTTAGCAAACTGGGCCCAGGCCGGGTCCTCGGGTGGTGTGATGACAACACTTCCTCCCTGGGAACGGCTCCAGCTTCATCCCCAAAGCCTTCTCCTGCAGGTCTGGGGCAGAGGCAGGCACTACATGCCCGTCCTCGCCCAGGAGGCAGAGGCCAGACTCCAGACATGTCTGTGCTCCGGAATCTGGCTGCTGTTCACAGAGGGAGCAGCGCGGGTGTCCCAGGAAAGGACGCAGGACAGCCTGAAACTCCTGGTGGGGAATTCCTAGCTCAGCCGGGAATCCCTGACTAAGGGGACCCATCTTCCCACCGGGACTCTAGCTTCTGGGGACTCAGTTCCTAGCCAAGACTTACCGGGCCCAAGGTCACACACTCCAGAAAGTGGCAGGACTGGAACTCCCCAACCCAGCCTGCTGCTAACCCTGCCCTGCGCCCTGTACCGTGTGGCCCTTTCCTTCTCACTGAACTGGCAGGGAAGGCTTGGCCGAATCCCACTTCCTCAGCCCAAAGCCATGGCCATCCTCTGCCTTCAATGTCAGGCTGTTTTCTTCTTTCTTTTTTTCTTAGTTTTGCTATAAGGCACGTGTTCTTGGGACCAGCAGTTAGCGTAATGGCTATGTCGCTGGACTCCCATGTAGTCCGGTGGCTTAAACTCACACCGGGCACGTATGTGTGCGTGCCCAAAATCCCGAGAAGAGAATGGAGGAGAAGGGATTGCAGCGTGGCCATCCCCCCTGGGGGGTGATTTCTCGCTTTCTGTCTCTCTGTCTCTGTCTTTCTGGCGAGTGCACGCGCCCTATAGCGAAAACCTCTCCGGAAAAAAAAAAAAAAAAAGGCACGTGTTCTTGCCCAAGAAAGAGAGGAACCACACTACTGCCACCATCACTCCTTGGGGGCAATGACCACGTCACAGTCCCTCTCCTTCTCCTCGCAGGATTCTGGGCACACACAGGTGCCTGGTATGTTTCTCAAGCTGCCGATCTAAGAGTCAAGCCATGCAGCTAGCCAGGTGGGACCCAGCCACCTTAACCACCACACTACCCAGCTGGACCATCTTTTCTCTCTCTTTTTTAATGCTTATTTATCTGTTTCTTTCATGAGTGAGCCAGAGAAACAGAGAGAGACAGCACTCCAACAAGGTCCTGCCTCCCCAGTCCCAGCTTCAGCCAGGCGAGCATCACAAGCACATGTGCTCCTTGTGTGTATATTCATGGAGTCTCCAGGATGGAAGTCCAAAACTTTTCATTGTATTTTTATTATTATTATTATTATTATTATTATTATTAATTTAACCAGAGCGACGCACACAAAGAGAGACAGAGAGAGGGAAAGTGAGAAAGCAAGTCTCCAGGTCTGGGACTTGAACTGCAGTGGGCCATGTGGGAGTCTAGCACCTTAACCACCCACCCTCCTCTCTTTCTTTGTTTTTTAAAGACAGGGTCCTGCCTTGGTCTCCCAGGTAGCTGGGGTCAGGTGCATGTAGCCACCTGGCTTTGAGGTCGGCTGAGCAATCTGACCTGGCCTTTCCCAATGCTCTCAGCGTGCGAGCATGGTGTCTCAGCAGCGGCCACTCTGTGGGACAATGTCACTTACTTCTGACACAACCTATGGTGATGCCTTAAGGCCCGGGCCCAGGGCCCTGCAGAACCCAGACGAGTGTGTGCATGGGCACCTACGCGTGCATCAGCAGCTCCTGAAAGCTTTTCACAGGACACGTGTGTCTTCCGTTGACAAGCCCTGCTGGCCAGCTGAAGAAAGGGGGACACGGATGTGAGTTAGAGAGACGACCGGCCAGCCCGCACGGGAGGTCTCTCCGAGCCGTGTTTCCTAAGGAGCCTCCCTGCACCAAGGCCCCGCATGCTCTCAGGGAGTCAGGTATCATGGGGAGGTGAGCAGGGCTGGGGAGGTGAGCAGGGCTGGGGAGGTGAGCAGGGCTGGGCCCCATGCTACCACCCCATTGCAGGTATAAGACAGGAGCTGCCAGGCTAGGCCCACGAGGTTGCGGGCAGGACCTGCAGAAGAGCTGTCCAGCAACGGAGCGTTCACACGGCAGGGGACAGCAAGCCGCGTGCTCGAGGGGCCCCTTCTCTGTCTCTCTGGCTCTCTGCATTTAGCAACACCAAGCTCAAGTCACCCACACAGAGGACGGGGGGCCCTCCAAGAGAGACCAAGAGAGCAGAGACATCCATGTTCTCAGGCGGTCTCTGAGGGAGGTGGCAGAGTGGCTCGGAAGGTGAGGAGGGGCAGGAGGCAGGGACTGGAGCGGATTCCTGCGGTGCTGTGACAGCGGCTTTTCTGACCAGGAAAGTCGGTAGCGCGCTGCTGGCCCGGACGCTGACGTCACCTCCCTCAGGCGCAGCTTCGTCTCTGAAGTCTCTTCCTTCTCGGGGCACCTGAGATGCCGTCCATGCGCAGGAGCAAAGGCGGCCCCAGTGCACTTGGCGCATCACCCACAGCTCAAGGTTTCAGCGACAGTGTGGGGCACAGGGCCAGCCAGTAGCGTGCAGGTCAAGGTGGCTGGGTCCCACATGGCCAACTGAGCGGTTCAAGTCCCGGAACTCGTGGCTTGAAAAACATGCCAGGTACACGTGCGCACATGCCCAAAATCCCAAGAGGATAATAGAGGAGAAGGGATTGTGACATGGGGTGGTTTCTCTCTGTCTCTGTCTCTCTCTCTCTGTCTCTGCAACAAGCACACGTGTCCTATGGCAACGATAGCAACAACAAAAATAATGCAGTACACCAACAGAAGAAAGGAACAATGAACGTCCACATCCAGCAGTTTCTGCATCCAACACGCTCCTAGGCCGAAATTCCCTTCCGGTGGAAGAGGCAAAGCCTGGCCATGGTTCACACAAACCCTCAGTCTCTCACATCCCCTCCACCTGCCTGCTGACCCCGAATTCCATAGCCTCAGCACCTCAGGTTTCCAGACTTAACCTGGAGATACAAATCTCACTCCGGATGGTCTGCTGGCACCAAAGGAGGCAGAGGAGACCACGCACAGGGGCCCTGTGTACACACGGAGAAGAGCGGCTGCACCTCGGGAGAGGAAAAGGAAGAGAAAAGAAGGGAGAGAAAAGACAAAGCGAAGGGAGGGGAGCCGATGCCCGCCACCCCATGCACGGGGCTGGTCACACAGTCCTGGTTTTGCTGTTCCTTTCTTTTCCCCCAGATGAGGAAACCGAGGTTCAGGTGAAATAAATATTACAACTTGGCAAGGCACTCCGTCTGGTGACAGCAGAGCCAGGATTTGAACCCAGATCCGTGGGACTCTAAGGGTGGCATATGCTAGTCCCTATTCCATTGCCATGAGGACACAAAGGCCCCACCAGACCTCCCTCTGGTAGGTGTCAGCTTTCAATCCCGTCTTTTTATTCTCCCCCACAGACCTGGACGCACTCACGCACACTCTGCTTAGCAATATCATTATCGTTATTATTAGTTTTCCTGAACGATTCAATCAGTGGGGTCCTTTCTCTTTACACACATGTGCACACAAGCACGCACACACTGAAGCAGGTCTGAACAGACCTCTGTGAGTGGCTGGGCTACTCAGAAACAAAAAACGCCTATTATTTCAATTCAATTACATAGCAACCACTTTTTAAAAGAATATTTTTGTTTGAGCTCATTGTATAGCAAATCATCAGACTCTTTCTTCCAGTGACTTTAAGAAGGAAAACGATCAAATAAAAGGGAGGGCCTGTCACGCACACCACCCTGGCTACTGAAAACAGCGCGCAGAGCCCCCAGCCTATCTCAACCGCCTCGCGCTGCCATCGGCCACGTCGCATCCTGAACGCTCTTCTCCCAGGCGTGCAAGGTTCTGGCCATGTTCTCTGTTCCAGACTCTAGGGGAGACCCAGAGGCTCTGGAGAGGGCAGGGGACCCAAAGAACAGGCAGCCCCGGTCCCTGATGCAGATGAGACATCAGTCCACAGTGCGGGAGTTCGCTACAGCTGGCCGGGCCAACCCTGGGCTTGAACTCTCTGGACTCCCGCTGAGAATCGGTGGAGGGTGGTGATTCCCTGGTTCTGGTCCAGCTCCCGGGTTCTGCAATAAGAACACATCCCCAGGTTCCTGGTCCTGCACGAGGCCCACAGCCTCTTAGCTGGGCCCCACGTCCCCTCGGAGTCAAGCATAAGGGCGTCTGTGGCTTGAATGTGTCCCCAAGGGTCATGCAGAGCTGCGAGATGGGACCTTGAGAGGTGCTCAGAGCCCCAGCTGCAGGGCCGTGTGCTGCGGTCACTGAGCTCTGCAGGCTGGGACCACAGGGAGGCCCGAGTTTGACTCCCAGTCCAACCGAAAGGCCAGCGGCAGTGGCAGGTTCCTGCAATTCCAGCAACTCAGGGAGGCCGAGGCAGGAGAATCCTGAGCTCCAGGCCGGCCTGGCCACACAGCAAGACCCCGTGGTCCCAGCTGGGGACTGAAGCAGGAGGATCACATGGCGGGACCCTGTCTTAGTACAGGAAGGAAGGAAGGAAGGGATGAAGGTGGGAGGGAGGAGACAGTAGGGAGGAGGGGAGGAAGGAGAGGTGGTTAGTCAGCAGGGCCCTGCCTTCCAAATGCATTAATGCCATTGCCGTGGGCGTGGACTAGTTATCCGGGAGCGGGGTCCTGATAAAGGATGAGTTCTGCCCCCTTCTCCCTTTCTCTCCCTTAGCTCCCCCTCACCCCGGCTCTCCCTACCCCCGTCAGCCCTCTCCCTCTCCATGCTCACCTCCCTCCCACCTTCATGGGATGAAGCAGGAAGAAGGCCCTCACCACACGTGGGGCTCTCACCCTGGGACTTTCCGGCTTCCAGAACGATGAGGGATACACGGTGCTAGACTCCCACATGGCCCACTGCAGTTCAAGTCCCAGTCTATAAATTACCCAGTCTCAGGTATTCTGTCATCGCAGCACAAAACAGATGAGGGCAGGAGGGGAGAGGGAAGCGCCGTGGGAAGCCCCACCAGTGGCCAGTGGCCGTGGCCCCAGCTCTCGCCCTCTGCGGCACCGACCTCCGACCTCCCCCTGACTCAGCCCAGCCCGTCACAGGAGAAGCTGGCAACAGCCTCAGAGGCCACTGTTAGCCTTGGCTCCGCATCCTCCTTTCCCAGCGAGAAGCCTTTGGAAAGGAAAATACACCAGTAACAAAAAGCCCTTTGATCTGCCAGCCAACACCCTCCTCACAGGAAGGTAGGACAGCCCTCTCTCCTGACCTGCTGGGCTCCCCTTCACGAGTCTCCCCAAAAGGCTGCAGAGGCTCTTTCTCAGACCTGCCTAGCGCAGGCCCTGGACCCCATGGGATGAAAGGCAAAGATGAGTTTGTGGGGACCAAGTAGGGTGTGCAGGGAAGGAAGAGGCCACGGGGTCCAGCAACTCTGAGAGCGACAAGGCTGCTGGCCACGCTGGTCACTCGAGAGGTAACTCAGGAGACTGGTTGGTGGGGCGCTGGGGAAGGGTGAGTGGGATGTGACTGCAGTCCACCGGCGGGGCCACACCGAGGCATTGTGGCTACCCACGGGGCGTGACGCCAGGCGTCCACGCCTGAGACACGGTAAGCAGTGGCCATAGGAGCCACACCTCTGCCACACCATGGCCTACGCAGGAGAAGCGGGACAGTCCCACTTCCTCTGGGAGCCTCTGCCTCAAACACAGCATCTTCTCATGGCCTGAGGCAGGGTGAAGTACAAGGAGTAGCTACTCCCCAGGAGGAACCCTCCGCCGAGGAAGGGGGGCTGTGAACAGGCACCCATTCTGGATCGCTGCTCACGAGAGTGACTCCGAAGTGTGAGAAGGGGGCCTCAGTGGGACCGAGCCCCGCTGCTCACCAGCACACTTTTAAGTAGAGGTTTAGAGACAGGGTGGTGCAGTGGTTAAGGCACTGGACTCCCACATGGTTGACTGCGGTTCATGTCTCAGACCTGGCACTTTGAAAATCTCACCAGGTGTGTGTGCACGCATGCCCAACATCTCAAGAAGAGAATGGAGAAGGGACTGTGGCATGGTGGGGAGGGGGGGGGTGATTTTTCTCTTTCAGTCTCTCTGTCTCTCTGGTGAGTGCACATGCTCTATAGCAAAAATCTCTAAAAAAAAAAAAATAGTTAATTCATTTGTATTTTCCATGAGTGAGATACAGAGAGTGACAGGGACAGAGGGGCAGCACCCACAACAGAGTCCCCACCCACCCCCAGCCTCAGCCAGTCAGATCGTGGACACGTGTGCACACACCCAGCACGCTCAGGGCAGTCCTGGGATGGGAACCTGGGTCCCTTCCCATGTGGGTTTATTTGTACCACTGCTGCACCACCACCCGGCCCTGTCATTAGTGCCCTTTTCTTGGGTCTCCTTAGTCCCTGCCCACTGACTTCTCTCTGGGGTCACCCTCCTACACAGGCACTCTGCACCTAAATCCTCGCTCAGGGTCCGCTGTCAGACACCCAGCAAACGGGGCAGCAGTGCACGTGCGAGCACAGGGCACCGTGAGATAGAGCAGCGTATTCGGGACCCCACCGGGACACGAGAAAGAAGGGCCCCAGGAACATGGACGTGAGAGGCCACTCAGGACAGACAAGACATGGGGCATCTCAGGCGAGGGGGCCAGTCCCAGGCGGGGCGCTACCGTCATGAAGACGTTTTTCTCTATTTCCAGTACACGTTTACTCTTTATTTTTTCCTTAGTCTGTCACCTGTAAAATATGATTGTTTACAAAGACCTGATAACGCCTAGAAAAAACTAAAAACTGAACTATGGAGATACAGATTACTCTGAAATCAAAAATCCCTTCTCTTCCTGGGACTCTTCCCACTCGACTGTGACCTGGGCCTCCCCGCGGCCGGGTGCAGAGTACAGGTCCCAGTATTCCCTCCTAGGTCTGGCAGGTGCCACCAAACGAGGGGTGAAGGGCATGAGGCGCACAGAAAGCCAGGGGAGAGGCCACGGAGGCTCCCAGACTGTGACACCTCCCCACTCAGGCTGGTCCATGCAGAGACCGCTGGTGTCCCGCAGGAGTGTAGACGGGAGTGGGCCATCCCGTGGTAGTGTGAGCTCCAGGACTCGACTCCCTGGGTTTGCATTTCTACACCGCTCTTTACCAGCTGTCTGATCCTGGCACGGGACTTAACCTTTCTGTGCCCCGTGTCCTCGGTCAAGACCTGGGCTTAATCGTGCCCCAAATGAGAAGCACCACGGGCTGGATTACGCCCCTCCAAGTTCACACACAGGAACTTCAAAATGTGTGTGGGAAAATGCAAATAAAAGTATGAGTTTATTTGGTTGCAAAAAAAGTTTTGAAATTGGACCAGCCAGTGGCAAGGTTGGATCCCACGTACCAACCATGCGGTCCGAGTCCCAGATGCAGCGACTCGAGAAACGTCGGGCATCTGTGCAAGTGTGTGTGTGTGTGTGTGTGTCTGTGCAGAATCCTAAAAGGAGAATGGAGGAGGAATTGCAGGGAGGCCCTCTCCTCCAGAAGGTACTTTTTCACTTTCCCCCTTCTTTCTCTCTCTCTGTTTCATGCTCTCTGTCATTCTCTGGCAACTGCACACACCCTACAGCAAACTTAAAAAAATAAAAAGAGGTTTTGAAATCTGATCAGTTTTTTCCTAGTCCACGATCTTCATGGGCATACGAAGACCCCAGTGTGTGTAAGCCCTAAGCCCCTGTACTTCACAGTGGGGTCGTACTGGGAGAGACGGCCTGTGACGAAGTGATTCGATTAAAAGGAGACCTTGAGGGTGGGGCCTAATGCAATCTGTTCTTCTAAGAGGACATCTGGACACACAGGAGGCCCCAGGGAAAGGCCGAGGACACAGTGAGAAAGCGGGCATCCGCATGCCCAGGCCAGAGGGCTCGGAGAAACACCGGGATCGTGGACTTGCAGTCCCCACACTGGGGGGAAAACCTTGGATAGTGCATTTGTGTAACCCTCACGACGCAGTATACTCAGTATTATGTTTAGTCCTATTTTATGTATGAGGAAATGAGACGCACAGAGTGTCCTGGCGACAGTCAAGCAGTCAAGCTGGCACTCGAACCAGGCGGGCTCCGGAGTCCTGGCTGAAAACCAGGTGAGAAGGTGGGACCTGTGAGCGCCTAGCACCCTGCAAATGGGCAACATGGGGTCTCTGGATCGACGCCCACAACAGCCTACGAAAGAGTGTCTTGCAGAGGGGACAATGAAGGGAAGGCAAGGGAATTTCTCGGGTACCTTCTGAGCTACTGCTGGCTCCCCGGGCCAGTGCCAGGTTCCCGGGATGCAGAGAAGAGCAGAGCCGGTGCCTCTCCCCGCCCAGAGCTCACAGGAGAGTGGATGGCTAAGAAGCCACGAAAGGATGGCACTTACGCGGCAGCAACCGCCCCACAGCGGCAGGGAGTAACCAGCACTGGCCACCGACGAGCCGAGAAGGGCTGGGCCGTCCAGTTACCAGAGAGGGAGGATGCAGGACCGAGGGCAGGAAGAGAGGCCACGCGGGTGGGGTGAGAGGGGAAATGAGGCAGCGGGTGGGCTGCGGCAGGGAGTCGCGCTCAGCGGGAGGGGCAGAGCCCACGTGGAAGCCCTTTAAACTCAGCCCAGGGCCCCGTGGAGGGTTTCAGGCAAGGAGCGCGATCACGTTACACAGCAGATGTCTTCCCGAACCAAGTGAGTATGGCGAACTTCTGTGAGTCAAATCTTTGTGGGGCAGTAGGGAGCAACAGGGACCTGAGAGTTAATCCGCCTGTAAACTAAATGGGGACCCTCTAATCCAGGTGGCGTTTCCATAGATCTGGACTGCCCCAGTGATGTGAGTCTCTCGGGTGGCAACACGGGACGAGGACTGGCTTCTCTATGGGGTCAGGGACCATCTGACGGGTGCGTCATTCTATTCCCCTGTCAGTGGAGTCTCGCATTCCCACTGTGGTCTTCCCAATGGGCCACCACATCCTGCCACCTGCAGTGACCCCAATCTTCTGGCCCCCCTTCCTCGGCTCCTCATCCTTGGAGCTTCACCTTGTATTTACCTTCCATGGGATGTCCCCTGTGGTTCTTTGGTTTTGCTGCCATGGCACCCCCAGAGTCCCCACATAAGAGGGACAGAGTCCTCAGTGCAAGGAAGGATGTGACCTCAAAGCCAGGAGAAAGCATTCATTCATTCATTCATTCATCCATTCGTTCAGCATGTACAGGAAACATCAAAAAGTTAGGGAAAGGACCAACAGGTGGCATAGTGGTTAAGGCACTGGACTCCCACATGGTAGACCGCAGCTCAAGTCCCGGACCCAGGAGCTTGAAACTCACTCCAGATACGTGTGCATGTGCACCCCAAATCCCAAGAGGAAAATGGAAAAGAAGGGAGTGCAGCGTGGCCATCCCTCCCTCCCCCTGGGGGGGTGATATCTCGCTTTCCATCTCTCTGTCTCTCTCTGCCTCCCTGGCTAGCACACGTGCCCTGTAGCTGAAATCTCTCAAAAAATAAAAGTTCGTGAAAAAATAGAATTAAAGTATAAACTTATTTTATATAAAAACGTGTGAAATCCATGCATAGTTTTTCCACAATTCTTACTTCCCATTGACTTTTTGAAGACCCGGAGCACACACTGAGCATCTGTTCAACCCCAGGCGCTGACCTCCTTCCGCAGGCTCCCGTGGAGAACTAACCAGCCGCCTCTCTGCCCTCACTCTATGGAGGCAAACAGACGCTGAATAAAATATTTAGAGTAATCCTGACATTCATGGCATACTTCTGACGTGACCCATTCCACCCTCAGAAATGCACAGATGCACTTTAATCTTATTTTATCCTTATAAAACACCAAGAGTTAAAAGGAAGACACACAGAAATTACGGGACTCGTCAAATAGTTACTCCTTGAAAACATTCTAACACCAACTGGTTATAATTCACACAGGCTTGTTTCCTGAGCCCACGATGAACACCCAGCACCTTGCAACATCCAGACCTGTAGGGAGGGAGCACGGATGAATAACGCAAAGGGGAAATGATTCGCTGTTGGCCAAGTGCGCTTTTAGTAAAGCTTGTTCATTTATTTCTTCTGCGGAAGAGCGAGAGGGGGGAGACGGGCACCCCCAGTGGGAGCTTTACAGCATTATCCACCTCTAGGCTCAGTCAGCCCAGGTTATGGGCATGCACGAATACCTGGCAATCTCAGGGAGGGTTCAGGAAGGGCTCAGGACTCGTACCAAGGACCTTCCCCATGTGAGTCCAGCTGTGTTACCACTGTACCACTTCCTGGCCCAACAAAGTGTTTTGATGCAGACATTTAACTCCTTTGATGCTTAAGTGGCTATGAGGTGGGTGTAAATCCTCATTTTATTTATGAGGAATGGCATTGATTTCTTTGGTTTTAAAATCAAGCAATAATTTTAGCCATCTGATACGGTCGAATTGTGTATCCCCAAAAGATACGTTTAAGTCCTCCACCCCTGCAAGTGTACCCTCATTTCGAGGTGGAGTCTTTGCAGATGTACTCGCAGTAAGAGAAGGTTGTAGGGAGCCCTAACCCGACGTGAGTACCCTTACAAGAAGAGAGTCTGTCACAGGGAGACCGCTGTGTGATGACCAAGAGAGGCAGAGACTGGAGTGACATCTCTAACCAAGGACCCTGAGGCCCCCCCAGGACTCCCCAAAGCTAGGAGGAACTCACCCTAGCAGCTCCGAAGGCCCTGCCCCTCACCCATGACTTTCAGATGGGGAGGTGCGGAAGCGGAGGTCCGAGGGCAGCAGTGAGTAAGGTGTGTTGGGGGGGGTGTCATGGTGCCTGGGGCACGGGTGTGACTAGCCTACATGCTGTGCCACCACTCCTTCCCAGGGAGACCCCAGCTAGCCTGTCTCCCCACCATCTTGCAGGCAGCTGCAGGGGAAGGCCGCTCTCTTCAATGACCCCAGGGACAAGTACGCACAATGTTCAGGTCTCAACCGCAGGTCCCTACTCCTCATACCCAGCCCACCCAGCCATCCCCTGTGGGACCCCTATGGGTCCTTTAAAAGGGCATTTCTATTTGGGCCAAAGAAGTGCCTGGTTGTTGGGCGGGAATGGTGGAGGAGGCTATTACAGCAACGCGCAGCCCTGTGAGCAGAAGCCCCCGCTGAAGGGAGCCCTAAATGTCAGGCACCAGGTGGCCGCGGGGCTGCTCCCCCAGGAGGCTCAGCACACTTGGCCAGCGAGAGAGCGTGGCAATCTGTCCCGGCAGAGAGGCAGCAAGGCGGGGGTGGGGCAGGGAGGGGGGCGGCAGAGAGCCTCTCTGGCCAGCACCCTCAAGTCCCCCACCTGCAGGGCCTAAAAGACACGCCTCAGTCCAAGGGCCAGGGTTCCTTGTTTTCCATGTCAAACGAAGACTTCCTAACGCAAAGTGAGAGCCCAGCCGGAGCCCGCCAGCGACTCACGGCTCAGGACCTGGGACTCTGTGCAGGTGTGCTGGGCCCACCCTACCTCTCCCAGGTGCCAGTCCCCATCAAGGACAGCTCTTCCTTCTCGGTCAAGTGACAGAGTTTTCCTAGCTTTTCCGGTGTTGCACAGGAGAAAACTGAGGCAGGCCCAGAGAGACAATAAGCGTTAAGTAGAGAGGCAGGATCGGACGAGGGTGGCCCAGGAAAACTGGGTTGGAAAGCTCCACGAGGCCCCTCTCTTCCATGTCTGATCTCACAAGGGCAGGCATGGGGCTGTACAGGTGGGACGGGAATTGCAGGGAACCCCTATGTGTGTTTGGGGGAGCATTCCAAAGCTGGACGCACAGCAAGTTCATATGTGGGGCCCAAATTCCTATGGCTTTGGCTATGAGTATCTAGAAGTACGGCTTTTCTCACCTCGGGCCCCTGCCCTCCCTCAGGTTCCAGACAGTCCCTGCAGCCTTCTCCCCCACCCCTAGCTCCCCACAACATGCACACGGAAGATGAATACCGAAGCACCACACCATTAGGGCGTGGGGAGAGGAGATAGAAGCACAAGTGCATTCTGAAAGATCCTGAAAGACGCTCTAGAAAAAGTTCTCAGAGCAGTACATTTCAGGAAGCCAGTGAGGGCCATGGGAGAGCTGGGCTGAAGGCCAAGGGCCCAGCTTAGTGCCTCTGCTCTGCACTTACTCGTCGGCTCCTGGCCTCTCTGGGTCCCGTCTCCCTCTGTGTATTACAGACACAGTCTGGTCCACCTAAAAATGATTCCCATGGACAAGCTGTAATCTGCAAAGCATGACACTTCCCAGACATGATGAAGGAAAAGACTAACGACAGAGCCAGTCCCAGCTAGAAGCTTTAAAAGCATCATCTCAATTAACCCTCCGAGGACCCTATGGAGTCAATGTAAACTCGTGTGGAGAGTCATCAAATAGCCACGTGCTTTCTTATGTTTCCAGCCTTCCCTGCAGCTGGTTTGGGGCCAGGTGACCTTTGTACTGGAGCTGAGGTGATGTCACCTCCCAGCTAAAGCAACTGAGTGTGAGCATGGCTTTCCCAGCTCCCTCTTCCCTGTCTACAGTAACTCTGGACACCACCTACTCCAGACCGTGCAGCTATGAAGATGTTGGCATCGCCATCAGCCTGGAGCCCTGAGTCACTGTGTGGAGCACAGCCCCACGATGAACAAGCAATGAACCTGTGCATTAAGCCACTGCCATCCTGGGGTCATCTGCTGTGGCCACTAACGTCACTTAGCTCAGCAGTGTCACTGCTGCTATTATTCTGATTTTCACAGATAAGGAAACCAAAGTCACACAGCCAGTAGGTGGCAGAAATAGACACGAGTTCCGTTCTGGGACACCAGCCTCTTTCCATCACGACCCTTTGTTGCTAAATCAGCTCATTCCTGCTGCGGTGTGCATACTGACTGGGATCCCCAGTACGGCAGGGTTGGGGGCAGGAGCAGGGTCTTCCAACAGTGATTAGATCATGAAGATGGATTAACGAGACTGGGTTAGTTCTTGTGAGACTAGACTGGGTGTTCAGGCAGTGAGTTCGTCACCACGAGAGTCACCTCGTGTTTTGCTCCTTTTGCAAGTGCCTAGTTCCCCTTCCACTCCTCTGCCATTTTCTGACCTGACCAGAGCCAACCAGAGGCGGTCCCCTCCATCTTGAACTTTCCAGCCTCCAGAACCATAAGAAACGCATCCCATTTCTTAATAAATTACCCAGTCTCTGGTATTCTCTTATAGCAACACCACATAAACTAAGAAAACCCCCCAGAGGCAGCCACCATCCAAATGTCTCTTACTTCTCACGGTCCCTAAGGCTGAGCAGCTGATACAGGATGGAGGGGGCACGTCACCAGGGGCTCTCTGCCTGGAAGATGACGCAAAGCTAGGAAGAGGGGGTCGGGAGAATTCCAGAGCAAAGCTCTAAGCCCATCTTTCCTTGGGCTTCGGGGCTCACAGGAGGTTTTGATATGAGAGGAAATATCACACAATGCCTTAGCACTCACGATGGAGAATCAGATCAACTCAGGATCAAATCCTATTCCCACTAAACTCTCTGAGTTGTTCCGAGCCTTACCCTCATCTATAAAATGGGTCACTATCTGAACGGTGCTTGTGGATGGAGATGAGGACGAAGCATAGCTCCTGGGTGATGGCGAGCACTCCCAAAATGTCCATCCCCGTCCATCACCGGGTCTCTCAGGATGACTGAAGGAGGGGAGGTGGAGGCACAGCCGGTGCGTGCCCTGCAAGGAGCCAGAGGAAGCTGATAAAGCCCAAAGCCTTAAGGGCAGACCCGCCTGGCCTCAGCCCCGCACAGACCCAGAGGAGCTCACAAAGAGGGAAGCAGGGCCAGCCAGACACCACCTAGCAGAGGGGCCAGATTATTTATTTTAAAGTCAAAAATGTCTCGTAGGAAGACGGTCTTTATTTGGGTGGATCTGGGAGTTGTTTATTAGCGTAAACTCATTATCTGCACATATGGGCTTCGTGCTGGAGTTAAGGGTGGGAAACAAAGGGTGGAAGAGAGAGGATGGGCAAGCACTAGCTGATGAAATATCATCCCTCAAGTGCCAGAAGCCAGGGTGTTCTCAGTGACGTCGCACTGGGCTTCCTGCCACGGGGATGAGGCTACCCTGAGAATAATCACAGGAGTCAGGAGGAGGCCCGCAGTGAAAGGGAGGAAAAAGCCACTTGTTCACCCTGGTCTTCTACCCCAGAAGCAGAGTTGCACGTACACACACACGCACAGCCACACACACCGGGTCCCAGAACATCAGAGAGGATCCACGTTACTCCCTCCAGTTGACAGTGACAGGAATGACGGCCACAATGACTACAGGAAGCATGTACGCGCACTCATTGGTCCCAGGCGCCCTGCAGACTGTCTCACACGTTTTATCTCACGGGCTCATCACCCCAGTCCATGGGGGTGTTGCTAGTCCCATTCTGCAGACCGGGAAACTGAGGCACCGGAAGTTGACTGGCCCGAGGTCACAGAAGCAAGAAGATAAAGCCACCATTTGAACACAGGCAGTCAAACCAGCATGCAATACTGCCTCTAAGGACACTGGGAAAATGCGGGTCAGAGAGGGACACGGACTCACTCCAGGACACACAGCTCGGTCTGTAAGAGTCGAGGCTAGGATGCGAGTCTGCCCACTGCGGGCCGGCGACCTCTCGCTGCACGTCGGGATGGACAACACGCCCACACGGGCGGGCATGTCTGTGCTCATCTCCGGGTTGTCTGACGCACTCATTAAAGCAGCCGTCTTGGGTGCAAAGGCCAGATCTTACGATAACGAGGGCCCTGAGGTAAGATCCACGTTTACCGGCCGCAAACAGCAAGGCCCATTATCTCCCTCTCTTCTTAAAAATCCTTTCATTATCTGCTCCCTCCCTGGGCTGGAGCACCGCTGTGGGCCGGAGGCGCCAGGAGGAGCCTGAGCTGGCGCTGCTCAGCGGCATCGGGCTGCAGAAATGCCTGATCAACTGGCGTCATCTGCTCTGTGGGACCAAAGTGCTGGTTTCCAAGCCCCCCTCCCTGAGCCGCGTCCCAGCTGAGCAGGACAAATGTTCCTGATTTTCCTTCTCAATGGCTGATGAAATAGGCCAGAAGAGCAGCCCCCTGGAAGGGGAGGCGCCCCTAAGACATGCAGTCCAGACACCCACACTGGCTCTTCCCGGGGAACAGCAGGGCTGGACAAGCATCCAAGTGTGCATGCAGGCTCACGTGGGGTCCCGAGCAGGGACGGGTCCCCCACATCACTCTCTCCACCCCAAACCACTGAGCAATCTGTCTGCATAAGCCCCTGGGCGACAGGAGCTGCATTTCCAGCCACTGGGCTCTCTCGGGGAGGGCTGGGAAGAGCAAGGCATGACAGCAGGGCAGGGGCCCTCCACTGGACAGAGGCAGAATGGGCAAGGGTGCCTAGCACCCAAAAGGCCAGACTCTCTGGACTTTAGGGCACAGGGTCCCTCAGAGGCTCCTGGCTCAACAACCTCACTGTACAGACTGAGAGGCAGGTTCAAGAGGGGAAGTGACACCCAGGGCCCCGCTGATGAACCTGAAGAGCTGGATCTCAAAGCTGCTGTTTCCCCCCACCTGGTCCCACTCCCACAAGTCCCCATAATCCTTTGTGTGGATGCGCCTCCAAAACTGTCCTGCCTACGACCCTATACTCCACCCTATCCCTGACCACCAAAACCTCATTCAGTGACTCAGGCAGCTACTGGGTAAAAAAACATAGAAAGGGACCAGCAGTTAGTGTAATGGCTATGTCGCTGGACTCCCATGTAGTCGAGCGCGGTTCGAGTGGCTTAAACTCACGCCGGGCGCGTATGCGTGCGTGCCCAAGATCCCAAGAGGAGAATGGAGGAGAAGGGATTGTGGCCTGGCCATCCTCTTTAGGGAGTGATTTCTCACTTTCTGTCTCTCTGTGTCTCTAGGGAACGCACACGCCCTACAGCAAAAACCTTTCAAAACTAAAAAAGAAAGAAAAAGCATGTCATGACTTTTCTGATAACCCAATATTTCCAAGCCGATATGATTATTATTATTTTTTTTAAGGATAGAGGGCCTTCCTGGAGTCAACCCAAGGTGTTCTAACCCCACCCCCAGACTAACTTCCGCTCCTAGGAAGCGTCTGGGGGGTGGCAGACAGGTACACTGAGCTTCCCGACGTGGGCCTTAGGTTAGGTCCGAACATCTCCTACATGGGCCACAGGAAGGGACACGGGGACGGGGAGACGAGGAATCTGGGTGCCCAGGACGTGAAATCCTGCTGAATCGGAGACCTCGGAGTTTGGGACAAATGTCAGTCCACACAAACAACCTGAGCACGGGCATCAGCGGCACTCAGGGGTCTCGGTTCCCCCTTCAGCGCAGGACAGCTGGGGACGGGGAGGCGCAGAGCACAGGGCCAGCCAGCTCTCCGGGCGCCTCACGCCGCACACAGGCACTAAGGGCAGGGCTGCCGGGCAGGCTTCCCTCGCAGAAAACAAGTCAGGAAAAGCAAAACAAAATAAAAAATGCCTTTTGTTTTCTGGCTCCCTGGAATGTCTTAAAGACAAATCCAGAGACAACAGGCTTCTCCAGCCTTCACTTCTGTCTCTTCTACTGGAAATATGAATCCCGCTGATCCTTTACAGCAACGGCATCAGGCAGCACTTGGGAGCACAACACGAACATCCGGCAGGCTGCCCTGGACGCGGGACCTCGCCTCTCTGCCAGGGGTGACCCAGTTTCCACCACCTTTGCAGGGGACACCCACGAGTGCCGTGCTGGCCAAGAGAAGAGAAGATGAAAACTTCCGCTGGCCACTGGCCACTGTGAGGCCACGTCTGCTCTTTGATTTGCACATTTGTACTGTCTTGGGGTGGGGGGGAGTGGGCATCAGAGAGAAAGAGGAGGCACCAGGCCCTCCATGGTCCCCTCAGTGTCAAACAGCCCCACATGACAGAGATGACAGTCTTCACGGATGCCAGCAGCCCTCTTCCTATAGCGTGGACATAGAGCCAACACACAGGGACCCCGAGGCCAGACAGCAGGACACAGAGCAGGCTTCCACCAGAAATTAAGAGATGGCTGATGGAGCAGGAGGTGGCCAGAGGGGAACTCTGGTCCATTGACAAGAATCCCAGTTCTGGACTGCAGTTTTTAAGGGGCCCCCTCACCGTCACTCTGGGCCCCCCAGTTTACTCGTGCCAAAGAGGGGTTAGGTAAGAGTGCATCCTCGTGGGAACCAGCAGTTAACGTAATGGCTATGTCGCTGGACTCCCGCATAGTCGACCGAGGTTCGCGTCCGGGACCGGTGGCTTAAAACACGCCGGGCGCGTGTGCATGTGTGCCCAAGATCCCGAGAGGAGAATGGAGGAGAAGGGATTGCGGCGTGACCATCCCCCCTGGGGGGTGATTTCTCGCTTTCTGTCTCTATGTCTCTCTCTGTCTGGCGAGCGCACGCGCCCTATAGTGAAAAAAACCTCTCCCAGCTAGCTATCTGGCCAGACCCCCGCAGCAAAGGTGCAACTTTTACGAAACGGGTGTGCACCGTGGTTCGGGTTTCAGCAACTCCAAGAAACTTCAAAAAGTTCATTCGTCAACCCGCTCTCTGTAACACCAACTCGCTGTTAATGGAACGTGGCTTCGTTTCTGTTTTCCTGGGGGTTCATTTTGTATGCACCCCACACACCCTGCCAGCCCAAGAAAAATCACGAAGCACTCCACACAGTTATAACTGGGGTCCTCCAACCTCATGCCCAGGCCCCCCACCTCCGGTTCCGAGGGCGACGACGGGGTGCTCCTCCCGCGGGCGCCGGCGCGTGTCGGAGGCTCTGCGGTTCGCTGTCCTGGATTTCGGAGCTGTTGTCTCCAAAGAGCCAGGACTCGCCTCCCCGTGGGTGAGAGGCCCGGGGAAGGGCGCCCCCTGGCGGGAGCCCATTCACCTCAATCCAGCCAGTACCCAGGGCCGGCGTGAACCCGCCGAGCCAACTCCCACCACATCCCTTCCGCCTGTTCCGCTTCGGATCCCAGCACCCACCACGTCTCCGCTTCCCCAAACCGCACAAACCTCAGATTGCATAGGGGGGGCTCCAGGAGAAAGCGCGGCGCCCCCGCCCTGCCCTGCTGCTAGGGACCCCAAAGGCTGCGCGCCCCCAGTGCCCCTGCAGGGCCCAACGATCCGCCCCGCTTAATCTCGGTCCCTAGCCCCCAGAGTCCGCCCGTTCTCCCACGGGGTAGAGAGACGGGCGCCCTTCCCACAGGGTACACCCCTAGCCCAAACCCCCAACCTCGAAACCACACCTGCTACCCCCTGCCATTCTCCGGAAGCCCCCACTCGCCCACCCAAAGGCACAGGCGCCGACTGGCATTGCACCTGTCCCGGGAGAAGCCCCTGCCCTGGGCGGATGGGGCAGGAGGGCGGCGCGCGTGTCCCCGCTGTCCCCACCCCGGGGCTAGTTTGAGTAGAACTTGGTTCCCGAGCTTCCCCGGGACCGCGCTGGGACGCCCCGTCCACCCCACCTCGCCAGCGGCTAGAGCAGCCCGCGGAGGGAGCGCGCGAGGAGTCCCCAAGTCCCGGGGCGCAAAGGCGTGGAAGCCCTACCTTCCGGCGGCGGCGGTCGGACCCCGCGCCAACTCCCGCCGGCGGCCGCGGGGGAAACTTTCCCCCGGCGAGAGGCGCGCTCGCAACTTGCTCGGCGCCCGCTGCCTTCCCGGCGGCGGCGGCGTGTCCGGGGATGAGCGCGCGAGGCGGCGGCCGCGGCGACGCTCGCTCGGGGATCCGGGCTCCCCGCCGAGGTCGGGCTGGGGCTCGGGCACCGGCTCGGGCGGCCTCGCGCGACTCCGCCGTGGATCGCTCGGCGCTGCGTCCTCCCCACAGCCTGGAGCCCCCGAGACGCCGGCGGCAGCTGCAGCCCAGCGACCGCCCGCCGCCGGCCCCACCTCCCAGCCGCCGCTCCGTCCCTCCCTCTCCCTCGCTCCCTCCGCCTCCCCGAACCTCCTCCCCTTCAGCCTCCCGCCGCCGCCGCCGTGGCGGCCGCCGGGAAGGCACGTCTCCTCGGGCGGGCTGCCTCTCGCCTCTCCCTGCCCTGGCCTCCGCCTTCGGCCCCGCATGCAAACGGGGCTGTGGGGAGGGGGCGTCCCTGGGGCCTCCCTCTGCCCAGGGCCTCTTCCTCCCGACCACCGCCCGCCTTTGCTCGCGGGCCCTCGCTTCCTCTGAATTCAGAAGACCCGATGTGGGAGTGGGAGAGTGAGAGGGTTTATTACTCCAGGGTACCTTCATGCAGCCCCTGGGCCCGACCGCAGGCTTCCCGCTGCCCCGGGAGGACCTGTTGAAAGCGGAGGGACCTCACCCGCCTGGATCGCAGATAACAGAGCCCACTACGGGGGGAGGGGGGACCTGAACCCCCACCTCGTGCGAATGACCTGATTGCACAGAGCCAGACCTGAGTCTGCGACCTGCCTGGGGGTCCTGCGGAGTGTCTTATCAGTCTGCTGCCACAGCCACGCCCCTCCCTAGCTCCTGACAAGACTTAACTAGGACATTTAACCTCAAAGCCTCACCAGGACAAAACAGACAAGCAAGCAGATCAAAGCCCATGGCCCAGTGCAAGTGCCTGGTAGCCACCCAGGGCAGAAGGGTCTGGTGGCCCACCCCTCCTCCCAGCTCTGAAGGGCCACACCCAGTCCCTGTGAGTCCTGCACATCCACCTTTGCAGGAGACGCTTGGACCTGATTCTCGCAAAGGAGTGAGAGACTGGTGGGAGTCAAACCTACAGCTGGGTTTGAATGTTGGGATGTCAGGCCACAGGGCAGAGTTTTGAGGGGCAGGAAGTGGCTGCTTTTCCTTGCCCACATTCCAGAAAAGGGATATGTCCCTCTAAGGATGTCTGGCTGTCTGACCCTTTCAGCCACTTCACTGAGTCTCAGGGAAAGTGGGGGAGGGGCTGAAAGTGGCCAGTGGCTGGGAGGAAGGGCCCTGGGTCCAGTCTGCACAGGACCCCAGAGTGAGGCTTCACCTCGGGGAGGGACTCTCCTAGGAGGACAAAGACAAGGCACCCACAGGCCCTTCAGCTGCCAGCAGGGTTGAGGGAGAGTCTGACTCCGCCCTGGGAACCCCACAGGCCCACGCTGTGGAATGTGCTGGAGAGGCTGCCTGTGTGGGCTCCTGGAGGCCGAGGCCCAGGCGGGCTGCACGGAAATACAGAGAAGGAAAGCTGAAGCTTGGAACCAGGACGCTGGGGCCAGAGAGCAGAGGGATGGAGCTGCCGAGCCTCTGGGCGTGGGCAGACCCGGCAGCAGGGCCTGGGGAAGACATGCATCCCACCCCTCCATCCCACCCCTCCATCCCACCGGGTACCTGCATTCCAGATCCCTTTCCCAGACCTGGGCCACACCAGCACCCAGGGAGAGCTGGCCTCGGTGCACCAGCCCCCGCTGTCTGCTCAATAGCTTTCTTTAAATCAGCGCTTATTTTGTTCTTTTTATTGTTTGACTTAAATGAGCTTGTTTTTGAAAAGATATATCATTACCATAAATAGAAAACCAACATCACGTTACTATAAATGGAAGGTAATAATAAAAAATAAATACAAGGAAAATAAAGCAGTGTTATTAAATTCTAACAATGTCTCTTTAACCACAATTATAATAATAAAAATTCTTACCAGAGGCTGCTGTCTTGGAAAGGTCCATTTTCTCTTGAAAAGAGCCCTGAGGGAGGCCTAGGAAGGTGTTAGGGACACTGTAGTAAAGAACTTAAGGTGGGGAAGGTTGAAAGAGAATTGAAGGGGCCTCCCTAACCCTCTACTCCTCAGTCCCGCTCCTGCCAGATCAGCCAAGGTATTGGAGGCCCTTGGGTGAATGGCCTTAAATCTCCTCATAGATCTCTGAGTCCCACGATTGAGAAACAGAATTCCAGGTATATTGGGGGGGGGGGGGAGTTGTTTGGTTTTTTTAAAGGTTTTTGCCATAGGACACATGCACTTGCCAGAGAGAGAGGGAAGGTGAGAAATCACCTCCCAGGGGGATGACGACACTGCAATCCCTTCTCCTCCTGGGATTCTGGGCACACACTCACATGTGCTTAGCATGATTTTCAAGCTGCCGGGTCCTGGACTCACACAGGGGTCGGCCGTGTGGGAGTCCAGTGCCGTAACCACTCTGTCACCTGCTGCCCCCCCGAGAAGGTCATATTTTGATAAAAAGTTAGGCAGCCCCAGAGACAGAGCTCCGTACTAGACCAGAGAAGGCTGGTCCTGTGTGCAGCGAGCACTCCTCCCTCCCACGCGAGGCGACCTTCGGGGCACCCTCTCGGACCTCCCTGTGTCTCCCTGTGAAACGGCAGCTCAGACAGCCTCCAGAATCTCTTCAGCTCTCCTTGGATAAAAGCAAGGAAGGAACCGAGGTGTGGCTTGGCAGGAAACCGAAGTGAAGGCTTCGCAGCACTGAGAGGCGGGGGAAGGGAGAAAGCGCTGGTGGGCCGTGGGTCAGCGGTCCTCGGGAGGGAGGGACGGAGGTGGGAAGGCCCAGTGCTGACCAACCAGGCCAGGGTGGCATAAACCAAGACGCGGCCTGGCCCAGAAGGTTCTAAACTCCCATTTGCCCATTTGGAAAGGAAACTTCGTGTTCGTTTTACAGATGAGGAAACTGAGGAAGAAGCACTGTCTAGACCCTGGTCAGGGTTGGAGAGCTGAGCCGTGAACCCAGGCCCCCCGACTCCCAGGCCAAGCCCTTTCTATCCCTCTGATACCCAGGCGGCTAGTCGGCACGGTTCACTTGAAGCTACCCACCTTCCCTCCAAGGGGCTTCCACTTCCCTTTGCCAGCACGTGTAACAAATGCCGAGTCTAAGAGCTCCAGGCTCGCTGGCCGGGGTGGTGTTGGGCCAGCCGAGTTCTGTGCCCGAGTGCTGGGCCCAGGACACCTGGGTGATCGTTCACATACCACAGTGTCCTGTGAGCGCCAGTGCAGAGGAGAGAACCCCAAACCAGGAGTCCACCAACCCGCTCCCAGTCCTAGCCGCCTGGCGATCCCCTCCCTTCCCTGGGCCTCAGAGGTCCCATGGGTAAATGAGGAATTTGGATGAGATCACTAGTTTGGGTTTCACATCAGACTGGCCGACCCTGCTCCTCTGTACCCTAAGGACCATGGAAGAGGAAGGGGACGCTCCCTCCCAGTGTCAGCCAAAAGCAGGCGCCCTTTCTACCTGTGTGATCGTGACACACAGATCTCAAGGAGAAAGTGTTTTCCATTTGAAAAGAATTTGAAGAACCAGCAGATGGCATAGCGGTTAAGGCGCTGGACTCCCACGTGGCCAACCACCGTTCAAGTTCCGGACATGGCAGTTTGAAACTCACACCAGGTGTGTGTGGGTGTGTGCCCAAAGTCCTGAGAGCAGAATGGCAGAGAAGGGATTGTGGCGTGGCCATCCCCCAACCCCCAGGGTGTGGGGGGTAGTGATTTCTTGCTTTCTGTCTCTCTGTCTCTGTCTCTGTCTCTGTCTGGCAAGTACACACACCCAATAGCCAAAATCTCGGAAAGAAAATAAATGAGTGTGAAATCACTAGAAGGAATACCCTTTGGCTCCTGACAGCTGTAACTCTGCAGCTGATTAGACTGTGAGCTTTTCAAGGACTGGGGCCTGCCTGGGTCCTCTCTGGGCCCCCAGGACCTCGTGTGGCGAGGGCCGAGGGCGTTCAGGAGGATTTGCATGCCGCTGCCTGAGCAGGCACTCAGACTTTCTGGTGCGTTTCTAAGACGGGCACTGTGGCCCCAATTCTGCGTCAAGTGGTGGCGCCGTTCTCAGGGAAGCTCCTGCGTGGCACGGGGCGCACGCGGACCGCTTGGTGAAGGGGCTGTGATGTGGCGTGGCAGGCTGGATGGCACTCGCTGGGGCACACTGCCCACCCCGGCATGCCACCCTCACCCCCGTGCTTTCCCAAGGCAGCCTGCCTCGTGAGTGTTTAATCACCGCCTCTCCGAGGTTTTTTCTGAATTGTCTCCTTTTATATGTAATTTGCAATCATTTCCAAAAAATGACAGCTCATTAAATGTACAACTGAGAGTGATTACGTGTGTTTATCTCTGCAGTGACTTTCACAGGAGTAAATGCACAACCCGAGGAGCATCCTCGGAGGGTTTGAAGGACATGGTCTTGACCCTCGGGGCCTAGAGCAGTTGGAATCTCCCCACGTTCTCTTCTGTTCTGCCTCCAGCAAGCTACCCACAGGCCATGGCCAGTCTGAGCGCTCTCACCTCGAGGCCCAGGGGCCAGCCTGCTCCTCCCCCATCCCCAGGAATGCTGCTGGCTGGAAGGGAGGGGTAGAGTTCACACACACACACACACACACACACAAGCACGCACATGCACACACGTGCACACCCTGCAAGAGAAGAGGTAGATCTGGGTGGCTCTGCTGGGAGGGGCCCAGTGCCAGGCTCCTCTGGGTGCTTTGTGCTGGGCCTTCCAGAGCGCACCTCCCTGCGAAGAGCCAGGGGAGACCTTGCCAGGTAAGGAGACTGCGGGGCCTTCATCCTCCCCCTTCGTTTCCGGAACTAACTGATAACAAAGAACACAACACTAATAATGCTACTTGTGGAGTGTTTGCTTGGGTGCAAGCTCAGCTTGTGAGTTAGCTAGACCAGGTTCAAAGCTTCGCTCCTTTATTCACTGGCTGTGTGGCTTTGGGCAAGTTTCTTTGCCTCTCTGAGCTTCAGACGCCTAGTAATTACCATGAGGAATGCCTACTGTGTGTCAGGCACTGAGAAGGGCCAACCAGCACACCAAGACTCCCAACTCCACGCAGTAGGAATGGGTAGGAAGCCTGGTAACAGAGGGATACTCAGACTGGCCCGATGGACCAGCAAATAAAGATCTCTCTCTCTCTCATCTTTGCAATAAGGCAGGTGTGCTAATCAGTGAGAGAGAGAAAGTAAGAAACAGCCCAGGAGGGATAGCCATGCCACAATCCCTTCTCTTCCACTCTCTGGGATTTGGGGCACACACATGCACTTGGTGTGTTTTTCAAGCTGCTGGGTCGTGGACTTGAACTGCACAGTCGGCCATGTGGGATCTAGCTGCCCTAACCACCACACCACCTGAAGGCCCAAACCTCTCCCGTTTCACTCACATCAGGACCATATGCTCTTGAGGTACTGAGCAAGTGGTGGGCAGGGAGGCGGTCAGGAGATCAGGGCCAGCCCTGGCATTGAACTTTCCCTCTGGGGCCCCTGGCTGAGTGGCCAGACACCTCTGAGCCCCCATCTGCAGAGGGAGATGGCACAGCTCCGTACAGAGCTGCACAAACACCGAAGGTGGTCTGTGAAGGGGCTCCGGGAACCTCAAAGCGTGTGGTAGACTTTTTACAGTCATCTTTATTGGGCCAGCCAGGGATGGCTCAGGTGGCTGGATCCCACATGACAGACTGCACGGTTCAAGTCTTGGACCAGGTGGTTTGAAAAATATACCAGCCACATGGGCGTGAGTGCGAATCCCAAAAGCAGAAATGGAGGAGAAGGGATCGTGGGTGGCCATCGAGGGTGGGGGAGATCTCTGCAGTGAGAACAAGCACCACCTAGCAAATTAATAAAATCACCTTTATCATCTGTGTAGAGCTGTATGATCATAAGTTTGGAACTCAGGGTCCCACAGGGGCACCTGGTACGACTCAGTCACACAACAAATATTTTTGAAGTACGATTGTAGACTGGTCCCCAAGGTGCCTACGGTCCCTGGTACAGCCAGCACTGCTCTACCAACTCCTAACAGCCTCATCCTGTGGGCCAGTGCTCTCGTCTACAGCAGAAAGCCCTGCAGGTAAGCCGGGGCCAGGCCGGGCCAGTCGTCCAAACCACCAGCAAGCTGACCGCATTCAGAGGCTCTGGGGTCCTACTTCCCACAGCTCCTTCCCACGTTCCTGTTGTTTGGTGGAACCTCCTGCCTCATCTTCTGCCCCCCAAGCCTCACTGGCCCCAGACACCCTCTCCCCTCTCTGTTCTTTAGCCCCCACAGCCCCGCTCCCCAACTCCAGAGCCTTTTCTGTCCACCCCCTGCTCTCTGACGCAAACGACTCCCAGGGAGAGGGAAGCTCTACCTACAGGTGGTCTCAGGGCCAGGGCTGTCCCACGCCTGAGCAGCCAGGCTTCCCTGGGCCGCTGACAACCAGCCTGGGGGGTGATGGGGAGAAAACCACGCTTCTCACGATGTCAGACCACGCAGTTCCTGGCCTCTGGGGCAGGTTGCATCTGGGCTGAAACCTCACGCCCATTGTGGCTCTGGGCGAGTTATCAACCTCCCTGAAGCTTAGTTCCTTCCTCTGCAAAATGATGGTAATAATTCCCTTTACGGCATCAGAGGGCTAGCTGAAATAGCACCCGGCACGCAGTGGGCATGGGAGACTGGGGCCGCTTTTCCTCGCAGGCCAAGTCTCACCGCGGCACAAAGCAGGCCCTGAGAGCCCACGGTGTGCTTAGACGGAGCAGCTACAAAGGTCATGAGGGCTCTTCCTGAGCACCTGTTCTGGGGGCTCCTGGCCGTGGCCCAGGGCCCACAGCGGAGCCGCCCTCACACCATCCCTCTCTTTATTCCTTCCCAGCCTCCAAAGGAAGAGTCTTCTACCATCCCCACGGGGACCAGGGAGGCTCAGAGAGGTTAAGCGGCCTGCAGAGGTCACTCAGCTGGTGAGTGGCAGAACTGGGATTTGAACCCAGGCAGCCAGGACTCTGCCCTTATCTTATCCATTCTTCCTAACAACCCCATGATTATCGTTATGGTTCCCAGTTCACAGGTCAGCAGAGTGAGGTCCACAGACAGGGCAGGGCAGAGCCAGGAAGAATCCCAGACGCTCTGGCTATGGGGCTTTAGAGCAGGGGCAGGTGGCAGCCTCCGGGTCAGCCTGGCCAGTTAAGGCCCTGAAGGCCCACTTTGAAGCTCGATAACCCCATCAGAGCCCTCTAGCATACTCAGGCTTTGGGAGGCGGCAGGTGCTGGCACGGTGACAGGAAGGACAGGCCACCTCCTGGCCCTTGATTTGAGTCCTCTCCTTTCCCTGCCATGCCTGTTGGAAGCAGACAGGAGAACCACGGAGCCTGGGTCCCCTCTGGGCCCAAGGTCAGATCCGCACCTGGCTGTCACAGCGACAGGACGCAGGCTCCTGGGTGGGGTGGGCGTCCCTCCTGCTCCTGCTCCTGCTCCCTGGACGGTCTCCTGCTCCCTCTCTCCAGGCATCCTTGTCTCCTTCTGGCCCCGTTCCTGCCCTTTCCTTCTGTGATGAGGAGAATCGACCCGCCACCTGGAGAGGCTGAAGTCTGGGCACCCATCAGTGAGACTTATATGGAAATACGTCTCTGCAGATGACGGAGTTAAGAGAAGGACCCAACCCGGGGTGGCCATGTTCTCACCAACGGAGAAAGTCGGACACGGAGGAAGGATACGGGAAGACACACAGGGCAGAAGACACCGCACAGGTGAGGCCGACTCCGGACAGAGGCAGCTGCAGGGCAGGGCCGCTCAGGTGTGCTGGCTTCTTGCAGAAGCTCACGAGAGGCAAGGCAGGACCCTGTGTGGCGTCTGTAGGAAGCATGGCCTGCCAGCACCTTGAATCCTGACTCCGCTGCCCAAACTGGGAAGCAGTATCTTTCTAGTTTTTTAAGCCAACTGGGATCATACGGCAGCCCTAGCAAACTCTTCCACCCGCTCTCCAGCACCCCACGTGGTTTCCACGTTCCAAACATACACTGGAAGGCGGGGTCAAAGACTGACCCCATGCTAAGGTCTCACTGACGAGTGTGCTCCGCACCCACACTGCCCCTGGAGGGGACACGGGGAGGACTGTGTTCCAGAGATTCCCTGCCCTTGGAAATGCTTTCTTTACTATGACAGACCACATACTACATACGAGATGCTCTTGCATGTGATTTCTGAATATAGCATAATTATGCCCACTTTACAGATGGGGACACTGAGGCAGAGAATAGCAAAACAATTAGGCAAAGATGACCCAGCTAAGCCACAGAGTTGGGATGCAAATTCAGACAGTCTGGCTCTGGACCCTAAGCTCTTAATCACTTCCTCTTGGTGCCTCTAATAGCTTTCTCCTATTGCGTTATCTCCTCCATCTGTTAAATGGGCACAACTTACACCAACAAAAAATACATGAATAGGGGCCAGTGGGTGGTGTGGTGGTTAAGGTGCTGGATTCCCACCCGGCCAAGCACAGTTCAAGTCCCGGACCTGGCAGCTTGAAAATCATGCTGGGTGTGTACACATGTGTGCCCAAAATCCTGAGAAGAGAATGGAGGAGAAGAAATTGTAGTGTGGCCATCCCCCTTGAAAGGATTTCTCACTTTCCCTCTCTCTTTCTCTCTCTCTATCTCTGTCTGGTGAGTGCACGCTCCCTATGGCAAAAACCTAAAATAAATAAATAAAATAGTAACATATGAATAAATAAAGCGCTCCTCCATGCACCAGGATCCTACTTTCTATCACGGAGCTCACAGAGCCCCAGATGGAAGAAGCCACGGTGACCAGATAGCCTTCTGCTTGAGTGCGTGGGTGAGTGGGCATGTGATGCATCCACACCTGTGCGTGTGCGCCTGCCCACCCGTCCGCGCACGTGTGTGTGTGTGTGTATGTGTGCACTAGTATATGTTCGTTCTGCTTAATGGCACCTATGTTTCAGAGTGGGGCTAATTCACTTCCTCCAATTCATGTTCGCATCTTGCCTGACTCATTTAATGGGAACAGCTAGTTCGTGTGCCAATATGTGAACTGACCCGCAAGACCCTTTCACCAGAACAAAAAAGAGTAGAGCTCGTTCTGGAGTTAACAAGCCTTGGACCACGATCAGCTCTTCTCTGGCTTTTCCTTGTGTTTCACAGAGACGCCTCCTGACCTCTGTCTAGCGTCCCGACAGAGGGTGGGCGAGAGCTTGCCAAGGAAGACAGGGAGGCAGGACTCCCCAAGAGCGGACAGGGACAGGGAGGGCGCCCTGCAGTGCATCGGAAGGCATCTTCCCCCAGGGCTTTCGGTGTTCTCCACCCCCCAGGAGCCTCCCAGCTCAGAGCGGTAGATGGGCTGGCCCGGTGGGTGTGCTGGTTGGCGGCAGCACCAGGGCCAGGCCCGCTGGCCCAAGCTCCATGTTTCTTTTTCTAGTTTTTCTCCTTCCCGGGCTTTTCTTTGTCTCTGCTACTGCCCGCCTGATTCCTCACTTTTTATTCCAAATATGTAAACCTCTAATAAACCCAGAGACAGGCTCATGCCTGATTTATCCCCAGTTCCAGAGGAGCCAGAGCCAATTATACGGCGGATAAAAGTCCCCCTGTGCAGTTTTTAGAAATGCTTCCCCAGCATAAACAGCTTAACTCCATAAAGCTCCCCGAGAATGTTTGCTTAGTGCCTTGGTTTTTTAAGAGGCTGACCTTTGCTACCAGACCTCGGTCTGTTCAGAGGATTGCAGCACAGCAGGTCACAGCGGCCCACATCTGAGTGTGGGGGAGCTGCCACTTTGGAGGGGCCGGAACAGCACTGAACTCACAGTGCCCGGCTCCTGGTCAGGGCTCGGTAAATAGCTAGTGAATGAAAGAACACATCAGATTATCAATTAAGGACAGAATTAGGAGGTTCAATCCTCTAAAGAGAACAAATTAAATAGCATCTCCTCCCAGCCAAAAAATATCTTTTTAAAGTTCTAATCTGTGCCTCTGAGCCCTCCGTTATCAGAGACGCCAGGCTGCCTTCTGGGGGCTGAGCCCTGACACCCGAGGATTCGTCGTCTGCTCGGTATCTTAGGTCCTGCCCTGTGCCCGCCGCTAGACAGACAGGGAGGGAGTGGTGAAGCCCACAGAGGTGCTCCCCGATTCGTGGAGCTCACGGATGATGTCTGCTTTGGGGTCTCCTAGACCCCAGGTGCCCTGTGAAGGAATCCCAGTTTTCACTATTGACTCAGAAGCCCATGGACAAAGAGGCCAGTATTTGGTTAAGGGAACTGTGATTAAGGGGACTGGATCCTATGTGGCCAACTGCTCTGTTCAAGTCCGGGACCCAGCAGCTTGGAAAACACACCAGGTGCACGTTCTGTTTGCCCCAGATCCCAAAAGCAGAGAGAGGTGAGCCGACCAGTGGCTGGTGAAGGCAGCTGGATCCCACATGGATGATGACTCAGTTCAAGTCCCAGACCTGGTAGCTTAGTAAACATGCCAGACGCGTGTGTGTGTGTGCACACCCTAAAGCTTGAGAAGAGAATGGGACTGCAGTGTGGCCCTCCTCCTTGGGGTGTTTTCTTGCTTTCTCTCTCTCTCTGTCTCTCTCTGTCTCTCTCCAGCCAGTACATGTGAGTCCCCAGAGCTCCAAGACTCATCCCTCTCATGCTTCCCAGAAGCGTCCCCTTGGTAGCCAGGGTTACCCTGACCGCCCCATTTAAAATTACAGCCCTCGTGCCACTTATCGTGCCCTAGTTCTCACAGCGCTCAGGACACCCTGCAATTATTTATTATGCTCGAGGGGGAGTGGAGGACTGGCCCCTGGTTCTGCTCACGGTGGACTCCCTGCACCTAGAGCAGAACCCGCCACGGGGGAGGCCGAGTGGAGAAGGGATGAAAGGCCTGTGCTGGGAGATGAGAGCGGGGTGGTGCTTCCAGAGGCCTCGTTTCCACACTGGGGGCCCTGGCTGAGCCTCCCGGGTGCCAGGCACAGTGTTAGGCTCTGGGTCACTGCCACCACTATGAAGCAAGAACACACGCTTCTGCGCTCCTGGCTGCGAGCTAATCCCTGCAGCTACGCTAAGCCGCAGGGGCCTTCACCCCTGCTTTCACATGGGAAACTGAGGGATAAGCAATTAAGTACCCTTCCCGAAGTCTCGGTGTTAGCAAGTGGCAGAGCTGCGACCCAGACTCAGGGTCTGGCCTCAGAGCTCATGCTGTCCCCGGGAAGCTCACAGACTAGTAGCCACCATGCCAGCTGACGTGGGGACAGTGACAAAAGGTAAGCTTGGTCATGCCGAAGAAGCAAAGGGGAACTGTAACAGTACCAAGTATGGCCGGAGAGCCTGAGAATGACATCGGGAGAGGCGATGCTTCCCTGGGGGGGCCTGAAGGATGTACAGGAGTTCACCAGCTGAAGAAAAAGAGGGTGTGGAGAAGCGTGAGGCCTGTGGGAATTTTAAAGGACTCACGTGATCAGATGATGGGATGTACAAAGTCAGAGAGGAAGACAGGGCAGCTCAGGGCAGGCCCACCCAGAGGCGGAGCTTTCCGAGGCCTCCTGAGGCCGGGCAGTGCGTATCTGTAACGGGTTTCCTGCAGACCAGACGCAGTCCCGCCACGTGGGGCCTGTGTTTGAAGATCGCTCTGGCAGATAGGGAAGGTGCCTGGCTCGGATCCTGAGTCCCAGCAGAGTCTAGGGTTGTCTGTCGGTGGGGTGAATAAATGATCGAAGGAATGAGTGAACAAAAAGGCTTCATTTCTTAGCCAGTCATCTGGGAATGCGACTTTGAAACATTGACCGTCACTCCTCGCGGCACCCACGAAGAGAGATGCATTGGGACCTGGGTGGCCTTTTTTAAAATTTTTTTTAGAGGTTTCTGCCTTGAGGTGCCTGCACTCACTGGAAAAGAAAGGCAGACAGAGACAGTGAGAGAGAAGTGAGAATTCAGCCCCTGGGGGGACGACCATGCCGCAATCCCTTCTCTGTTCTCCTCCCAAGATCCTGGGCGCACACACACATGCACCTAGCGTGACTTTTCAAGCCACTGGGTCCAGGACTTGAGTGACAGTTGGCCACGTGGTAGTCCAGCGATGTAACTACACGATCTGCTGACCCGGGACCTGAGTGGTTTGTAAAGATGGTCCACTGATGGCACGGGCGGCACTGAAGAGCGTGCGGAAGCCCCGGGCCCCGCCCTGACATCTGCTTGCTCACCGGTGTCGGTGCTCCTGGGCAAGCAGGCAGGCCGGCCCTCACTGCCTTCTCCCCACCTAGACTTCTGTCCCTGGACCAGCAAAATAAAGGACAGGAAAGACAGGGTGGGCCGGCTCACCTGTTCCTGGAGGACTGGGAGAGGGACTCAGGCATAGTAGGGCTTATTTTCTTTTTTTTTTTGGAGAGGTTTTTGCTATAGGGCGCGTGCGCTCGCCAGAAAGACAGAGAGAAACAGAGAGACAGAAAGCAAGAAATCACCCCTCAGGGGGGATGGCCACGCTGCAATCCCTTCTCCTCCATTCTCTTCTCAGGATCTTGGGCACACATGCACACGCGCCCGGCGTGAGTTTTAAGCCACCAGGTCTGGGACGCGAACCGTGGTTGACTACGTGGGAGTCCAGCGACATAGCCATTACGCCAACTGCGGGTCCCAAGTAGGGCTTATTTTCTTGAATCTTGCTTTATATCTGCCTTCTCATTTCGGCGTCCTCTAATTCAGCCATGTTGATGCAGGCCTGCTAGAGACACCCAGGGACACGGAGACACTCCAGAAGGTGAGTCACTCAGGCAGGCACACATTTACGGAGTGCCTACTGCATGCAGGGTGCAGGGCCAGGGTCGCAGGAGAGGGCAACACAGTAGAATGGCCATGGCAACCAACAGTGGCCAGGACCTGCTGCAGCCTGGGCTGTGCTCTGGCTGTGTATTCAACCTGTTCTGTCCCCATGACAGCGCTTACCACGCAGGTCCTGCTGTCAGACCCCGAATCACAGGAGAGGAAGTCGGGGCACCAACGGGACGGCCACCATGCCAGGGACGGTGCCCTAACCGTGATCCTGCAATGAGGCAGGAAGCTGAGCCTGTGTGCAGGGGAGGTGGCACGGGTACGGTGGGGAACACGCACACGCACCCGTTCACAGCACAAGCAGACACTTTTCGTGAACAATGTGCGTGGTGGTTTTCAAATGTATTCCAATTTATTGATACTCCTTCCCTGCTCCAAGCATGGACCACACTTTCTGGTGCCCATGTAATGAGTAGAACGTGGCAGAAGTGACAATGCATGACTTTTGGGACTAGACTCCAGAAGGCATTGTGACTTCCCTCTCTCGGATGACTTGCTCCGGGAAGCAGCCACCACGGTAAGATGCCCATGGTGAGGAACTGAGACCTCCGGCAACGACCATCTTGGAAACAGATCCCCAGGCCTGCGTCCAGCCTTCTGCTGAGACTGCATCCCCGCCTGGAGTTACGCTCGGGAGACCCCAACCAGAACAACCTAGAAAATACCACGTGCTGATCCACAGGACGGCGGGAAATGTTTTATGCCACTCAACGTGGGGATGATTCATTTTTTGGCAATAGGTAGCTGACAGAGTGTGGCCGGCCTTTGGAAAGAGAGGCTCCTGGAGCCTTGGGGTGAGGAGGAGTCTCCCTAGGGGAGAGCCGGGGATAGACGGATACAAGGGGAGAGCTGTGCCAGAGGTGACCAGAGAGTAACCGCACTCCAGCCGAGCTCCACACCCGTTCACCGCTCATCCTCACGGCAGTCGGGTGCAGTGGGTATTTGTCATCCCCCACTGAACATGAGGAAATGAGGCTCAGAAGGGACGAATGAGCTCCCTGAGGTCACAAAGGCCATGCTGAGAAGAGTCGGGATTTGGCTGGAGGTCAGCTGACCCCTAAGCACGTGTCCTTGGCAGTCACACGGCCTCAGACAGAACCCAGGACAGACAGGACCAGGAAAGGGCTTCAGGGCCGAGCGGACTGCTAACCACTGTCATAGGGAAATGAAGACCTGCAAGTGCTGAAGCGCTGGAAGGCTCGGGAGTCCTGCCAGGGCACGGCAAAGCCCTCGTCCCCTGGGTGGTCATGAGGGGACAGTGGCATCTTCACACTATGCTAAATAGCCCAGACCTGGAGGTGGCTAGGTTTCAGCATGTGGGCTTCTGCCATGGGGACTCAACAATGGCAGATTTGATGAGGTAAAGCTAAGCTGCTCTAACAAGGAGACCCCAAATAGAGTGGAGTAATAAGAAGTGTATTTCCTCCTCATGTAATTGTTCCAAGGTTGCCAGTGATTGCTTCTCCACCAAAGTCGTTCCTTCTCCTGGTTGGAAATGGTTACCTGGCAATCAGGTTCTAGCCAATAGGAAGGGGAGAGAGAGAATGTGGCAAAAGTCCAACCCACGTCTTAAGACCCAGGCCTGGGAGTAGGAGGTGTGACTTCCACTCACAGTCTACTGATCAGAACCTGCTCAGTGACCACATCTAGGTGCAGAGAAGGATGGGAAATGTAGACAACTGGTCAACCCCGTGCACATTTACAGCCACGTGCTCTGGATATGACAAGCCAACACTTAGGACCCTGTAAGCCTAATCCTGATCACCTCCCCCAAATTTTTAAAAAAACATTTTGAAGGACCAGCAGATGGTGTAATGGTTATGTTGCTGGACTCCCACATGGCCAACCATAGTTTAAGTCCTGGACCCAGAGACTTGAAACTCACTCTGAGCACATGTGCGTGCGTGCCCAAGATCCCCAGAGGAGAATGGAGGAGAAGGGACTGCAGTGTGGCCATCCCTCCTGGGGGGTGATTTCTCACTTTTTATCTCTCTGTCTCTGTCTCTCTGTCAAACACATGTGCCCTATAGCAAAAAATCTTTCTTTAAAAAAAATGCATCTCAAAGGTATGAACATTTTTTTTTTTTTGAGAGGTTTTTGCTATAGGGCGCATGCTCTCACCAGACAGACAGTGAGAAACAGAGAGACAGAAAGCGAGAAATCACCCCCCAGGGGGTATGGCCACGCCACAATCCCTTCTTCTCCATTCTCCTCTTGGGATCTTGGGCACACATGTACACGCGCCCGGCATGAGTTTTAAGCCACCGGGTCCGGGACACGAACCACAGTCGACTACATGGGAGTTCAGCGACATAGCCATTACGCTAACTGCTGGTCCCCAAAGGTGTGAACATCTTTGAGATTTAGAAAGCTGAAGACCTCCTTTCCTGAAAAATAGAAATAGTTATAATTTTGGGCAAAACTTCAGGAGCTTTAGGAAGACTGGGATCCTTGACTTCAGGTTAAGAATCCCTGGTTTAGACACTGGTTGTAAGTAGATTAATTACTGTAATTTTTTAAAGTTCATTTATTTATTGAGAGAGAGAGAGAGAGAGAGAGAGAGAGAGATTGATTTTTGACAGTCTTGGCATGTCAGGATCCCCCACTCCAGTCTCCCAGCCAGCTAGAACTGCAGAACACACCCAGCCTGTTTTCAGTTGTGCTGGGAACCAAACCCGGGCCTCCCGTGTGGCCTTCCTCTTGGGGAGCAACACCTTAGTAGCATGCCTCACCGATGATTCTAGTTTAGAGTCCCGCTTTCTGGCACCTAAGGCAAAAATAAGGTACCAGTTTCTATAGTTCTTGTTTGTCTTCCCAAAAAAGGAAATTAAGTTCTTTAACAGAGAAATTCTCAGGACCAATGGTTACATCTCTGGACTCCCACATAGTCGACCACGGTTCAAGTCCCGGACCTGATGGCTTCAAATTCACGCTGGGTGCATGAGCATGTGTGTCCAAAATCCCAAGAGGAAAATGGAGGAGAAGGGATTGTGGCATGATCATCCCCCTGGGGGGTGATTTCTTGCTTCCTGTCTCTCTCTGTCTCTCTGGCAAGCACATGTGCCCTATAGAAAAAAATCTCTGTAAAAAATAAAGAAAGAAAAATTCTCTTTCTTGTCACTATCATCTGGGATGAACTTGTCTCTTGGTG
This sequence comes from Tupaia tana, assembly GCA_026018925.1. Lineage (NCBI taxonomy): Eukaryota > Metazoa > Chordata > Mammalia > Scandentia > Tupaiidae > Tupaia > Tupaia tana. Next base: position 60,269,143 of record JAKSZU010000012.1, read on the forward strand.
GTAAAGCAGACATTCTTGTTTTTCTACTAAGCAGGAGCCGAGGTTGCCCGGGAGTCCCCACCTGTGCAGGTGGCAACACCACCTTGCAGCACAGACACTGTCGGCTTCCTCCCCCACCGGCCTGTTTGGAGGTGAGTCGCTGTTCCCTAACAAGGAACACAGGGGGACTCAGGGAGGGGCGCTGCCACCAGGAAGCACTCTGGTCCCCCAACCTGCTGCTGCTGCTGCCACCACTGCTGGCCCTGGCTTTCCCCTTGAGCCAGCCGGGCCCTTGGTCGGGCTCTAGTGGTTCTCTGACGGGACTCCTGCTGGCCGTTTTCTGGAGGAGCTGGAGGCAGGGTCCTGGGATAGACTGGGCAGAGGGCTCCAGGCCTGCGGGGTGGACGGGCTGCTGGGAGCCGAGCGTCCTCCCTGCCAATGTGGCCATCTTTCGGCCCCGGCCTCCTGCCTGTCCTGTCCTGTGGGCTCTCTGTCTCTGACTCTTCCTCCCCTTCCTGCACCTCGCTCTCCGCCCTCAGCACTCCAGCTCTCTCCTTGCTGACACTCTGATGCCCTTGCGTTGCCTCTGCCCGCTTTTCTGCCACCCCGCCTGCTCTCTGTACCTGTCCCTATCTCCCTATCTCTGTCTCACCTCTTTATCTTCCGTCTTCCACCTGCAGGGGCTCATTCTCATCTTCTCTCCTCTCCACCATCTCTCTGTGTCTCTCAATCTCCATGTCACTGTTTCTCTTGATCTCTCTACATCTCTGATTCCCTCTGTTTCTCTGTCTCTGTGGTTTCTCCACCTAACAGCCCCTCCCTCCCTCTCTCTCCCTCCCCTCTCTGTCCCCCTCTCTCTTCCTTCTCTCTCCCTCTCCCCATTTCCCTCTCTCTCCCTCTCCCTCCTTTTCTTTCTCTCTCCCTCCTTTCATGTTTCTCTCCCTCTCTCTCTCTCTTCCTCTCTCTCTCCCTCTCTCTCTCTCTCCCTCTCTCTCCCAGGTAAGCCCGTGCCGCAGGAAGCACAAAGACAGTTCATCGGCTCGGAGCTCTGAATCTGGGCTTCCAGAGCCCTTTTCTCACAGTTAGTCTCCCCTGGTCTCTGGAGCACCCCCACTTCCCGCCCACCTCACACACAGAGTGGCCCCTCACCTGGCCTATAGGCCTCACTGTGAGCCCAGTGCTACCCTACTCCTAGCTCCCCACCCCACCAACAGCTTGGTTGCCATGGTTACCTCAGCTCACAGAGGCCATGGGGTAGCTGGGACTGGAGGTTTGGACTAACTCAGACCAGGAACACCTCTCTGCTCCCCTGATGCCCCTTTAAAAAGTCTTCCTCCTCCTTGCCCATCTGGAGAACTCACCCTAACACTCTAGGGGCCTTACTATTCCCAGAAGGACGGTGTTGGTGGTCCATGATAGAAGTGGGCCAGACCAAGGTCAACGGTGCCGAATCCTTACACCATTCATTCAAAGACTTGGGGATACAGGACTGAATAGACAAACCCTGTCTTTTTTTTTTTTTTTTTAAAGAAATCAGGTTTTTTTAATATAATTTTTTAATTTTATTTATTCATTCATTTATTTAAATTTGATCAGAGAGAGAGAGAGAGAGAGAGAGAGAGAGAGAGAGAGGGAGAAAGAGTGAGAAAGCAAGCTGCCAGGTCCAGGACTTGAATCGTGGTCAGCCACGTGGGAGTGTCCAGCACCTTAACCACCACACCACCTGCTGGTCCCGTAGACAGGCCCTGTCTTTGAGAAGCTCCTCCAGATGACAGGGCTAGAGGATGCTGGGAACACCAACCTCCTTGTGTCTAAGGCATCAAAATACCCCCCAGAGGAGAGGGTAACAGTTGGGTGTTGGAGGATGAATAGCGACAGGAGAGACAGGTGACTGGTATTTGGGGCAAATGACAGTTTGTGCAAAGGCACTAGGGTGGGGGAGAATGTGGAGGGGTAACTGTGAGCTCTGTGGGGGGTGAAACCCTAATTCAGTGTTCAGCAGAGTCAACAAACACTGAGTGAAAAAAATGAATGAGTGAATGAATGCAAAAGTGAGTGAATGAGTGAATTAATGAATGAGAAAGTGAGTAAAGGAATGAATACATGAGTAATGAATGAGTGAGAGTGAATGAATGAGTGAGTGAAGGAGTGAGTGTGGAAGGAGTGAGTGTGGAAGGAATAAGCTGCACGGGTCTCAGCAAAGGTTAAAGGGCATGGACGGGTTAGGGAGGAAGAGCAGGCTTGATATGCCGGGCAAGTTTTATTAAAGGCCTTTGCCTCTAAAGGCTGAGGAGTGGGACTTCATGCTTTAGCCAGCCAGCGCTGTGGTTTGCTAATTTGTTCATTTGTTTGCCTTTTAGAAAAGTCACTCCGAAGCTGCTTTGGAGATAAACCAAAGCTTGAACTTGCAAACTTGAGAAGCCCAGAACTGGCTTGATCATCACAGTTTTTGATATGTTTTCAGGTCAGGAAGCATGGTATTGGCACAAAAACAGGCAGGCAGACCAATGGAGCAGAACCGAGAGCCCAGAAATAAACTCAACATACGCCAACTGACTTTGGACCAGGGCGCAAGGCAACCCCAGTGGGGAAAAGAAAGTCTCTTTAGCAAATAGTGGTGGAAAAACTGGATATCCACCTGCAGAATAAATGAAATTGGACCCCTATTTCTCACCACTAACAATGATCAACTCAAAATGGATTGTTAAACATAAAACCTCAAACTATAAAACTAGTGGTAGAAAACAGGGGAAACTCTTAGAGACACCAGAGAAGGCAAAGACTTTTTGAATAAGACCCCCACAGGAAATCATTCCAAAAATAGACAAGTGGGACTACATCAGGCTAAAAGCTTCTGCACAGAAGAAGAAACAAGAGTCACAGTGAAGAGACAACCTTCAGAGTGGAAGAATATATTTGCAAACTATGCCCAAGATAGAGAACTGATACACATACAGGGAACTCAAGCAGCTTACCCACAAAACAAACAAACAAACAAACAAACAAACAAACAAAGAAACCTATTAAAAGATGGGCAAATAAGCTGAAAAGCCTAATCTCCAAGGAAGACATACGAATAGCCAAAAACATGAAAACATGTCAAATCTCTTATCATAAGGGAACAACCACAATGAGATACTACTTAACTCCAGTCAGAACAACAAAGATTTTTTAAAAAATCAAGAATGAAGAGTGCTGACAAAGCTGTGGTGAAAGCTGTGGTGAAAAGGGAACCCTCCTACATGGTTGATGGGAATGCAAATTAGTACAACCACTGTGGAGAATGATACGGAGGGTCCTCAGAAACCTACGAAGGGAACTATCATATGACCCAGTAATTTCACTCTTAGGTATCTATCCAAAGAATAGGAAAACCCTCAGTCAGAAAAAAACACTTGTACATTCATGTTTATTACATAATTCTTCATTATTTCTAGGTCATGGAATCAACCCAAATGTCCAAGAACAGACAAGAGCAGTGAAAAAATGTGGCGCATGTACACTGTGGAATACTATTCAGCCATAAAAAACAAGACCCTGACAATAGATGCAAAGTGGACAAATACAGAAGATTCAATGCTAAGTGAAGCAAGTCAGACTATGATAGACAGGCTATGTATGCCCCCACTCAATATATACCAAGTGTCTGCGCACTACAGCAGGTACTGAAAGGCTGAAAGATATAGGAGCAGGGAGGATGACTGCAGCTAGGAGAGACAGTAGAGGAGGGGGCGGGTAATAGGGAGTGGGAGGGAGAGGATCAGGGGAAAAAAACAAAACATTTAACAGACAAAAAAAGTTACCTACTGATAATAATGTATATGGTAATGCCTCTGACTTGACTAATAAGCACTGTATCTGTGCTGGGAGAAACCATGCTGTCCACTGTAAAGATGTACAGTGATTAAATGTAAATAAAAATGGAAAATAATAAAAAGTGGGACCAGCAGTTACCGTAATGGCTATGTTTCTGGACTCCCACATAGCCGACTGTGGTTCTAATCCTGGACCCGGTGGCTTAAACTCACGCCGGGAGCGTGTGCGTGCGTGCCTAAGATCCCAAAAGGAGAAAGGAGGAGAAGGGATTGCCGTGTGGCCATCCCCCTGGGGGGGTGATTTCTCGCTTTCTGTCTCTCTGTCTCTCTCTGTCTTTCTGGTGAGTGCACGTGTCCTGAAGCAAAAACCTCTAAAAAAAAAAAAAAAGAAAGAAAGAAAGAAAGAAAGAAAGGAAGGAAGGAAGGAAGGAAGGAAGGAAGGAAGGAAGGAAGGAAGGAAGGAAGGAAGGAAGAAAGAAAAAAGAAAATAATAATAATAAAAATAAGAAGTCCAGAACTGAACTCTTGGTCTCCCCTGAACCCGCCCTCCTCACGAACATGTAGGAAGCCCCGTGGCCTTCTCCGGCCAGTTGATTGCAACTCCATCCTTCCAGCTACTCAGGCCAAAATCCTGACCCCAACCTTGTCTCCTGTTTTTCTCTCACCCCTACCCCTGACCTGGCAGGAAGTCCTGCGCGCTGCACTTTCAGACTGTCTGTGGAATTCAGCCTCTTCTCCCACTGCCGCTGCCACCACCTCTTGTCCAAGACGCCCTCCTCTCTTGCCTGTGCTATTGCGATCGTCCCCAATGTCCAGCCTCCACCTTCCCTGCCTCTTCCTGCGCCCCCCAATGGCCATCACTCCAGCAGAGCAGTCAGAGCGATCCTGTTAAGTGGAAGCCAGGCCACGTCATTGTTCAATCGAAACCTGGCAATGGCTCCATCCCAGGCTGAAACAAATCCAAGTCCATGCAACAGTCCAAGGGCCTGACGGCACCCGCCTCGTGCCCCATCGCCTCTCCTCTGCTCTGGGCCCCCTCACTTACTGTGCGCTGGCCTCCCTGCTTTTCTTCCAACACTGCAGACAGCTCGCCTCAGGGCCTCGGCACGGCTGTTCCCTCTGCCTGGCTTGCTCTTCCCCCGGACACCCTCTGGTTCTCTTTCTCACTTCCTCTGCAGCCCAGACAAGGCCATGAAGTTGCAACAATGAGCAAGGGACAGACCAGGACGTTAAGAGGGTAAAACAACAGGACATCGTGGCTCTTAGATGGTAACAGCAGCGAGGGGGTGAAGAGAGAAGGTATTCCAAAGGTTCATTTTTCCCAAAGAAAGATGTTTCTAACTTCTTTCTGGCCCGTCAGTGTCTTGCACAGACACTGCTGGTTGGCACCTCCAAGTCACACCCAACCCTTGTTGCCCTCGCTGCCCTCGACAGTATAATGTCGGAGACGTGACAGCCCTCTAGCCACCACAGGGAGAAGGCAAGAGAATCAGAAACGCTGACAACTCTGACGGCACAGCGACGTTAGCCCACTGCCAGTCACCCCTCCCTGTAGACACTGGGCTGGTGACAAGCACAAACCCCTGTGGCTTAACCTGCTGTCGGTCGGTCGTGGCAGGGTTTCAGATGGGCTCTCGCAGTCTCCTTCTGTTGGAAGCAGTCGCAAAGCTCAACAGCCACTTTCCCAGACTCCCTTGCAGCTAGAATTCGGGCTGTGAATGAGGGGCTATAGTTCAGTGTGCCCACAGGAGAGGCGGGGGGGGGGGGGGGGACGGGAAACGGCAGCAGCCCCCTGGCTGCCCTAGCCCGATCCTGCATCAGCTCCCCAGCCTCATGGGCCTACGTGGCAGTTTCTGTGGTGGCAGCTCCACGGTCTGGGTCATAGGACTGGTTGTGGCCTTCCAAACCAAAACCCAGGGAAGGCCCTGGCTGTTCTTTCTCTAGCCCGCCTCATGACCCTGCAAACACTGGATCCTCCATTTTGTTTGTTTGTTTTTGTTTTTAATCTTGCCAGATGTCGGGGCATGGTCACGCTGCCATCCCCTCACCTCCACCTCGCCCTCCTTTGAGCATTTTAGGCGCTCACGCAGACACTCGTGGCGTGTCTCTCGAGCTGCTGGGTCTGGGACTCAGACCGCACAGTCAGCCCTGTGAGATCCGGCCATGCTAACCATCATGCCGTGGGCTGGCCTGGCCAATTCTGGTATCATGCCTTTGTCACGTCTAATTCCTGCCCCCTCTTCCTGCCACTTCTGCTCCCCCTCAGAGCCAGGGCCGCTCTTCGGGGCTGGAAATGTGAGTGGAGGTCATTTTAGCCCCTCCAGCCCCCAGATCCTCCGTCCAGGTACCTGAGGACTTCCTGCCTTTTGGAAACTCCAAGTCCAGATCCAGCCCTTTCTGCTCTCTGCTATCCCTGTGCCCCCCAGGGTGATTTCCTGCGAAGGCCCCAGAAAGACCCTCCCGGCATTCCCCTTCAGACTGACCTTCCCAAGGATGTTCTGTGCATGGCGTGGGAATGGGCCTTTCAGAGAAGAGAGCCTCAAATGGGCACAGGTGGTACTCAGAGTCCAACTGGCTCTTCAGGGCAGGACTTCTCAGCGCCTTGCTGAGGGACGGCGAGTCCTCAGGAGGCCTCGAAGCACAGCGTCTGCAGTCGGGCAGCCAGAGTTGCCGACAATTTACTGTATATTTCAGAATAGCTCAAAAGCCGGCCATTTTTCCTCTTTTAAGAAGTATTTATTTTGTTTTATTTTATTTTATTTATTATTTATTATTATTTAATGTGCTATAGTGCATGTGCACTCACCAGAGAGAGACAGAGAGAGAGAGGGAGAGGGAGGGAGAGAGAGAGAGAGAGGGAGAGAGGGAGAGGGAGGGAGAGAGGAAAGAAAGAAGTCCAGGACCAGAACTGCAGTCCGACATGTGGGAGTCCAGTGCCTCAACCACCACGCCACCTGCTGGCCCCTGAAGGCAGGCTGTTGACTGTTTCCAACACAAAGTAAGGGTACCTGCTTGCCATGATGGATATGCTAATGTTCCAGACTGAGCACTGAGCTTCCTATTCCAGGACTGGAAAATCACACCCCACCTGTAAGTATGTGCAATTAAAACCACCATGCCTGGCACAGTGCTTTACATACAGTGAACCCTTTTTTTTTTTGAGGGGTTTTCGCTATAGGGCGCATGCACTCGCCAGAGCGACAGAGAGAGAGACAGAGAGACAGAAAGCGAGAAATCACCCCCCCCCCAGGGGGAATGGCCATGCCGTAATCCCTCTTCCTCCGTTCTCCTCTCGGGATCTTGGGCACGCACGCACATGCGCCTGGTGTGAGTTTAAGCCAACGGATCCTGGACTCGAACCACAGTTGGCTACATGGGAGTCCAGTGACATAGCCATTACGCTAACTGCTGGTCCCACACACGGTGAGCTCTTAACTAACTGCAGGACTGGGCAGCCAGTTCTTAATTTGGACCCTTGATCAGGCTCAGCTTGGGTGGGATAAAGCGACCACGTCCCAGGGAGCGCAGGGGAGCGGCCAGCCCGCGGGCTCCAGACCCAGAGAGGTCTCAGTGCGGATCAGGGCCGGTTACTCACTGAGGAGCCTGTCCTCCCACGCCGGCCCTCTGCTTCCTCCCCAGGGACAGGATACCTACCACTCACAGCGCTGTGCGCGTTGTGAATAAGGTAAGGCACATGGTGACGCTGGGTAAGCCATTTACAAGGGGACCAGCAGGTGGTGTGGTGGCTAAGGCACTGGACTCCCACATGGCCGACCACAGTTCAAGTCCCAGAACAAGTGGCCTGAAAAATCACACTGGACGCATGTGTGTGCCCAAAATCCTGCGAGAAGAATGGAGGAGAAGGGACAGTGGCATGGCCACTCTCCCTGGGGGGGCAATTTCTCACTTTCCCTTTCTGTATCTCTCTCTGTCTCTCTCTCTGGTGAGTGCAAACACTTAAATATATACATAGAGAGTGACATATATGGATGTACATACACGAGGGTGGTCACCACTGAACCGCAGCCCCTCTAACAGCCTGGCCTTTCCTACGCAGCTCAGCCAGAACAACGCAGGAGGTGTGGTGGTCCTGGCCGCTGTGCGGACCCTCAGAGGCCCTTCCCCTGGATCCCAGTCGTGCCTGAGGGGCTCTGGGGTTCAGGACACAGCATCGCAGCCCTGCTCTGTTACTGGACGCCAATTCCGATGACTGAGGGCTGGGAGAGATTTCCAAAGCCGATTTCCAACCAGGGCTGCCGTTCTGGGGGGGAGGAGGCTGGGGCCTGGAGGGGGAGGAGGCAGGCTGGTGCCACAGTGGACATGGAGAGCTGAGACTGGCGACTCCTCTCCGTGGGCCGCCACCTTGTCAGCAGTCTGCACTTTCTCATTTCATCTTCCCAACACGCCCAGTAGGTGCGCTTACCCCATCCCCCATTGTCTGGCCAGGGAAACTGAGGCTCCCAAGGCAGCCTCGTCGGACTCTGGCCAAATCCTGCCTTGCCCCAACTCCACAGCCACTCCCACCCAAGGTCTGCTTCTTGACCCAGGCTCCATTCCTGGCTCCTCCTTGCCTCTTGTGGTAGCATGGGAGACCGCATGGTTTCAGATTACAGGGATTCTTTTTAAAGAATTATTTTATTTAACTTTATTCATTTATTTAATTTTGACCACAGAGCGAGAGAGAGGGAAAGTGAGAAAGCAAGTCACCAGGTCTGGGACTTGAACCACAGGCAGCCATGTGGGAATCCAGTGCTCTTAACCACCACACCACCTGCCAGCCCCAAGATTACGGGATCTTATCCCTCCCAAAACTTCAGGGCCAAGACAGCCTAACACAGCCCAGAGGGCCTGAACTTTTTTTCTTTTTTTTTTTTTTTTTTTTTTTTTTGAAGAGGTTTATTTTTTGCTATAGGGCGCGTGTGCTCGCCAGACAAACAGAGAGAGACAGAGAGACAGAAAGCGAGAAATCATCCCCCAGGGGGGATGGCCACGCCGCAATCTCTTCTCCTCCATACTCCTCTCAGGATCTTGGGCACGCACGCACACGCTCCTGGCGTGAGTTTAAGCCACCAGGTCCAGGACTCGAACCGCGGTCGACTATGTGGGAGTCCAGCGACATAGCCATTACGCTAACTGCTGGTCCCAGAGGGCCTGAACTTTTAAGTAGAAAGATGAACCCCAGGGCCAGCAGGTGGTGTGGTGGTTGGTACACTGGACTCCACATGACCAACTGCAGTTCAAATCCCAGACCTAATAGCTTGCTTTCTCTCTCTCTCTCTCTCTCTCTCTCTCTCTCTCTCGCACACATGCCCTGTAGCAATTTAAAATAATAATACATAAAATTAAATAATTATTTAAAAAAAAAAGATGAGGCCCGAGTCTCAGTCACCCCATGCACTTGCATGATGTGAAGTCACTTCACTTCTCTGAGAGCTGGGGTGTGGCTCAGGCCTGCCTCCATCCCTAGGCTAACTCAGTGACTTACACAGTGAGAAAATGTCATCACACACATAGAAGTCCAGAACTCAGATGCGCAGTGTGGTTTAGCCATGGCATCTGGGACCCCGCCTTTCTGTTTCTCCGTATCTGCTTGCCTCATCACGGCAAAATGACTGCAGTAGCTCCAGGCACAGCATCCTTGAACACTGTCTTCAGCCCTGAGGAGGGTGGGTCTCTTCTGCTGCTCCCTTTTAAGAGAGAGAAAAATCTTTCAAAAGCACCCATCAGGGGACTAGCAGTTGGCATAATGGCTATGTTGCTGGACTCCCAGGTAGTCGATCGCGGTTCGAGTCCCAGACTCGGTGGCTTAAACTCACGCCGGGCATGTGTGCATGCGTGCCCAAGATCCTGAGAGGAGAATGGAGGAGAAGGGATTGTGGCGTGGCCATCCCCCCGGGGGCTGATTTCTTGCTTTCTGGCTCTCTGTCTCTGTCTTTCTGGTGAGTGCATATGCCCTATAGCAAAAACCTCTCAAAATAAAAAATAAAAATAAAAATGAAAATAAAAGCACCCATCAGACCTTTCCTTGCACCCCACTGATCAAAATTGTCTCCATGCCTGGTGCATTCGTTCGCTAGAGCTGCTCTAACAGAGCACCAACAGACAGAGTGGCTTACGCAGGACTTCATCGTCTCCCAATTCCAGATGCCGAGTCTGAGATGGAGGTCCAGCAGCTCTGGCTCCTTCTGAGGCATCACGCCTTGGGCCTTCCCTCTGCACACGTGCTTCCATCTCCTCTCTTAAGGAGCAGTCACTCTGTTGAACTTCATTCCCTCTTGAAAGACTCCGTCTCTAAGCACAATCACATTTGGAGGTACAGGCGGTCAGGACGTGAACATGAATTTGAGGAGGCACCTAGTAATAGTTCAATAAACAGAGCTGCTAGTGTGTGTGTCTGCATTCACATTCATGTGCTTTTTGTTTGTTTTGTTTTGCTTTAGAGGTTTTTGCTATAGGGCGCGTGCACTCGCCAGAAAAACAGAGAGAGACAGAGAGATAGAAAGCGAGAAATCACCCCCGGGGGTGGGATGGCCACACCGCAATCCCTTCTCCTCCATTCTCCTCTCGGGATCTTGGGCACACACGCACGTGCGCCCGGCGTGAGTTTAAGCCACAGGGTCTGGGACTCGAACCACAGTTGGCTATGTGGGAGTTCAGCGACATAACCATTATGCCAACTGCTGGTCCCACATTCATGTATTTTTAAAATGACCCCATTCCCTGTTTCTAGCATGAAAACAGCAGTCTTTATCTGAATTGTTTAAACAAAATTAAAAGATCATGTAAGAACTATTACTTCATAAACAAAAATCCTAGCCTGGGGAGGAGTCACCGCTAGTGATCTAGGGATAGTCCCCTGCCCTGGACAGGGGAGTACTCTCAGTCCCTAACTCCCATCTGCTTTGCTGGGTAAAGCCTGGGGGCCCCGCTGGTGGTGGTGCCCTCCTGTCTCTGGCCTTCTGGCCTTGCCTGCCAGGTGGCATCTCGGCCTGGAGTGGGGCCACGCGACAGGAGATGAGCAGCTCTGGGGCAGGGCGGCTGGTGGGAGGGCCAGCCTCTGGGCAGGGCAGCTGAGGACAGAAAGCTGAGGGCTGATGGGTAAAAGCTTCCGCCCTCCAGGGCCAGGCTACATCTCCGCTCTGAGCACTGGGAGGGGAGCTGCTGCCTCACTGGTCTCAGAGAATCCCTTCTCATGGGCAGGAGTACAGAAGGGGGAAGGGCCAGGCCGGACAGAGGGTCCGAGATGCGTCTCGCGGCCATGTCCCCGGTGATCCAAGACTTGCTCCCCTCCCTCCCTCCTTCCTTGCTCTCTTCCTTCCCTCCTCATTCTGCCTCTCCTCGTTCTTTCTTTAGCATCTTCCCTTCTGTAACAAGTTTGGGCTGAGTGTCTGAGGCGGTCGGGCCTTGCCTAGGAGTATGGTAGGCGGTCCACAGATCAGTGTCCACGGCGTGTGCAGTCCAGCCATGCCGGCTGCAGCCAGGGCTGGGAAGGACCCGACCTGAGCACCCTGCTCCAAGGATGGGACATCCCGGCCCTCACCCCTGGCTCGGGGCCTCCCAGCCACCCCGGTCAGCACATTGCAACAGCCCCACGCAGGCTCTGGACGGCTTCGCTGCCCAGCTGCGCTCTCCGAGTGGGCTCCGGCCCCAGCCCTGGCCTCCTCTAGAGCCTCTGTTCTTCTCAAGGAAGGCGCCAGACCACCCACCCAGGGCCAGGGAAGAGGGGCTGGAGGACAGGGAGAGGGCAGCCCAGCCGAAGCTCAGACCTGGGGCAGCCTGTCATGGCGGCGAGCGGGAGGCGGGCAGGCAGCAGGCGTCCCCAGGTGCAGGCCCTGGCTCAGCCTCGCACCCAGGGAGCAGAGCTGTCTCTGGCCTTGCCTCGCACCCCGGGGGCCAGGGGTGGCCAGAGCTGTCTCTGGCCTTGCGCTCTGCAGGGCCCCCACCCCCAGCACACAGAGCGGCTGCCTTCAGTGTGAGTCATCAGCTACATTAAGGCCTGCGGCATGGCCACTTCTGAGGGGACAGAGCCAGGCCCCTCTCCCAGGGCCGGCCCACTCTCCTTGGGCAGGGCATACCCGGCCAGGCACCTGGACTGTCCTCTGGCCACCTCCAACACTTACCCTGGGCTTGTCATGGGGCTTTGGGACGTCTCACTGTCTCTCTGTCTTGTCTCTCCTTTCTTCATCTCTAGTGTTTCTATCTCTGTCTCTCATTCTCTGTCTCCTTCCCCTAATCCCTAGCCCCCTAGCTCCATGGTGGTTACAGGCCAGCCCCTCAGGGACCAGGGAAATGTGAGCTGAGGGTCACAGGTCGGTGGGGGGTGGGGTCCTGACTCTGGACTTGGGGGGTCTGAGGAGGCTTCCTGGAAGAGGCAGGGTCTAGCAGGACCTCAAGTGAGTCTGCAAGGAGCAGAGTGGGGTGTGGTGGGCAGGAAGAGCAAATGCAGGGCTGAGCTGGGGTGGGGAGGCAGGGTGGGGGACGGTGGTGGGTGAGGGAGCAGGTGGGGAGGCAGGGTGGGGGACGGTGGGTGAGGGGAGCAGGTGAGGCCGGATGGGGGATGGTGGGTGAGGGAGCGGGTGGGGAGGCAGGGTGGGGGACGGTGGTGGGTGAGGGGAGCCGAGCTGATGGCTGAGTGGAGGGCGACTGGGTGACCCTATGAGTGAACACACAGGTCAGTCCAAGAACACGTGGACGGTGGACTACCCGCTGGGCCAGGCTCAGGTCAGCCAGGAGGCAAAGAGGAGTGTCCCAGGTCACCATGGCTCCTGGGCCCTTTGATCTGAATCCCACACAGACCAGACCCCAGCCTCAGTCCCTCAGGGGCCTGGAGACAGAGCTATTTATAGCCGATAACCTCCTGCCCCCCCACAGCAGGACACTTGCCTCCCCACTTCCTGCCATTCTTCAGGCCTGCGCTCCTTCCTCCTCCTTCTCCCCTGGCCCAGGGTCCTGCCCAGGAGGGTGGAGAGGCAGACCTCCTGCCATGGTGGCCCGAGGGCTCCCTCTCCAGGGCAGGGCGGCTGCTGGGCTCCAGCACCTCGGTTCTTTCTGCCGCTGTGGGCGCCCGGGCTTGGAGAGCCCAGGTGTGGGGAGTTCAGACGTGGGCGCCCAGGTGAGGACAGCCCAGGTGTGAGAGTTTAGGTTTGAGGCGTATGCGGGGAGGGTTAGGTGTGGGAGCCCAGTTGTGGGGAGTTTAGATGTGGGGGCCCAGGTATGGGACATTTAGGCATGGTGATCCCAACATATGGGGTGCCGGTCTAGATGTGGGAGACCAGATGTGGGGAGCCCGAGTGTGAGGAGCCCAGGTGTGGGGGCCCCGGGTGTGGGGAGCCCAGGTGTGAGGACCCCGGGTGGGGAGCCCAGGTGTGGAGTGTCCAGACACTTAGTTCCCAGGTGTGGGGGTGAGGCATGCGGCTGTATAGTTATGATGGTGCACACGGGGTGTAGCTAGAAGCTTGCGTTTGCCTGTCTGTGTCTCTGGGTGGGCCACAGCCTGCCTCAGCCTCAGTTTCCCCGTGAAATAGGGGAGGTGACAACAGGCATCTCCTAGAACTGGGATAGGGAGTAAGGGGAATGGTGGGAGTCACAGCATGGCCGAGGAGATACACGTCTATACAGACACATGCATATACACAGACACACATACACAGAGACGCACACATGTACACAGACATGCATATATACACAGACACATGTCTATACACAGAAAAACATATGCCCACACAGACACACATGTATACATGCCACACACAGACACACGTATATACATGGTAAAACAAATATACACACAGACACATGTATATACACAGAAAAACATTTATACACACACACATATATACACAGCACACACATATACACAGACACATCTATACACAGAAAAACATATATACACAGACACACATATATACACAGACGCACATATATACACAGATGCACATATATACACAGACACATATATACACAGACGCACATATATACACAGCACACACACATATACACAGACACATCTATACACAGAAAAACATATATATACACAGACACACATATATACACAGATGCACATATATACACAGATGCACATATATACACAGACACACATATACACAGACACACATATATACACAGATGCACATGTATACACAGACTCACATATATACACAGATGCACACATATATACAGACACACATATATACACAGAGCACCCACAGAGACACACATCTATACACAGAAAAACATATATACACACAGACACACATATATACACAGCACACACACATATACACACACGCACACATACACACAGAGACCCACACATATACACAGACACACACATACACACAGAGACACATATATATACACAGACACACATATATACACAAAGTTCACACAGAGACACTCGTATATACACAGACACACACGAACACACATATATACACAGAGCACACACAGAGACACACAGACACACACAGACACACACAGACAGGCAGAGCAGGGGTGGATGGGCCTCCGTCACACTGCTCTCTTGCAGCGAGTGGGTGGAGAGACGCAGAGCCCACCCCACCTCACTGAGGCCAGACAGTCCCTCAAGCAGCTGAGAGAGGAAAATGGGTCCCGGCCTGCCTGCAGGACCTCTCGCGGGGCGGGGCGGGGCAGGGCGGGCGCCATGGGGTGCATCTGGGGCCTGCTGAGCTCAGGTCTGGCCCAGCTCCCCTGGGCTTGGGGAGTGTGGGGAACTTGTGCCTCTGGCATCAGGCCACCGGCTTCCAGGAACGACCCGGCTCCAGACACCGCCTCCTCATCCCTCTGCCCTCAATAGCCTCCCACAGATCACACACACACACAGATACACACAGATTACACAGTCAGAGATACACACAGATGCACACACACAGACACAGACAAATTATATACAGACACAGATAAACGCACATGCACACACAGATACACACAACTTATACACTCAGAGATACACACAGACGCATACACACACAGATTATACACTCAGAGATACACACAGATGCACACACACAGGCACAGACAAATTATATACAGACACAGATAAACGCACATGCACACACAGATACACACAGATTATACACTCAGAGATACACACAAATGCACACACACAGACACAGACAAATTATATACAGACACAGATAAACGCACATGCACACACAGATACACACAGATTATACACTCAGAGATACACACAGACGCATACACACACAGATTATATACAGACACAGATAAACACACATACACACACAGATACACACAGATTACACACTCAGAGATACACACAGATGCACACACACAGACACAGATTATATACAGACACAGATACACACATATACACACAGATACACACAGATTACACACTCAGAGATACACACAGACACATATACACACAGATTACACACTCACAGAGATACACACATATGCATACACACACAGACGCAGATACATACATACACATATACACACACAGATTATACACAGACATAGAGATACACAGACACACACAGATTACACACACACAGATGCACACCAATAGACACACAGATTAGATACAGACGCATACAGAGACATATATAGACACGCAGATACACACAGATACACAGAGACACATGTATACAAGAACACCCACACAGACACAGACACACACAGACAACATGTACACACACACACAGCAGGGTGGAAGGACCTCCCTCCCATCACTCTCTTGCACAAGGGTGTGGAGAGACGCAGAGTCCGCCCATCCCTACTGAGGACCTGGAACAGCCCTTCCCTGGGGGCGCAGGGCTGACGACCCAGGACAGAGACCCGAATGGTGACTTTCAGGCATTGCTCAGTGCTGGCTGGGCTCTTCCCCCTTGATGGCCCCCTATAGTAAAGAGCATTCATTTAACAAACGTCCAAGCACCTACTACGCGCCAGGCACAGAGCTTGACCTGGACACAGGGGGACCAGAAAGGAGGATCCTAGTTCTCCTGCAGGAACAGAAACGGGCAGGAGAGCCGTCACAGGTGTCAGCTGTGGTGAGTTCTGACGGGGTGAGCGGTGCGTGGACAGGACACCACCGACAGGATGCAGTGGCAGGACAGGACGGGTGGTTGGGGCAGGGTCTCTCCAGGGGAGACATTTCTCAGGGCCCCAGCCATGCTGAACCCTGGGGGTGACGGAGCAGCAGGTGGAAGTGGGGGTTGGGGAAAGAGCTCAACTCAGAATGCTCAGTCCAAACTGTGGCTCTGCTCCAGGCCCGCCTGCTTTCCCAGCGCTGGGGCTCCGGCCCACAGCCCGCCAGACAGGAGGCTGCTATTCGCCGCTGAGGAGTTGCTGTGCTGCCTCCACCCCAGCCTGGCCTGGACTGCTGTGACCCCTCTGCCTGGGCCCACACCCCTCCCGCTCACTGGCTTCATCGCCTTGTCTGGCCTCCCTGCCCCTCCTTCCAGTTCACCCCCAGGATTGTTCTGAGTCACCAGCCCCACGTAGCCACCGAGCTCCAACTCCTGGCTCCCAGTGCCTCCCCAGTCCCAAGGACACTGCTCTGCCAGGTCCTCGGCCCACAGGACCCTGCCTCTCCAGACCTGAGCAGCTCCCGCTCCCCACCCTTTGCCTTTACTCAGTGGTTCCCCTGCGGGGTACAGCCCCTTAGCTCGGCCCCTCGCTCATTCTGGCCCAGCAGAGTGCTGGCTCTGTGCTCCCCTCCTCCTGCATGGCCCAGCACGCGTGTTCCTCTGCCCACGTCCCCCGGTGCTGTGCAGACCGGATCAACCCCCAAGTGGGATGTCTTTCCGTATTTGTGTCCTCGGTGCCAGCCAAGGACAGGAAAGGTGGAATGGCAGCATGAGGGCATATATATACATATAGATAGAGAGAGAAAGAGAGGCAGGTGGTGTGGTGGTTAAGGGCACTGGATTCCCACATGAGTGACCAAGATTCAAGTCCTGGACCTGGCGGCTTGCTTTCTCACTTTCTCTCACTCTCTCTCTCTGTATCTGGTCAAATTAAAATAAATAAATACAATTTAAAAAAAAAAAAGAGAGAATATGCCTTCTTGCTTTAATAACCAAGACAGCGACCGGGAGCCTCCTGGGTGGTGACTGTCATAGACAGCCACCCAGTGCAGACCCCTGGACGGAGGGCTGCCTCGTGCCAGGACAGGCTGGAGCAGGATGCCACCGGAGTTTATCACACTACAGAATGATATGCAGTTTAAAACTTCTGACTTGCTTATTTCTGGAATTCCTCATTCAATGTTTTCAGACCACAGTGACTGAGTGACAAACCACAGGAGACACACTGCGGGCCAGGGGCCGTCGCCCGAGCTCGCTGTCAGAGGTGGCGCGGTGCGGGAGCGTGGACCACTGCGGCCGCTCCTCCCGCCCTGGAGGCAGCGGGCATTGCAAATGGTGTGGGCGCCCTTCTCTGCTTTTTGCCGAACGCCCAACCCTCTCCACATATCTGGACTTTCATTTACGCACCCAGATCGTCCCGACTACGCCTCTGCAGTCCGTTTTCACGGTCATGTGATGGGGACAATAATGTTTAGGACAGCGTCCCGGGGCGGAGGGTAAAGACCCACTGCTTCCTCTGGGCTGACTTTCCTGTTGGATGAATGCACCTTCGTGGTGTGTGTCTAACCTTTCCCATTACTCGTCTTTTTCCTCATGCAATGAACATATGCGTGTGGTTTAAAAAAAGTCCATTTTTCTTTTCTCACAAACATCCCAGGTGGCGCTTTATTTTTTTAAAACCAAACCATAAAATGCACACATCCGTTTCGTCACATGCACCTCAGCCACCTCTGCTGACGACGGTCCACAGCAGGTGAGGAAGTGAGTGGTAGTAGTTCCCCAAGGTTTGCTGGCTTTGTGACTTCATTTTATTTTAGAATTATTTCATTTCATTTATTATTATTATCAATATGTTTTAACTTGACCAGAGAGAGAAAGAGAGAAAGGGAGGGAGAGAGTGAGAAAGCAAGCCGCCAAGTCTGGGACTTGAACTGCAGCCGGCCACGTGAGAGTCCAGCGCCCCAACCACCATACCATACCACCCGCCGGCCCCAGTGCTGTGACTTTAGTTGGGAAGATTAATACATTTACATTCTATATTATAACTATAACTTTAATTGGCTACAAACACTGAGAGCTGGTAGCCAGCAATTCTGGGGGCAGCTCTTACTCCCACAGCCCTCAGTCAGGGTCCAGTGCCGTTCAGAGACCCGCAGAGAGGCTGACTCATTCTCTCACAACTGCTCTAGGGTGACGGAAACTAAGGCACAGGAAAGATGGCTCTAATATATGGCAAGAAAGGGGACAAGAGCCCTAGCTGGCCCTAAGGTCTGTGTTTTTTTGGAGAGGTTTTTGCTATAGGGCGCATGCGCTTGCTGGAAAGACAGAGAGAGACAGAGAGACAGAAAGCAAGAAATCACCCCCCAGGAGGGATGGCCACACGGCAATCCCTTCTCCTCCATTCTCCTCTCGGGATCTTGGGCACGCACGCACATGTGCCCGACATGAGCTTAAACCACCAGATCCGGGACTCGAACCGCAGTTGGCTACGTGGGAGTCCAGCGACATAGCCATTATGCCAACTGCTGGTCCAAAGGTCTGTGTTCTTAACCACCACACTGGCCTTCCCCTCCATGACTAACCTGTCTTCTATGCTCTGAAGCACGGACATAGCCCTGGATCGTCTGTTCCTCTTTCCTTCTCGTGTCACATCGGGGAGAAATAAGCCTGGATTACGGTCTTTCAGTCATAATCCCCCCTTGGTGGGGCCGGCAGGTGATGTGTTGGCTGAGGCACTAGACTCCCACATGGCCAACCACAGTTCGAGTCCTGGACCTGGCGGCTTGCTTTCTCACTTTCCCTTTCTCTCTCTTGTTCTCTGTCTCTCTCTGGTCAAATTAGAAAAATAATTATAAATAAAATTAAATAAATAATTAAAAAAATAAAAACAGAACAAAAGCCCTCTTGGTTTGCTAAGGACCACCATGCACAAGCCACTGTGCTCAGCGCCTCGCACACGAGAGACCCTGATCGAGCTCCATGACGTGAGCCCAGGTGGGTTTCATCGTGCCCCCAGTCTATGCAAGTTCAGGAGGTGGGAGGGGAGGGGCTGGTGTCACACTGCATCTCTGAGCAGCCCCTGGGTGTTCCGGGAAGACCGTCGGCTTCCTGGAGCGGCCCAGAGCTAGAAGTTGGCTGCCTGGGCTATGGCAGTACCTGCGGCCACAGTACCATGGTCAGGGATTCGGCCTCTTTGGGGTTTTGGGTTCCCCAACCTAAGGGCAATGTGTTGGTCAGGCTAGTCCCGGGGGCGTCCCGGCTCAGGACCTCAGCGCGCTGCTCGACCTCACCCTGCCTGTGACCTTAGATCTGCCCCTCGTCGCTGAGCCTTGGCTGCCTCAGCTGAAGACGGGAAGAATGGTCTTCCCGCGGAACATCAGGAGGAAATGAAATGAGATGATGTGTGGAGCCAGCAGGTGGCGTGGTGGTTAGGGGGCTGGGCTCCCACCTGGCTGCCTGTGGTTTGAGTCCCAGACCTGGTGACTAGCCTTCTCACTTTGTCTCTGGGTCTCTGTCTCTCTCTGGTGAGTACACATGTCCTCACAAATTAAAGAATAATGATAATAATAAAGAAACACTAAATAAAGAATTCTTTTTTAAAAAATGAGATGCTGTGACGCTCTAAGCACAGGAGGAGAGGGTGCCTCGGGACTGGAAGCTGGGACCCCCATGCATCCCCGCCCGCTGCCCTCCCCTCTAAGAGCCCCCAGGGGGAGCCTCCTTCTCTGACTCCCTCAGCCAAGGTTCAAAGGGGCTGGAACCCCCTGGTGTGGCTGAATGCATGGGAGGGAGGGAGGGAGGGAGGGAGGGGCCCTCTCCCAGCAGCTCTCACCACCTCCGGGGCTCCCTGTTGTAGCCTCGGGGTGAGCGGGGCAGGCCGAGCCCTGCGGAGCTGCAGAGGGACTTGGTTCAAGCAGCGCTGCGCCTGGTCCCCTCGTAGCTGGACCTCTTGCTCTGCCCGCGCCTTGGGCTCCTTTGGGAAACTGTCATCCCACCCCCTCAATTCGGTGCATTGGGTGGGGCGAATTCTGCCCCCAGTCCCTGCCGCCTGGTGTGGTCACATGATCCAAACGTGGCCAATCAGACCAGGTTCCCCAGGCCACAATGACTGGTTCAGGGATGATGATGTGACCTGAGCCAGGCCTCAGGATGGTGACTTCTGTCATGGTTTGGCTAATGCTTTGTCCCCACAGTCGGTCTGAGTTGGCAGTGATCGGATGTTCTCCAGAAATTCACGCCTTGGGATTTGATTATGCTGTAAAAGTGGTAAGTGGAAATGGAATCCCTTCATGGTGTCCCAGAGTAGGGCCTTTGGGCAGGATAATGTCACTAGTGATTGAGTTCTGGGGGGTGCAGAGTGAGAGAGAAGCAGGAATGCAGACCACTCTCTGCTCTGCTCAAAGTTCTGCCTCCGCCCTTTCCGAATGCCTTAGGACCTGCCGGCCGCGAGAAGGACACGTTTGGTAAATTTCCTTCCATAAATCATTCGGTCTCAGGTATTTCTGCTAACAGCGCAATAATGGATGAAGACGGCGTCCTTGGACGGACCAGGCTGGCAGCAGGGAGAGGGGAGAGACCCCCAGGCAGGTGCCAGTTCGGCACCGTGCCGCTTCCTGTGTGGGACGCTCAGGTCCCGGGTGTTTGTTTACGTAAGTAAACAGGGAGAAGCCATCGCGTGGTGAGATCACGTGGTGAGAAGATGTCATAAAAAAAGGATTATGAGTAATGCAGTTCTGTGACCCAAGGCTCAATACAGAGAAAAAGAAAACAAAATAAAATAAAACCCAACTCTGAATCCTGTCGGAACTCTTGGAAAAGGACAGCTATGTTTTCTTTTCTTTTTAGGTTGTTGCCATAGGGTGTCTGCACTGGCCAGAGAGAAACAGGGAGAGACAAAAATAGGGACAGTGAGAAATCACCCTCGGGGGGATGGCCACGCCATAATCCCTTCTCCTGCTTTCATTTTGTGGGATTTGGGGCACGCATGCACACGCACCCAGCATGATTTTCAAACCACCAGGACCAGAACTCAGACCACGGTCTTCTGTGTGGGAGTCCGGCACCTTAACCACCACGCCACCTGCTGGCCACCAGCTGTACTTTCTGAGCAGAGGTTGCCAAGAGGATGGGATACATCAGCCTGGAATTGCTGGGGATGCTGTTGCCTGTGGAGCAGAACCTTCTGAGAATCGAGACTGAGGAGGCCAGAACTGAATTTCAAGAGCATGAAGAAGACCCCAGGGCCCAGCTGTGCCTGAAGTCCTCTACGCTGACATTTCACCGTGCGCGCAAAGAGCGTCCCTTTATTGCTTGCCATGGTTTGAAATGTGTCCCCTCTGCATGCAGATTCATATATTGAGATTTGGTTGTGATGGGATTAAGAGGGCGAAAACTTAATCTGGCTATGATATTGAAAGATGGGGCCTCGGAAGGAGATTAAGACTGAGGTCAATAGGGTGGGGTCCCCATGATCGAACCCCAATGGGTGTGCAAGGACAGGGAATGAGAGGGAGACACATGGACACAGACACTCACCACTCTGCTCATGCTCCTGCTCTCCGCCATGTTTTCCACCAGCAAGAAGACCCTCACCAGCTGTGGTCTCTGGACCCTGGGCCTCCAGACCGTGAGCTCAATAAACCTCTACTCTGAAAAACTGCTCAGACTCAGGCATCTCTGTATTTAGCAACAGCCACCTGTAACGTTGCGCCATCTGGTTTGATTTGCGCTGCTGTCAACGGACCCCTGAGAACTCACTTGTCCTTATTCTTCAGTGCACTCGCAGGAGGGTGTCCAGAAAGGGACCACGCCTGGGTTGAGCAAGTCTGGGAGGCCTTGGTTTGACACGTGAGAGTAGAAGGAGTCCTGAGCAGAGGTGAGAAAGGGCAGGATGCAGCATCTGACATTTCCAGAGCTTGGCAGGAGGAGGGCTGTGACTGAAGGGGGATGCAGACAAGCCCCAGGGCTGAGTCAGAGTGGCTTTGCTGCTGCGGACAGACTCAGCGTGGTGGACAGAGCACCCATCTGGGAGTTGAGATGTCTGGGTGGAGTCCACGACTTGTGAGGAAATCCAGGACCGATTTCAGCACTCTGCTGTGAGGACAGGACACAGAAACAAAAGCTGAGCTTCCCAGAAGCAAAGCTGGCAGCGCAGCCCATGGGCCTCGGTCAAGGTCGGATTCATAATAAGAAACAGCGTCTGCTGGTGAGACACTGCCGTGGACCGAGCACCTCCAGACAGCGCAGGGACTTCTGGGAAGCATGTGGTTGAGCAATAGCTTTTGTTTTATGTTTCTGGTATTTTTTTTTTTCTTTTAAGTTTATCGCATTAGGGTGCGTGCACTCACCAGAGAGAGACAGAGACAATGAGAGGTAAAATGAGAAATCATCTCCTGGGGGGATGGTCACACCACAATCCCTTCTCCTCCATTCTCCTGGGATCTTGGGCACGCACGCACACGCGCCCAGCATGGTTTTCAAGCCACCAGGTCTGGGACTCAAACTGCAGTCGGCCATGTGGGAGTCCAGCGACCTGCTGGCTCCAGGCACCAGCTTTTTAACGATGGGCCTGCGGATCCTCTTCTCCAGCCAGAGGCGAGGCATGGCCAGGCTGACCGCTGGCCTTGGCCCTGGCTGTGTCGTCCCGGGACCAGGCAGGGCCCACGGCGAAGGCTGATGAAGCACGTCCCGCTGCTGGCATTAACTCAGTTAACCCTTCCCGGGGATGCCCGGGGGGCTTCTGCTATTTTCTCCACGTCACAGACGGGGAGGTCAAGGCACAGCAAGGCTCAGTGACTGTCCGAGGTCACACAGCTGGTTAGCGGCAGGGCTGCAATCCGAATGCAGGGGGCGGTCGTCTGGGCTCAGGTGGACGCGCTCCCCCTCCAGCACGCCTGTCACCTGGGCGGGGACTGCAGAGTGTGCACTCCAGAGAGTCCTGGCTCCCCCTTTCAAGCTGTCCCAGAGGAGGACTTTGCCTTCTGAGGACTGGGGCAGCGTGAAGCCAAGAGGGCGTCTCACTGTCATCTCCCCCGTGCCACGGAAGCTCTGAGCACAGGGTCCCGTCCCCAGTGGAGGGAAGAGGCCCAGACCAGGCGACAGTTTGGACTTGTTGAATCGTCCTGGTAGCAACAATGCTAAGAAAATCCACTGGAAAGGAACGCTGTCTTAGGCCAGCCATGCAGTGAGCTAGGCCAGAGGACTGCACGCACTCACCAGAGAGAGAGACAGAGAGAGAAAGTGAGAAATCACACATACACACGCGCACCTGGAGATGGTGGTGATCACACTGCAATCTCTTTTCCTCCAGTCTCTTCTTGGGATTTTGGGTACACATGCACATGTACCTGGCATGATTTTCAAGCCTCCAGGTC